>CAUYUJ010019392.1:787793-855293 GCA_963575745.1 Prorocentrum cordatum | reverse complement strand
CTGAGAAGCGCCAAGCGAGCGGACTGAGCAGCGGCACCAAGACACTCTGTGTCTCACGGTTCCTCGAGCTCGCGCAGGCCAGCCTAGCTCTTCTCGGGCTTTCGCGCAAGCGATCTTCGTCGCGGCAATCTTGTCCGCGAAGAGCTCGGCGAAGGCCTTGGCGATCTGTTCGGGGGGGCCGGATTCGATGATGCTCCGGTCAGGCAAGCCGTGACTCAAGAGCTGGCGGAAGCTCCTGGGCCGCGAGAGGCTGACGTAGTAGGCCAGCCAAATGGACTCCTTCTTGAGTCCTGGCGGAAAAGTCCAGTGCACTATGAAGCCTGGGTCCGCCGTCTTGCCCTGCACGCCATGCAGAGTGCCCTGCTTCTTGGGCAGCACGGGCAACTGCGTCCTGGGAACCGCGATGGCCGGACCACCTGTCGCCGCTTTGAACTTCCAGGGGCGCGCCAGCGGAGTGATCGCGAGCACTCCGCGCAGGTCGGGGCCGGCAGGCTGAGAAGCACTGCCAGCTGTCGCTGGCGCGGCCTTCAAGAAGACTTCATCGCTGTTGTCGATCTTGACATAGACGGCCTTTGGCATGTAGCGGAGTAGCACAATACCATCGGAGACAATGGGCGGACGGCCCTCCACCGGAGGCTCCAGAGCGTGCAGCTCTATGCCTACCACCTTGCCCGGCGCGCCACGGACATACTTAGGCGGCAAAACAAACTCCGTCAGGATGACCTCCATGCCGACAAAGAGCGGCAGCAGCCCTGGCATTTTTGCCGTAGCGCCGATGTTGGGCTCCGCGCGCATCTCGTCGAAGTCAGGTTTCGTGAGGCGCGCATCTGGTCTGTCGATTGCCGGCGCGTAGAAGAGCAGCTGGCAAGCGTCGTGCGCATCGAGCTTGGCCTGCGCATGCATGGCGTAAGAGACGATGCGCCACTCATATGCCGACTCGTACCAGCCTCGTGCTGCACGCAAGCGGTCGCCCCAGTGAGGTTGCTGAGCGGCTTCGCTGCTGGTGGCAGCAGGCTGAGCAGCACTGCTGGGGACAACGACTTCTGGTTTGACGATCGCCTGCCAGCTCTCGTCAGAGATCTTTTTGCCGCCTGGAGTCCTCATGGAGTGGATGACCTCGAGCTGCAACGGGTCTGTAAAGCGCTGCATCTGCACAAAGTCGATGACGTACTCGAAGTCGGCGAGCAACTTCCTACCCTGTTGGTGCTCGTAGGACTGGTTAGTGTGAGGCGCCAGCAGGGAGGCGCTGGCGGGGACTGGCGGCAACTGGTAGAAGTCCCCGCAGAGGATCTTCACCGCCACGCGCCCCCGCGTCTCCTGTGGGCGCATGTACTTCGCGGGGTCGAGGTTGTAGCGCAACGCCCTGCTGTAGGTCGTGCGAAGTGCATCCGCATGCAGCAAGGGCCCCGGCACAGCACCCAGTTCATCGATCACGTCGACGCCGAGTGTGCTGGTGAGGCGGTCCAGCTTCTTCTGCGTCTGCGGCGTCAAGCGCAGCCTAGCGATCTGCATGGAATCCGACATGAGCAGACCGTTGGAAGAATGCATCGTCCTCCCGCGCGGGCCGAGATTGTGCGCGGCGTGATTGGACTGTGCTCTGCCTAGGTACCCCTGCTCGCCGAAGTACGTGGTGGCCATCCGCTCCACCACTTTAGAGAGGGTGCGCGTCTTGCCGACGCCGCCCCCCCGAGCCAGATCGCTCTGTGGTTGCCCGTCGCGGACACCACGGGGAGCAGATGCGTTGTCTTGTCTGGCCTGGCGTCAAAACGTTTCTGCAAGGACAGGGTGAACAAGGATACCGCGTCAATCTGCTCTTCCGTGCATTCGGCATCAGTGACAAGCTTCCACGCAACGGCCGCCGGGCCCTGCATGGCCAAGAGCTGCGGCACGAGCTCCGGCTGCGCGTCCTCAGCAGCAGGCTGCGGAGCACCGCTGGGTAGCCAGTCGTCAGCAGCATCAGGCAAGGTCTCTGGATCCGGGCTCGCTTGCTTCTTCTGAAGCTCAATGGTTTGCCGCTGAAGGGACAGCATGTCAGAAAAGCTCTCGTCCAGCCGCGTGCCCAGATGCTCTCGCGCGCCGTTGCTGGCTGGCTGTCCAAAGCTCGCCTGCAGCATGCCTCCGTGCGCTCGGCTGAGGTTCCTCAATTGTTTATCGGCATAGCTGAAGCGGCTTTTCTGGTCCAAGCGCTGCAGTTGGTCTTGCTGCAGGGCCAGCTCGGTTGCTCTGACGTGGTCCCGTAGCAGAAAGAGGGAGATCTCGGTAATCGCGGCGTCGTCCACTTCCTCCTCCACGTCGCTGCCGCCGCCTCCGCCCACGTCAACCAGCTCGGGCGGGACCCGCTTCTTGAGCTCTTCGGCGTCGCTCGCGGAGTCTTCATCCGCTTCGAGGTGTGCAGACGCTGCTGGCCGAGGCGTAACCCGCGCCTCCGCCGCGAGGCCCACGCGCGCCAGCACGTCTCGCGCCACGTGCGCGCAGAACTCCGCCAGGGTGCACTGTTCCTCGCGCCACCGGCAATGGTGGTCACTGAAGGCGTGGATGCGCCGTGCCGCCTCCACTGGCATGCGCCGCGCTGGCTGGAACTTCGCGAAGTGCGTTAGGCTGAGGAGCACCAGCTCGCCCTCGTCGAGGTTCGCCCGGGGCTCTTTCAGCTCGGAGAAGAGGGTCGCGTCCGCGAGCACGAGCCTCTTGCGAGCCAGGCGGCACCTGGAGTCCGCGCGCGACGCCAGTACGTGAATTTCCGCGCATCGAAGCCGCCGCGCCCGCTCGAACGAGTGTGGGCGAACGGCAGGGCAGGCGCAGTTCCTCAACATATGGCTGCACTGGTTAACGCTGCCACAAGAGAGGGGTCCCTCGCACGCCCAAGGCGCGAAGAAGAGGGCCTTGAAGAGCGAATTTTGTTCCGGGTCCTGTGCCCAGGTCGGGCGCTGGAAGCCGTCGACGGTGGGGATGTGCATCCGCGTCAACTGGACCTCCTGCACGCACCGCGGAGCCATAACATAGCGGTTCTCGAAGAAAAAGAATCTCGGTCCAGCAGCTTTCTGGCGGCTCGGCTTCGGGACTCGCCGGACGCACATCCGGTAGATGTGATACGGCATTGTCAGCAGGCGAGGGCCCCTGTGAGCGTAGTCGTCGGCCGTGTTCGCGCTTGAGGTGCACGCTTGCATGTCCTCGCAGTTCGCAACGCCACTCTGGTCAGCATCAGCGGACAGCTCTCCAGGAGACTCAGAAGCACCACTGGGCTCACCTGCTGCGTGCTCCTCCTCATCGGCGGCGATAGGGATCTGGATGCGGACAGCTTGTATTGGCACTTGGTCATTATGCTGCAGCTCTCCCGCGCCTTCATGGTTCAGCAAGCGCTTGCGCTGATGGCAGGCCCACTGCAGCTGTCTCGTGAAGAGCCGCACATGATGGTGCGATTGGAGGCAGTCGCCGCCCGTGAGGATGTGCAACGCCACTTCCGTCGTGGAGAGCCAGAAGCAGCGGTTCGCCATCGACGCTAGCCGGATACAGACTCGCCGAGCGCGGCGAGCGAGATCCTCGTTCGTGCGGCGTCGCTTGGCCAGCGTCTGGTCCTCTCCATCAGCGCCGCCCTCACGCAGCACCTCACGAGTCTCCTGCTCCTGCTCTTCCTTTTCCTGCTGTTCCAGACGCTGCATGCCGCCGAGCATGGATTGGAAGAGCGGCGTCATGGACTCCATCATCTTGCCTTGGTATTTCGTGATGTAGAAGTCCATGGAGAAAGCCTTCTGGAAAGCCACCTGGAAGCTCTCCACGACCGCCGCATCCTGTGGCTGCAAGGAGCCACAACCGTAGAGCCCCTTGAGGTGTTGCGGTCGGCGCACAGCGATAGTCGATCCAAAGATTTTCTTGATGGTTGTCTTCTTGGCGAGTCTTCTGCGCTTGACAAGCTGGGCAGGGGCAGGCGCAGGCGGCTCGTCCTGCGCAGGCTGGGCAGCACCACCAGGCTCAAGCATTTCTGCTGCATCGGCGGATTCGTCAGGCGCGCACATCCAAAATTGGAAATCCACGTTGCAACGGTTCGTCACCTGACAGACGTCGTTGCTGGAGCTCCTGAACGGCTGATCGCGTTTTACCTGGCAGCGGCACCGTTGGTTGCGGTCATCAGAAAAGTCGATGAAGGGAGTCCGGACCAAAGGCTTGCCGCGCCGACGTACTCGTTTGGTGCGGCCTGCGAGACATACCTGCTGGATGCGAAAGAACCAGAAGCGGCGCGAGGGGGTCCTGTTCGAGCGCAGACTCTCTTTGGCCTCGAGCTTCTTCTTGACGCACTTGACGCAAGTCTCGGTGCAGTCGTGCTCGTGATCGGAGCAGATGTTGCAAAAGAAGTCATGGCTGAATGCCGCGGCCCACGCGTCCGCATCTGCGTTGATCTCGTCGACTGAGGCTGGCGAGCCATCTGGGTTGAGGACTCCCACAATCGCTCAATCCTCGTTGGTCTCGAAGAGGCTGACATGACTGCTTGGCATGACAGGCTGAGGAGCTCCATCAAGTTGCCCGAAACTGGCTCGCTGGCGGCAGGCCGGAAACGTGGACTGGAAGGCCCCCGTGAGCGGGAGGCCCCGGTACGCTGCAGCGCCGACTGCAGGCATCCGGTTCTCTGCGGCCGCGCGAGCGCGCTCCTCCGCGAGGTACGGCTGCTCCACCGGCGGGCCGAGCGGCACCTCGTCGCGCAGGGTGCCGTTCTCCTCTTCGCCTCCATCCATGCGGCTCTGGCGCTGCTGCCTGGCCGTGAAAGGCTCAGGCGCGACGTCAGGAAGGCCCAGCTGCCGCGCGGGCTCGTTGGCAGCTTCGTACTGCACGGTCATGGCGGTGGAAAGAACCGCAGTTCGCAGCTTCCGAGCGGCGGCGCGCAGCCCTCCGACCACGGCGGATCGCAGCCACGCCATCGTAGGACCGATGACGCCGTGGCCTTTGCTGTGGCCATGCGCGAAGCCCCGCCCCTGTGCTTCGAAGGGCGCCTGCACGTCAGTGGTGCCTGGCGCCACGCATGGCTGCAGAGACGCTGCCACCTCGTCCTCCGCTGACACAGCCTGTCGGGCTAGCGTTGTGCGGCCCGCGAGCAGGCGCTCCAAGCCGATGATGTAGCGGTAGTGGAGTTCGGTCATCAGCAGAAAGAACTTGGCCTGCGCCCGCGGGTCTGCTGCCACAATCTGGCGCATGCGCTCCAGAGAAGGCATGGTCGGCGCTGGACTCCGCAGATCGGGGCCGGCAGGCTGGGAAGCACCGGCAGCCCTGGCAACCGCGCCAACCGCGCCCTCGCGGATGTGTAAATGGCTCCGCTTTCCAGGCCCTTCGTGAAGCTGGAGGACTAACGGGCTCCACGTGTCCGCGAAGTTCGGTGTGACGAAAAAACTGGCCGCGCCGAACTTGAGGTTGTTGGCGCGCCCGTCGAAGCGGAGTGCGGTTTCCGACCCTCGGTGCCAGGCGCATCGGAAGTGCTGAGTAGCAACGTCCTGAGGGCAGTCTTGACCTTGGCGGGCATACCCGGGCGTGAAATCGCAGAGCCGATGCAGTCGGCTGGCTTGGCGATGTTCAGCGCCTCCATGAAATCCTCCGCCGACGCCTCTGAAAGGATCTTAAGGTCAGTGCCGAAGCCTTTCCTGCCTATCGCCGCTCGGGTGCCCTTCAAGAGCTGCAGCCTGCGCTTCGCGTCGCCGAAGACCGCGACGATCTCCGGCGAGTTGAAGCGACTCTGGCAGGCTGCTTCGTAGGGCTCCTCGTCGGTCGCGAGAGAGTACTCGAGCTCCTCCAAATTGATGAGGCGTCGTGCGACCTGTTCGAACAACATGGGCCGCTCCCGCTGAAGGTTCGGCGCGCCGTCGCCGAACCAGAACTCTGAAGTGCGCCGGCCAGGACCTGCTCTCGAAAGAGCTCAAGGGTTTCTGCGTAGGCACCGACAAGGAATGCGGGCCAACCGCCCTGCACGCGTCTGCTCCTGCTTGCGCTGTCTCCAGTGCCATTTGCGCTCGATCGTCAAACGAACGAGCAGCGGTCTGCACATCGAGAACCATGCTGTGCATAGTATGCCTACCGCCTTCCTCTGCAACAGGCTGAAGAGCACCGCTGCTGTCTGCCACTGTCGGTGTCGCTTCGTTCTTTGCGACGCGTGCCGCCTGTTCCTGCAGCGCCGCCAGCGTGCCTTGCAACGCTTGCATCATGCGGACTGGAGCGACGTCATGCACTGGATCCACTGCAACTGTGCACTCTGCCACATTTTCATGCAGGTAGGCCATGTCAGGTTGTTATGTTGCTTCATCGTCATGGTCTGACTCTTTCTCCTGGTCAGACTCATCTCCCGCCACGTCGTCTCTTCCCACCTCTGGCGCCCTGGCTGCTGGCCCGAACAGACGTACCGGAGCTTTGTCGGCACCATCCACTGGTTGCAGACAGGCCTGGATGTGGTCTGGCACGCCGTCCTGGGGCAGCCGTGTCGAGGCGACGTCCTCCCGGACGGACACCTCGGAAAAGGTTGCGCACTGCTGCTTGAGCTCCCTCACGATGCGCGTGTACTCATCGCGCTTGACTGTTGCCCAGTGCGCTTTGCTGAGAATGTGCGCGGCGCCCGAGATGACGATGTTCAGAGAGTCCACGAGGGCGCCTGGCGCTGGGGGCAGCTCCATGGATGGGATTTCCGCTATGGGCTGGGCGAAGGGGATGGCGTTGCCCGAGATGCCCTTCTGCTGGACATCTGGAGCCCCCTTGCCGAGACGCACTTGCTTCCAACAGCATCGGCCAAGGGGCGCGAGCATCTTGGTAGCCCTCGAAGCGCCGCGGACGTGCTCGAGCTCCCGGCCGATCCAGTTGTCGTTCACGAGGGCGTCTAACGGCATCTTCGGTTTCTTGGCGCACAGGTCAGTGAGGCACTCCCAGCACGCCCACACCAACGCGGCGTCATCTCCGACCCCTGCGCACGGAGGCCTCTCGTCTGCAGGCTGAGAAGCCCCGCCGGACCTGTCGGCAGCAGGCTGAGAAGCACCGCGCGTGCTCGCCGTAGCTTCCGATGGTGCAACCACAGGGGCTCTACGGGTGCGCAGCAGCCACCGCCACTCTGGATGCTCCGGATGCTGCACGCTGGATGCGTGCAGCTGCTCGCACGGTATCAAAGGCCACCGCTGCCTGTACCTGTCGACGTCAAGGAGCTCGTGCACGAACTCCGGAGACTGCAAGTAGTACACCCCGCGGTGCTTCAGCAGGGTGCGCGCGGGTCGCGCATTCGCCTCGCCCTCGGACACGTCGTCCCGGTCGGTCTCCGCGCCCTCGCAGTGCTCGGATACACGTTCTTCCGGCACAGCGCCAAAGAGGCAGAGTTTGTGGCGGTGGTCAAGGTAATCTTTCTGCGCGCAGATTACGCGCGCTGCCTCGCATCGGGGGACTACCTCGTTGCCGGAGAATCGGTTGCCCTTGCTGCCCAGGTGACAGAATTGCTGGAAGCGAGCAAAATTCTGCACCATGAGCCTCTTTTCCTGGGCGGCTATCGGCCTGCAGCCGGCCTCCGCCATCAGGAACAGCACCCGTTTGCGGTATTCGGCCTCGCCCGCGTGGGCCTACTGCTTGCGCCGCGCAGAGTCCTCCTCTGTAACAAAGTCGCAATCGCAGAGCTGGCACACGAGCGGCCCCGTCATCAAGGGACGGGTGGAGGGTGGAGAAGACGCGCAGCTGTTCCCCCTCCACCTCGCCGCCGGGAACGTAGCAGCTTTTCCCCGCGGGGGCGGCCGAAGCCCTGCGCACCCGCTCCGCGCGCCGCTGCGCGAATTCCTCGCGCTGCCCAGAGAGGCTGGACACAAGCTCCTTGTAGGCGGCAAGGCGCCGCAGGATTGCCTTGGTGCGGATGCCACTCTCGAGCATCAGCAGGTCCTGGTCGATCCTGCTCTGCGCCTCCTCAGCAAACATTTCCATTGGGTTTGGGAGGCTCTGCGCCTCCGCGATGCGAGTCGCTGCTGTGGCTTCGCTCTCCGCCTGCTTGAAAGCCTGGAGCTCGGCGAGGTGCTCCGGGGAGAACTGCTCGGCGTTCCGAGCTTTCCGGACTCTCTCTGCCAGCTGCCGCTATGCGAGGGAACGCCCGGAATACTCCTTCGGGAGGCGGCCGAGGTCGCGCACTTGCTGCATGAGCTCCTCGGTCTTCTGTTTCCGATTGAGCTCCTCTGTCTTCTGTTTCCGCTCTGAGGACAAGGCGCCGTCGAGCGCCCGCAATTCCTGCAAAACGTCCGTGGGGATGCTGTCGCAATGGTACGAGAAACGTTTGTACAACTTGTTTTCGGCCCGTTCTTCTTCGGACGTTCCATTATTGCGCTTCGGTATCCGGCCGAACTGCTTGATGTGCTCGACGAGCGTTTGCACAGGGCCGCTCAATGCCGCACGCTGAGGAGCAGCGTCGTTCATTGCCGCAGGCTGAGGAGCACCGTTGTTCAATGCACGATTGACTTCCTCGGTCTTCTGTTTCCGCTCTGAGGACAAGGCACCGTCGAGCGCCAGCAACTCCTGCAAAACGTCCGTGGGGATGCTGTCGCAATGGTACGAGAAACGTTTGTACAACTTGTTTTCGGCCCGTTCTTCTTCGGACGTTCCATTATTGCGCTTCGGTATCCGGCCGAACTGCTTGATGTGCTCGACGAGCGTTCGCACAGGGCCGCTCAATGCAGCACGCTGAGGAGCAACGCTGTTCATTGCCGCAGGCTGAAGAGCACCGCTGTTCAATGCAGCAGGGTCAAGAGCACCGCCGCCAGACCGAAAACTACCAGCATGTCCTGGCATGGAATCGTGCAGTAGGCGCTGCGCAGTTCCTTTTGAAAGGAAATATTCGAGAGCAGGGCTCTAGCCAAGAAGGCTGCGGGGAGAGTGGTGACGATGATGATGATGATGATGATGATGATGATGATGATGATGATGGGCCTCGTTTCTGGGCGGGTTGATTCCTCCTCCTCCTCCTCTTGCAACAAATATATGGTTGAGGAAACGTGTTATGGGAACACGAAGAACACGAAGTGTACTACAATTGGCTTCGGGGTTTCAAAACGTGGTTTCGGAGCTGAGTTCTGGGAACACGAAGAGCACGAAGTGGGTGACAGTTGGCTCCGGGCATTCTAAACGTGGCCCGGGAATGGAGTTCGAAACGCGGCTATCAGAGGCAAAGGACAAGTAGGTTGGCAGTAAAAGGGCCCGGGAGCTTCCAACGACTCTCTGCTATCAGTGGATGAACCTCCGAACGAGACACTGCTGTGAGACCACAGGCGCCTGAAGATGACGATCTCGAGAGTGCTGCTTCGAGGAGGGAAAGAAAGAAGGAGAGAGAGAGAGAGAGAGAGAGAGAGAGATGGGATCGAGAGCTCCCGGAGGGCGGGATGTGCCCATCCGAGGGAACGGTGCACCCCCCCCCCCCCCCTCCTCAGTACTGGCGACGAGGATCAAGCTGTTTAGGGAAAGAAGAAACCCCCCCCGCCCCCTATCCTCCCCCGCGGCCTGAGTGGACCACCCAGGCCTGCGGAGGACGTCATAAAGGGTCGGGTACCCCGTACAGAAATGAAAAGAGAAAGGGGAGGGAGGAAAGAATAAAGAGCCTCCCTCGTCCTGCTCCTCCTGCTCCTCCTGCTCCTCCTACTACTGCTACTACAAGTATTGGATTCTGGCGGAAACGTCCAGTGCACGATGACGTCTGGGTCCGCCGTCTTGCCCTGCACGATGACGACACATAACAAACCGGGAATCGGGTGGCGAGAAATCTGACGGAGACATCCAGTAAGCAAAATGTGGCCCGGGAGTGAAGTTTTGGGAGCTCGAAGACAACGAAGTGGCCTACAGTTGGCTCCGGACATCCAAAATCATGCCCAGGAATGGATCTGGGAACTTGAAGAGCACGAAGTGGCCTACAGTTGGCTCCGGGCATTCAAAATGTTGCCCGGGAAAGAAGTTCTGGGAAATCGAAGAACACGAAGTGGCCTACAGTTGGCTCCGGGCATCCAAAATGTACGCCGGGAATGGAGTTCTGGGAAGTCGAAGAGCACGAAGTGGCCTACAGTTGGCTCCGGGCATTCAAAATGTGGCCCAGGAATGGAATTCTGGGAAGTCGAAGAGCACGAAGTGGCCTACAGTTGGCTCCAGGCATTCAGAATGTGGCCCGGGAATGGAGTTCTGGGAGGTCGAAGAGCACGAAGTGTGTGACTATTGCGAAAAAACGCATTTGGACACGAGTTCGGACACAGCTCCCCGGGTCCCGCCCCGACCCCCCTGTGGAGTCATCTGCTGCTCTCTTTTGACACCACTAGAAACCTATCAGCAAAAGCTGTTCAGTAAAAATAAAAAAAATAGTAGTAGCAGGAGTAGTAGTAGTAGTAGTAGTAGTAGTAGTAGTAGTCGTAGTAGTAGTCGTAGTAGTAGTCGTAGTAGTAGTAGTAGTAGTAATAGTAGTAGTAGTAGTCGTAGTAGTAGTAGTAGTAGTGGTAGTAGTAGTAGTAGTAGTAGTAGTAGTAGTAGTAGTAGTAGTAGTGGTAGTAGTAGTAGTGGTAGTAGTAGTGTATAATATAATATAATATAGTAATAATAATCAAAGTAGCAGTCGTAGTAGTAGAAGTTGTAGCAGTAGCAGCCGTAGTAACAGTAGTAGTAGTTGTAATAATAACAGTAATAGTAGTAGTAGCAATAATAGTAGCAGTACGGGTTGTAAAGGTAATATTAGAAGCAGAAATAGTACCGGGTGGTAGCAGTGGTGGTACTACGACTGAGTCGTACGTGTAGGGACACTGGTACTCTGTAATATTGGCCGTAGTCGACGTCGTAGTAGTAGTACTAGTATTAGTCGTACTTCGTGGTGGTATTCAATACTGCTAGTACTTAGGTGTGGTAGTAGTGGTACGAATGCTTAGCAGTAGTAGTAGTAGTAGTAGTAGTAGTAGCATGTGATACAAATTATGATAGTGATGCATAGTGCTAATAGCGCATGCAGTTAGTAGTGCGTAATACTCTTGCTAGTTCTGAGTAGGAGTAGTAGTAGAAGTAATAGTAGTAGTAGTAGTAGTAGTAGTAGTAGTAATCATAGTAGTAGTCGTCGTAGTAGTAGTAGTAGTGATAGTAGTAGTAGTAGTAGTAGTAGTAGTAGTAGTAGTAGTGGTAGTAGTAATAATAATAGTAATAGTAGGGGATGGTAGTAGTAGTAGTAATACAACTAACCGTGGTAGTCGTAGTCGTAGTCGTAGTCGTAGTCGTAGTAGTAGTAGTAGTAGTAGTAGTAGTAGTAGTAGTAGTAGTGGCAGTAGTAGTAGTAGTAGTAGTAGTAGTGGTAGTGGTAGTGGTAGTAGTACCAGTAGTAGTCGTAGTAGTTGTAGTCGTAGTCGTAGTAGTAGTTGTAGTAGCAGCAGCAATAGTAGTAGCAGCAGCAGTAGTAGCACTAATACTAGTAGCAGTAGTAGTAGCAATAGTAGTGGTAGCAGTCGAAATAATAATGCTCGTACTTCGTAGTTATTTAGCAGCGCCGTTATAGTACGTAATAATAATCATAATAGAACTGGTACTGGCCTTATGGCCGTGTCCTCAATCCGTGAAGCTACGACCCGCCCCCAATCCGTGAAACCCGACCCACCCTCGACGACGCGAAGCTCTTGCAAATTTTTGAAACGAATGCGCGCGGCGCTGAGGCGAGAACAACATTTTGGAAACGAATCGCCCACCATCCGCGAAGCTCTTGCACTGCTTTATATACATAACTAGTAACACATACGAATGCGCGCGGCGCTGAAGCGACAGGCACATTTTGAAAACGACCCGCCCCCACGCGTGAACTCTTGCAAGTTTTTGAAACGAACCTGCGCGGCGCTGAGACGAGAACTACATTTTGAAAACGAGCCGCCCTCCATCCGTGAAACCCTTGCAAGTTTTTACAACACATGCGCGCGGCGCTGGGGCGAGAGCCACATTTTGAAAACAACGTGCCCTCAAGCCGCGAAGCTCCTGCAAATGTTTGAAACGAATGTGCGCGGCGCTGAGGCGAAAACCACTTTTCGAAAACGAGCCGCCTTCAATCCGCGAAGCTCTCGCCAATGTTTGAAATGAATGTGCGCGGCGCTGAGGCGCAACCACATTTTGAAACAACCCGCCCTCAATCCGTTAAACTATTGCAAGTTTTGAAAGGAACCTGCGCGGCGCTAACGCGAGAGCTACATTTTGAAAACAAGCCGCCCTCAATCCGTGAAGCTCTTGCAAGCTTCTGAAACGAAAATGCGCGGCGCTAAGGCGAGAACTACATTTTGAAAACGAGCCGCCCTCCATCCGTGAAGCCCTTGCACGTTCTGATGACAAATGCGCGCGGCGCTGGGGCGAGAGCCACACTTTGAAAACAACCTGCCCCTGCCCTCAAGCCGCGAAACCCTTGCAACATGTTTAAAACGAATGTGAACGGCGCTGAAGCGAGAACCATATGCTGAAAACAAGCCGCCCTCAATCCGTGAAGCTCTTGCAACATGTTGAAACGAATGTGCGCGGCGCTAAGCCGAGAGCAACATTTTGGAAACACCCTGCCCTCAAGCCATGGAGCTCTTGCCAGCTTTTGAAACACATGCGTGCGGCGCTGAAGCGAGAGCTAGACTTCGGAAACAAACCGCCCTCAACGGCTCGCCCTCCATTAGTGAAACCATTACAACGTGTTTTAAACGAATGCGCGCCGCGCTAAGACGAGAACCACAACTCGAAAACAACCCGCTCTCAATCCGCGAAACTCTTGCTAGTTTTTAAAACGAATGTTCGCGACGCTAAGGCGAGAGCCACACATCATCCTTCCGGTGCGAGAATAACGCTTCCCGGTGCGGGAAGCGGTATCCTTTTGTCCGGAAGGAGGGGGGGATTCTGAAATACTTCATTAGACTCACGAAAGCCCTTTCGTCCCCAGAGAAGTCGCCAGATGAACCGAACGAAGGAAACCGGGCTGCTGGATTGCTTAACGATATGTGAGAGCTAGACTTCGGAAACAAACCGCCCTCAACGGCTCACCCTCCATTAGTGAAACCATTACAACGTGTTTTAAACGAATGCGCGCCGCGCTAAGACGAGAACCACAACTCGAAAACAACCCGCTCTCAATCCGCGAAACTCTTGCTAGTTTTTAAAACGAATGTTCGCGACGCTAAGGCGAGAGCCACACATCATCCTTCCGGTGCGAGAATAACGCTTCCCGGTGCGGGAAGCGGTATCCTGTTGTCCGGAAGGAGGGGGGGATTCTGAAATACTTCATTAGACTCACGAAAGCCCTTTCGTCCCCAGAGAAGTCGCCAGATGAACCGAACGAAGGAAACCGGGCTGCTGGATTGCTTAACGATATGTGAGAGCTAAATCGAAAGCTGGCATCTGATGCGCAGGGCCGCGCCCCCCCCGAGTCGGCGTGCCCCTCTCGAGGCCTGCAAAAAGATGGCCCTGGCCCGTCCCCTGGCCCCACCAGGGAAGCCAAGATGACCTCCCGGAGCGCCCCTCCGCGGGGCCCAGAGCGCCACAGTGGTCCCACAGCGGCGCGAGAACGAAAATCTTCGGTGGGGGGGGGCGCCTGTCGGGCGCGGCCTAGCGAGATTCTCGCCCCGAAGGCTCTCCTCTGGCCGACTGCCCATGTCTTGGAGCGAAGCGATGGGGCCGTCGCGTGAGGGGTCGGCTTGCCAGGCGCCGGTCAGGCCGCCCCTGAATCTTGGGCCAGGACCTCCCCCTCGGGCCTTGGGTCGAGACCTCGACTCGCCCAGCACTCCGCTTGCCGTGGGCTGCCGGGACCCTGGCAGCCCCCCGACGCTCGCGCGCCTCCGGCTCCGGCTGGCCGCCCCCGCGCGCGGCCGCGTCGGCGCGCTGCGGTCGAGCCGGCGGCCCGCCCGGCGACCGCGGGCTGGAGGCGGCCGGCACGGCCACGCGCGGCGGGAAGTAGCGCTGCCTGCCGGGTCGGGGCGGAGAGGGCTCCCGTCGCGGGCCCAGTCGGGCGCCCGAGCAACGCCCCTGGGGGGCCAAGCGGCCGAGCGGGACGGGAGAGGGAGGGGAATGAGGGGAAAAGACCAAGAGGAATGCATCGCTGCTGTCTCAAGCCGTCGTGGTGTGGGAGTGGGAGGCCCCTGTCCGCCTCAGCTCGGCCAGACGACTCTAGGCTATACCCTCTCCGTTTCTCTTTCTCTCTCTCTCTCTCTTTCTCCATCTCTTTCTCTCTCTCTCTCTCTCTTTCTCCATCTCTTTCTCTTTCTCTCTCTCTCTCTCATTCTCCCTCTCTCTCTTACTCCATATTTCTCTCTCTCTCTCTCTCTCATTCTCCCTCTCTCTCTTTCTCTCTCTTTCTGTCTCTCTCGCTCTCTCTCTTTCTCTCTCTCTCTCTATTTCTCTCTCTCTCTCTCTCTTTATCTCTCTTTCTGTAAGTATATGGATCTGACTTTTGTTTAGAGGCACGGCCAACTTATAGACCCCACTGCGCAACCAACCAACCTCCCCCAACCGTTTCCCTACCCTCCTCTCCTTCTGCCCCCCCTCTTCACTCCGCCGCGATCCCTCCTTCCCGCTCCCCGCTCCCGCTTCCATCCTCTATCCTCATTTCGCCCATCCGCTCCCCTTTGTTCTGACCTCTCCACCACCCTCGGATCCCTTCCTCCTCCCCCTGCTCATTCCACCATCTTTTCTCCTCCTCCTCCTCCTGCTCCTTCCCTTCTTGCGCCATCCTCTCGTTCTCCCCCCCTCCCACCTAATCCTTCATACCTCCTCCCTCCCTCGTCTCCTCCTTCCTCTACCCGCCCCTCTCTTCCCCCCACCACCCAGCCCCTTCGAATCAACCTCTTATCTCATTGCTTCCCTGCTTTCCTCATTCCCCTCAGGACCTCCCAACTACTCAAACTCCCACCTCCCTGCGGCTCTCCTCATCCTGGTCCTACCTCCTGCTCCTCCTCTCCTCCTCCTCCTCCGCCTCCTCCTCCTCCTCCTCCTCCTCCTCCCGCCGTCAGACGTCCGCACTGCCCTTCCTCCCTTCCGACCTCCCTGCCCTCCCCATACCTCCCTCACACCCTGCCATCCTCCCGCATCACTCATCCTCCATCATTCCAACCCCCTACCTCATCTACCCCTTACCTCTGTAGTTCGGTCACGGGTTGACTTCCGAAATATTTCGGCACCTCCCTTACCTCAAACCTCATGTCTCTCTCCCTCGCATTGTGGGAAAATGCGGCAAACGCACACTTGAGCCTATCCGCAAAAAAACGCCCTCGTGGCTGGGGCATGGACTCCGAATCCCACTCCAGAGATCCGCCAACCCCCAGTTGACGGGGGTGACAAGGCGAGTGAAATATTTGACTGTCCCCCATCCGCCATCTCAATCCCTCAAGGTCCGAAAGTGCATTTGAGGTGGGGGGAGGTGGGAAGGGGGGACCGTGCCCTCTGGATGCAGGTTGTTTAAAACAAAGTTGTGTCCTCTCTCTGCCAAAACTCCCTCCTTCCCCTTCTCGGGGGAGGGATGTATCACTGCCCCCTACTTAATAATATGACCAACCAGGAACAATGCCGACCCTATGATCACCCCCCAACCATCCGTGTCGAAAAACAATTCAAAGCACCAACTGCCTACAAATTCAGAGCATGTGCAACCAACCCGATGCGCCCCCCCACCATCCCTGTCAATAGACAATACAAAATACACTTTGGGGCACCCGCGAGCATTTTGTATTGAGATTTTGTCTGGGACGGAGGGGGTGTCAGCATATTGCCTGCTATGTGCGGGGCCACCGCCCCTATCAAAAAAAACAATACAAGGTGCAACTCGCGGCTAAATCTGGATCATACGCGGCCACCCCGCGATCACTGCCAAATAGTTTTTGACAAGGGCGGCGGGGGTGGTGGCGTATGGCCTGCTGTGCGCAGGCCCACCTGACACAATGATAGGCATTGGCATTGGTTTCCGACAAAGATGGTGGGGGCCGACATGTTTCCCGATGTGTGTTGTCACGTGCGCGAGCGCACCTGACACACTCTGCACGTGCCCCGAACGTGTCGCACCTGGCCCGGCCGGAGCACGCGGCACACATGGCGCACGTGGAGCACGTGGCGCATCTGGCGCACCAGGCGTGCCTGGTACGCTCGGGCTCCAGGGGTGCGCGTCGCGCACATGGGATCGGTTTGGGTTTCCAGTAGCTGCCCATCCGAAGACGACCGCTGAACATGCTGAGGCTCGGATGTTCCTTCTGCGTTGGGAGGGCGGGTGTGAGTGAGCTAGACGGCTTGCTATTTAAGAGGGTGTCTTGACCCCTCCCCCTTCCCCCTCCCCTGGGCCTGGAAGGGGCGCCCCGCGAGGGGTTGGAGCGTCCAAGACGGCCCAAGATGGTTCTAAGAGGGCCTCTGTGAGCGCAAGGTGGCATCCAAGATTGCTCCAGCTAGCTCAAGATAACCTCCGACACGCATCCAAAAGACCGCAGAAAGAGCGCGCCCGTGGTCCACTCCCAAAGGAGGGGGTCCCGGGACCAGGGCTTTCCCAAACCAAACCTGGGCCTTCCCAAACCAAATGTTGTAGAATCAGACCGCCGGGTCTTCCCAAACCAAGACCGGGCCCTCCCAAACCAAACGGGTCTTCCCAAACCAACGCCCCCGGCCCCCGGGTCTTCCCAAACCAACCGGGTCTTCCCAAACCAACGTGCCGGGTCTTCCCAACCCAACCGGGTCCTCCCAAACCAACCCCCAGGTGTTCCCAAACCAACCGGGTTTTCCCAAACCAATTCCCCAGGTCTTCCCAAACCAAGCGGGTTTCCTCAAACTAGCATTCTGGGTCTTCTACAACTGAGGGTGTTCTCAAATCCTTATAGAACCCGGAAGGCAGGTCTACCCTAGGCCTACCCCCTAGGTTTACCCTAGGCCTACCCCTTAGGCCTACCCCCTAGGCCTACCCCCTAGGCATACCCCTAGGCCTTCCCCGTAGGCCTACCCTAGGCCTGCCCCTCGGCCTACCCCCTAAGCCTGAGCTAGGCCTACCCCTAGGCCTACCCCCCCGACCGCTCGTTAGGGCCCGCCCGCCCGACCCGACCCGACCAGCCCGTTAGGGGCCGCCCGACCGACCCGACCCGACCCAAACCGCCCGTTAGGGCACTCGCGTGTCAACTCGATCACGCACCACACTTTGATGTCCCCCCCCGCCCGACCCGACCCGCCCGTTAGGGCCCGCCCGCCCGACCCGACCCCACCCGCTCGTTCGCCCGCCCGGCCCGACCCGACCCGCCCGTTAGGCCACTCGCGCGTGAACTCGATCACGCACCACACGTCAATGTCCCGCCCGCTCGACCCGACCCACCCGTTAGGGCCCGTCCGCCCGACCCGACCGACCAGCCTGTTAGGGCCCGCCCGCCCGACTAAGAGGCCTCGCAACGACGTTGCGACGTGTTCTGTCGCCCGCATCGTTTACTAGGGCGCCACTGGCACCTTGGAGCCCCTCGAAGCCGCAAACCGTGATAGCATTCCGTGCCCTGAGGGCGCCAAGATGCTGGGGGGGCCATTGGCGTAGCCCGATTCGGTGCGAATGTTCGTGGAAGCGCGCGCTCGGCGCGGTTGGAGGATGATCAGTAGGCGCCCGCCCCCCCCCCCCCGTTTGCGATGAGATGCGCACGTTTGAAAGAGATCGAATCGACGAGAATTTGAATAAAGCACTGGTGTTCGCGTGGGGAAGTTGGTTTGGCAATCTTGGACCGCTTCGGGAAATGGTGTCGATAGCTAGTCGAACGCGTTTTCGGGATGGTACAGCTGCGATATAAGATCTTGGACATCCAAAGCCACCGTTGTCAATCGCCCCTTGCGCGCGTGCCCCGGCGAGAAGGACGAGGAGGAGGAGTTCAGCAATGGATGAGGAGGATCAGGCATTGACGGATGGCAGGATGATTGGGTCGGTTCACAGGGGGGGCAAGCAGGAGCAGGAGGATGATGGTTTGGAGGAGCAGAGGGGGCAGGATGAAGAAAAGGCATCGGAGCTTCGCCAATCATTGCCTCATCCTCTGGTCAAGCTGCTCTGGGTGACAAGCCGTCACCTCATCAGCCCTCTTATTTCTACACTTTTCTCACGATTGCTTACTTGAATATCTCATCGCCTCTCGAGCGTGCGATCTGACCCCAGGCCCTGGCAGATGCCTCCTGCCAACTCGTCCTTGCGAGGGGCCTCCAGAATGAATTCCATTCATTCACCCTCGAGCAGCAGGCCAGCTGTCCACGGGCACAAGTTACTTCATACCGCATGCCATGCAAGATGACTGGAGGGGTGGAGAACCAAATGCGAGAAAGTCTACTCTGAGAGGAGACGAAAATAATCAAAGAGGTCCCACTCAGAGCCCAAACCCTCAAACTCAAAAGTGGCCCAGGAAATTTCAGCGAGACCGATGCCCCCCACCAGCCTGAACAACAAACTTAAGCCGCTGCTCAGTCCTCCTGAGGCGTCAGGGCCGTGATCCACTCATTCTGGCACGACGCGTCCTTGCCTGCCTTCTCCTTCGAAACTTTAATCTTCTTGAGCCGCTCCACCCCCTTGTCGTCGGGGTCGGCGGCGCCCGCGCGGAAACCGAGAGAGGCCTGGCCTGCCACGCGCACGGCGAAGATGAAGCCTGGGGCAGGTCGGGGCGCCGAGAGAGCAGAACGCAATAACATGAGAAGCCTTACTAATTGATGTCAAAACGATGTCATACAGGAGCTCGTGTAGTTGTTTGCCTGGATTCGCAACACTCCGAACAAAAAACTTGGGAACTCTCAGCATTAAGGATGAGGGGGGCGAAAAGCAAGGTGGAACCTGCAGGCAGGCAGGCGGCAGTGGCGCCGTCGACTGTCGCGCGGAAGAGCACGCCGCCAGAAATCTTCTACTGCTCAATGGCATGCTTCGTCATGCCCCTCCGGTAGCTGTTGAAGTCTGGCATCTGTAACTTCGCGATGTCCACCTTCTGGCTTTCCATGAAGGCGGCCAGAGTAGGCAGCTCGGTCACCGCGATCTTGCGCGCGCCCGAGATGCCGAAGCGAAGACTTGGCAGGAACTCCTTCTCGGTGCCGAAGCTGCCCACCCCAAACATGACGGCGAAGATATTCGGGGCCATGCCACCCCGCACCTTCTCTGGCGCAGCAGAGTCCACGATGATGTCCTTGATGCAGGTCTTGGCGTACTCGCGCACAGACGACTGCGCGCTCTCAGGCACCTTGCAAGACGTGCGGCCATCCTTCTCCTTCCTGATTTTCTGCTCGAACTTCGCGACCAGCTTCGTGAAATGAGTGATCTGCGCGGTCACGACGTCGATCTTCTCAAAGGCCTCCTTGTTCTGGCTGACTCCGACGATGAAGGGCGCAGAAAAGTCGACACCATCCGCAGCCACTGGGAAAGCAGTGATCTCCTGACCGATCTGCGGGGCTATCTCGAACAGCTCCACGGTCGCTGATTCCAGCTTTACTGGAACAGCTGCTTGCTGCGAGGCCATTGAACTCTTTTTATCGATCGTCTTCTTCGCTCTGGCGATGTCGTTCAGCGCCTTGTTGCAGCAGTTGATCAAATCAGTGGTCGGAGCCTTGTTCGTCTGAAATATGTTGGTTATCTCTTTGATGCCATCGATCGATGAAGCCCCGTCCAGCTCGTCGACGAAGCTGGCGCGGGTCGACTGCAACACCAATTACTTTTGACTGCCGCAAGGTGGCATCTGGCCGAGCTGCTGGCTCGCCAGCTCGGAGCTCGCCCCGTCAGCAGCAGCCTTCTCCGGGCTGGCCTGAGGTCCAGGAGCAGGTTGAGCCTCGAAGGTCCGAATCTACGAATCAAGTTCTCGTTGAGCAATGCCCGTCACGTGTCCGATGGCCTGAAACCGCACTTGTGCCAACGCCAACACGCCTCTGAACAACTTCTTCTTGGCTTCGTCCATGCTGTTGATGTCATCGTTGGACGCCTTGAGCTTGCTGTGGAGATCATTCGTCGAGGACTGGGCCGTATTCATCTGGGTCCTCAAGGTCCGACGAGCCGCATTGACTTCGCCGGCGATGTCGACCCACTTCGCCTTCGGCTTCCCAACAACCGCCCTGGCCGTCTTCGGTTCAACCTCGTCGCGGCCGCCGGTGCCTCCACGTGGGCGTTTGTTACCGCCCTTGCCGCCCTTGTTGCCAGCAGCTGCGTCCATGGGGTCCTCCTTGAAGTCAGCATCTTCATCGTCGTCGCGACGGCCCAGGACGGTGACGTCTGGGAGTTGCATGCCCACTTGGCTGAACGCCTGGCCCGAGCCAGAAGAAACCATTCCGATGGCGACGTTCTGCATTTCGGAGCTGCTCGCGCCTGTACCCATCTTGTCGAAATTGCGGAAAGTCTTGCCTCTCAAACTGTCCCACTTTTCCTCAGTCGGTTCTTGATCGATGCCTCGGCCCTCTCGATATGCTTCTCAATCGTCGCAGCATTCTTGAAGTTGACATGCTTCCCCATGAACACCCGCAATTGCATGGGTTTCTTGGGGTTCGGTCCGCCCATGTCCATGGACATCTTCCTCTCCTTGTAGTTCGCTGCCATGTCATCCCATTTTGCCTTGGCCTCGTCGGCCCCAAGGGCACCACCCGGGGTAGTCTTCCAATAATCGATGGCCTTGTCCTCCCACATCATCTTGCCCGCGTCGATGTTCTCGACGCCCTGCTCAGTCTTGTAGACCTCCGTGTACTGCGCGACCATGAACCGAGCCTTCTTGGTGTCCTCCGCGCTGGCGATGATCTTGCGGTAGTGGTCTAGCATCTTCTTTACTTTGGCATCGTCTGCTTTCTGCTCGGCCAACCATGTGGTTTCGCCTTGAGTTTTGGCTTGGCCGTATATGCGGTCCAACACCTTCCTACATTTCTGCTCGAACCTCTGGTTCATCTCGAAGGTCTCCACGGGCTGTGACTCGTCGCATCCGGGGCGCCAGAAACCCCGCACGCTGCTTGCGCTTCTTCGACTTCGCCGTCGCATTGACTTCCGGCCTCTGCTCTGGATGCGGAGTTGGAGGCAGCGGCAGCAGGGCTCCAGCCTCGGCTTGACCTGCCTCTCCATCAGCTTCAAACATCGTTTCGAACTCCGCGCCGTCAGCCATGGTCGCTGGCACAGTAGCTCACAGCCCATGCGATCCTCAAGCTCGCTTGACCCCAAATGGGCTACTGATGAGGCACTGCACCGCAACTGGCTTACATATGTCCAAGTGACTTGGCCAGAGGACGTCACTGTGGAAAACCCCAAAAGGCTGAAGACCCCAGCACGGGCGACAGAGCCCGTCGGTTTAGGGGGGCAGGAGGTGCAAAGGAGGAAGAGGAGGAAGTGGATGGAGGAGCAGTCTGATGGGTTGGAAGAATCAGGAAGGCGATGAGGATGAGGATGGGGGAGTGCGCGGAGGAAGAGGAAGAGGAGGAGGAACAGGAGGTGGTAGACATTCCAGGATTGTTCGCAGTCGCCGAGCATCTCCAAGACGGCCTGAGAGCCCTCCAAGACGCCCGATGAGGCCTCCGAGAGCACCCGCACGAACGCCCTAAGAGGCAACATCCGTTGATGGTCACGGGGCGTGTGACACAACGGTTATGCTACAGCATGTAGTCTCTTACCCCAGGAACAGCACCTCCGGGAAGGCTCTCAGGAGCCCCCCCCCCCCCGAAAGGGCCCCAGAGGGTCCCGAGATGGCGCCCAGGACGGCCCAAGGAGACTTACGAGTCCAAACAGGGCGCAAGAGAGGTGCTGCCACCGCCGCGAGATCTCAACTTAACCAATATCCAATAAGAGGCCTGGAGCCCACAACCCAGGATGGGTGGCGGATTGGTCGAAGGCCGTTGGATATTTCCGGTCTTCAGAAGCTCTCTTGAAGCTCTGATGGGGCCCTCTTTGGAACCTCGTGGAGCCTTCCTTTGGGCCAGGGGGCGTTGCCGACTCCAGCTCGCCACGTCGTTCAGAGCGCAAGCATGCCTCGGCTCCGAGGGGGGTCCAGATTCGCAGTGCGATCTCGAGTTCGAGAGAATCGAAGCGAACGATGACTCTCCAGCGGGCGATGGGCCATCATTCATGTGCACAACAGAAAAGCATGTAGCTGTTTATTCCTACATTCCTCCTGCCTCCTCCCCCTCTACCTACTACTCCTCTCCCTCCTGTTCCCCCTATCGTTTTCTTCTCCCCCATCCAGCCTCCATCCCCGTCTTCCTCCCATCCTTTGCGTGGCATTCCTCGCGCACCCTCTCGGTCAGTTATCCGGCAACCCGAGTGGCCATTAGCGCCTATTAGCGGCCATTAGCGGCGGCCCCAAGGCAGCCTGAGTAAATTCCAGAAGCAGACCGAAGGCGGCCCCCTGATGGCCCGCGCGCCTCTCCGCGCAGACTCGGGGGCGAGGGGAAAACAGCATTCACGTTGAGCAACGGTAGAGAGGGCAGACGCGCGGCGGACGTCGAGGCGATAACGCCCCCTCGGAACGACCGAAGACGCCCCGATTGGGGTGAGAGGAGAATCGCACTCATATAGAATATAAGGGCGGGCTGGAGCGGCCGAGGTCGGTGGCGGGATGGGCCGAAGGTCAGTAGATAACTTCCACGCTGGTCGCACGCTCGGACTCCTTCTGGGGGTCGTCGGAATGGCGTGAGCCACTTGAATAACGGTAGGTCTTGGCTGGGGCGGCCGAGGGCGGGGGGCACCGGTGAAGGGGAAGGAGAAAGCGGGAAAGGGGGGGGGCGGCTGACGGCGGGGGGCGCGGGTGGAGGGGCAGGGGCGGTCCACGGTGGCGACGGCGACAGCGGCGACGGCGATATCTCTTGAGCTCGCTGAACCGCGACTTGGCTTGAGAAACAATCCGCGTGCTCCCCGCACAGGCGCCCTACGCGGGCGCCCCACGCGGTCGCATCGGGCGCCGAGGCGCCGACCGCTCGGGCTCAGTCGAAGAGCGAGGCGAGGTCCGTCAGCTTCAGCTGCTTGGCCGAGTCGCCCGCCGCGGGCTGCCCCTTGCTCGAGTCGCCCGCCGAGGTCTGCTGCTTGCTGGAATCGCCATCGGACCCCCCCGCGCCCGCCGAGGTCTGCTGCTCGTGCTCGGTGGCCTTCACGCTCTTGTGGACGTACTTGTGCTGGTTGCCCTTCTGCGGCCCCTCCAGCATGCGCACCTTTCGGCGGGGCGCCGAGGGGGGGGGAGGGGGTGGGCGGAAGGGCTCTTAGAAAGCAGGGTGCTTCTTAGAAGCCCTCCGATGTCCTCCGATGGCTTCTGAGCAGCCCCTGGGGGCTTCTAAGCCGCACCCTGGATTCTGAGATGCCCTGCCCCTCCTGCTGCCCCAGTCGGCGCGCCGCCGAGCCTTGTAGGTGCTCGACAAGACCTCGAGGATCTCGCAGCGGTGGCCATTCCAGTCCTCCTTGTGCTTCGTGGAGACCCCCACCACGACGTCCCCCTTCTTGAACAAGCCCGCGCCGCCAGCTGCGCCGTGGCCCTCCGTCGCCGCGGGGGCGCCCTCGTCGGTCGCGGAGCGGGTCCCCCCCTTGGCGAGCAGCGTCGCCGCAGACACCCACTCGGCGAAAACCTCGCGGTGCTCCTGCTCGTCCACCCAGCTCTCCAAAGTCTTGCCGCCCATGCCGTGGTCGAGGCACCCTACAAGGGTCGCCGTGAGCTCGTCCTCGGCGCGGTCCCTCTTCCGCGCCATCTCCAGCGTCGCTCGCAAGCCCGCCACCCCCCGCTCGCCGCCACCGTCCGGCACCACACCTCCAGGAAGAGGCTCTTCACTTTCGGGTAGTAGATATCCGCGAGGAGGCCTCGCTGCCCCTCCTCCGACTCCTCGATCTCCTTCCAGACGCCTGCCCATGCGCCGCCCGCGGGCGGCCCCTCGGCGATGGCGCCCGCTGGAGCGCCCTCCGCGCTGCCCGCATCTGCGCCCCCGGCGATGGCGCCGGCGGGGGCGCCCTCCGCCTCGCCCGCAGCCACGCCGTCGGCGACGGCACCTGCGGGGGCGCCCTCCGCGCAGCCAGGGGCCGGCGGCGGCCCGCCCGCGAGGGCGGGCTGCGGACTCGGCGGCCCCTCCGCGGCGTCGGCGACGGCGGCCATGTGCATCAGCCAGTCTGGCATCTTGCCCTTCTTGCCCTTCGGCTTGACGAAGGCCTTGGCGGCGACGACGACTGCGCCGAGATCTTGCCGCGAAAAGGCGGCGGTGCCTGGGCCGAAATTCGCCGAGGCATCCCGGAACGTCTCCTCGCCCCCCTCGGCGAGGCCCAGGCGCTCGGAGAAGGCGAGCCGTTCAAGGATCTCGAACCACGCGGACGTCTTCTGCTGGTCCCAAGCGGGCATGCCTTGCAACGCTGTGAGGAATGCGCACGCCTCCTCGACCAGCGGGTTCTGCGGCTCGATCCCGGCCTTCATCAAGAGGCGGCACCCCTTCTCGAACGCGGAGTACGTGATGTCATCGAAAGGCGGAGCCGGCCCCGCCAGGGTGACGGCGCGACACATGTCGCTGTCGGGGGCCCACTCCTGGACGACCGCCAGCGCGAAGTCGTCGGTGAGGGCCCACTCAACGCGCGCGGCCAAGGGGAGCTTCGGGTCAAAAGCCTGCAACGCCGTAGACGCGTGCTTGTACACGTCCGGCGCCACGTCGTCGGCGGTGGCCGACACGATCTCCTTCAATGCCTGTAGCTGGTCCTGGCCCGTGGCCGCCTTCGCGCGGTCGAGGTCCCGCTTGAAACGGAAAGCCAGGAAACTCTCATAGCAAGGGGGCCCCCGGAAGCTCATGCGGTCAGCAGAGGACGCCCCCGCAAGCGCGGGGAGCGCGTCCGACTCGAGGCCGATCTTCGCCAGCTCCCGCACGAGCAGTGGGAGGCCCGCCACCTCGGCCCCGAGCTCTTCGAACGCGTCGAACGTCTTGCAGAAGGGCGGGAGGCACTCGTAGCTGCGGTGGCCCAAGAAGAGGTTCGCGGCAAACGCGCACACTCGCGTCATGACGGCAGCCAGCCCGTCCGCCGCCGCCAGCGGCTGGCCCCTCTTGACCTCCTTCATCGTCTCCACCAGCTCGCCCATGAGGAAGTCCACGGAGTCCACGCACAACTTGCTGTGCGCCGTCCACCGGCCCGCCTCCGCGGCGCTCTTGATCTTGTCCTTCAGCGCCAGGATCACGTCCTTCTGCAATCGGGCACGCTTGGCCTCCTGAGGCGACCCCGAGAATTTCGCTCAGACGGGGGCCCCCGAAGCGACCTGAACTCGTTTGCTGGTTCGGCGGGGGCAGGGGTGCACATTGCCCCGTGTCTGAGCGACATTCAAGGTTTGCCGCCCCGCCTTGTTCTCGGTGTCTGCCACGAAGGGATCCGACGAGTGCCGCTTCACCTCGCGGCGCGGCTCCGCCGCGGGCTCCAGCGGCCCGGGCGGGACCCCGCCGCCAACGGCGCCCGCGTCGACCCCCGGCGAAGGACCCGGCCTGGCTCCTGGATTGCCGGCGGCGGGCGCCGGGCCGGCCCCTGCCTCGTCCGCGCCAGACGCTGCGCCGTCGCGGCCCGGGGGCTCGCCGGCGGCCGCGCCAGGCTCCGGGCGGCCCCCGAGCTTCAAGCGCTTGTTGGACGAGTTCCGGAAAGACAGCTCCCGCACCTTCTTCCCCAGGACGGATTCGTCCTTCGCCGAGAAGAAATCGAGGATGAAGAAGTTCTCCAGGTCGAGCTGGGCCATGTCCATGGAAGCCAGCCGATGCTCTGCAAGGTCGTCCTCGGACAGCTCTGCCTTCGCGAGGGTCTCCGGGGGCCCCCGGGGGAAGTTGGCCTTGGGCACCGCCAACGCCCGCAGAGCCTGCGAACTGCTGGCCTCGAGCTCGTCCTTCGCCTCATGCAGCCACGCGAGGAATAAGCCAACGGTCATTCTTTCATTATCGCCCAAATTGTTCCTCAGCGAGATGTATAGCTTGATCTGCTTCTCGTCGGTGGGGTCCACACCGGCGCCCGAGGACGGTCGTAGGGCGGGATCGCTCTGGCCCAGAAACGGATGGTAAGCAGAAGCCTGAGCCTTGGGCCAAAATGACTACGGAACAAGAACACCTTGACCATCAAGCAGAGAAGACCCTCGAGGTTGCTCTCACTAGCGCCCTTTGAGTTGGATCCCCGGGAGGGGTTAGGAGGGCTAAAGCAGCAGCAGCAGCAGCAGCAGCAGCAGCAGCAGCAACAGCATCAGCAGCAGCAGCAACAGCAAAGGCCGCGGCACCAGCATCAGCAGCAGCGGCGGGGGAGTGCGAAAAACGTGGTTGGACAAAATCAAGGATTCGCGACAGTCAAAGAATAGGGCGCTGCCCTCTTGGAGAAAAACTACACCGCGCGCCCCATTCCTCGAGAATCGCGAATCCTTCATTTTGTCCAACCACGTTTTTTCTACTTTTTATATTTTTCCTCGGTTTCCTGCCATCCTGTGCCGCTGGCCTGCGCTTCACCCCGCGCTCCGCTGAACGCTCGTGCGCCCAACTAGCGCTGAACACCATATTGTTCAACAGCACATGAAATTGGCACGTCCATATGATCAGATTTTCCCGGACGCAGAGGGTTCTCAGGAGATCGCGCATGTTGCCAAACACCTGGCTGCCCGCGCTCGTCAATCCAAAATCAACCCCGCACCGCGGGATAAGGGAGCGGACGTTTTTCAAGAGCCGCGGGCGCTCTGGCATCGGGCCGAACTTCTTTTTGAATTCCGTGGAATTCGTCCCCTGCTGGCTCAGTCCGGCCATGTCCTGATCGGCCCCTGGCGCGAGCAACCCCAAATGCTTCAAGACCAAGAAGAAATGATTTCTCATCAGACGTGAACAAGATGTGAGACGCAACAAGTACAGCATGTGTGTCACAGACAATCCCGTACCGTAGGAGACGCCTTGCGTGGTCAGGTAATGCCGCGCCTCTGTGTAGTACCCCATCAAGTGTGGGACCCGCAACCGCGCAGCATCGACATTCTTGGTGCTGGACACAGGTACGTCCATATGCACACCTGGGTCGCCGAAGGCCTCCTCCAACGCAGCTCGAAACTGTTCGGAATTCCTCGGGGTCGTGCTCAGCAGGGAAGCAATTTTTGAGGAATTGCGCATCCATTCCAAGGCGGTGACAGTAACAACGACAGTAATAAAATTGTCCGTTGTAGAAAAGGAGCGATTGTTCATAACAGATTTCTTAAACGACTCATAACATTCCATGCTGCGCTCTGCAATCTTGATAGGAAAATGCGCGCGGGTCCGCGCAGAGACCTTCTGCAACCGTGTGACGAAATCGTGGGCCTGACCGGTTGTCTTCGCGTAGACTAAAGGTTGCTCTGCTTGGCTGATGCGCACTAAAGCCCCCACGACAGCAAGGGAGTAAGGACAAGCGCTAGACGGGATCTCTTGAATTTTCAAATCCACCAATCCCAGCAGGGCGTCGGCTTCCTCTGTCGCCATTGCGCCCGAAAGTCTTGAATCAAAGCTTGAGCCCAAAAGGCTACGGACTTCTGTGCTTTGATGAGGAATCGGCGGAGCAATCAACCAATAATACCCTTTGGGGGTTAGGCATTCAACCAATAATGCCCTTTGGGGCTAAGCGTTCAAGAATACCCTTGGGCGGGTAGACCTTCGGCCAAGAACGCCTTTTAGGACAAAATCTTCAATCGAACCAAAAGCACCATTGATAAGAGCACCATTCATAATTTGAATTGGAAGCACCCTTGAGGGTGAGGGTTTCCGCCGATACCGCATTTGATGTTAAGGCCTTCATCCAAGAACACCCTTGATGCTAAGGCATTCAACAAAAGGGAACCCTTGAGGGTGAAACCTTCAACCACGAGCGCCCGTAGCCCTTCAATCAAGAACACCCTCGAGGGTTAGAGCGAGAGCACCCTTGAGGATTCAGTTTTGAACTAAGCACCATCTTGAAGGTGAGGATTTCCACCGAGAATGCCTTGAGGGTTAGGCCTCCAACCACAGTTCGACTGGTTTGCGTGTTTACGGAGAGCCCCAAGAGGGATCGAGGGATCCGGCAGCACTCCAAGAGGGCTCTAAGAAGCCCTAGCTCTTAACCCAAGAGGGCCCCGAGGTTGAGGCTGAGGCTGAGGCTGCGCCTTTGACCTCTAATGGCCGCTCATGGCCGCGAATGGCCGCTAATGGCCGCTAATGGCCGCTAATGGCCGCTAATGGCCGCTAATAGCCGCTAATAGCCGCTAACAGCCGCTAATAGCCTACTAGCGGCTATTAACGGCTATCAGCGGCTATTAGCGGATATTAGCGGCCATCGTTTCCCGCCGCCGGTGCGGCCGCTGGGAGCTGATGTTCTCCCTCGTCCACCTGTTCCTCCTCCTCCTGTTCCTGCCCCGCCTCCGCTCTCTCGGTATCCGCCTCGTCCTCCTCCTCTTCCTTGTCCTCCTCCTCGTCCTCCTCATCCCTGCTTCCTCCTCATTTTCCTCCCCCGCCTACCCCTCCTCCCTCCACCTCCCCCTGCTCCACCTCCTCCTCCTCGGCTGGGGGGGGACAAGCCCATGCACAGAGGATTCACGGGGGAGCCCGCGGCCGCGGCTGGACAAGGGCGGGCGGATGGCGTCAGCATTGGGGTGGCGGCATGGTGGTGGCCGGGGAGAACGGGCGGCCATGAGAACGATAGTGAGGTCGATAGTGAGGTCGATAGTGAGATCGATAATGAAGTGGATACCCACTGCGAAATGCGGAAGAAATCATGGGTTAGAAAAACTCAAAGTTTCAGAATTTAAGTAAAAACTGAGAATTTCCATTCAATTCCAAGGAATCACAGTGAAAACCTGAGCAATTCCGAGACTCTGGCCGAGAAGCGAGGTTTTCTTGAGCATTTCGTAGGGTGTAGTGGGTTTTATTATGAGATCGATAGCGAGATCGATCGTGCGACCGATAGTCAGATCGATCGACAGAACGATGACGCAATCGATAATGAGATGGGCACGGCAATCGTTCGTGAGATCGATGGTGGGGTCACTAGAGATGTCAATGGTGAAATCGATCATGAGGTCGATGATGCTGTCGATAATGACATCATTGAGATCGAAGATGTATTTTTTGCGGCCGTTGAACCTCCCGCGCAGGACAGCAAAATCTCGCGGGGCCCTGTCGGCATCTATCGGAAGCGGGCGGCCACGTCAGGGACCCAACCTAAAAACTTCCGCGTCGCGGCTGCGTTTCCCAACATGCCATCTGACTGAGGCTGCATGCGCCGGACGTCCTGCTCCAAGCGAGCAGCCTCGTCAGCGAACAAGCGGCCGCGGCCAGGGTCGTGGTCCACCCAACCGTGCTGCCGAGCGCGCCAAATCATCCACGCCCGCAGCAGCATGCGAGTCTTTGTCGGGTTTGCCCGGGACTCCATGTAGTGCTCAGGCGTAAGCGTGCAGCTCATGTGCGGGATTCGGCCTAACCCAGCCGGCGGCTCGTGGGTCCACGCACGATGCGCCAATATCTGGACGTCAGGCTTCCCCTCATTCTGCATGATGTAGAAGTAACCGTTGTCATACAAGCGCGGGCCCTGCCGCCTCCCGACGGCGCCGCCCGGGCCGCCAGCCGGCGCATCGACTTCCACTGGGCCAGCGAATGGATCAGCGGCCGGCTCCGCAGCGGGCGCCGGGCCAGCGGCGTCACCGTCGCCACTTGCCTCGGCGTCACTGGAGTCAGGGGATACCTCCTTGGCAGTGTCGCACATCACTGACGAATCGCTGAGGTCGCTACTGTCCTGCCCCTCGCCAGCGCCCTCGGCGCTGTCCTCCTCGGCCTCGCCTCCCGCCTCGGCGTCGCCCGCCGCCCGGGCCTCCGCCGCGGCCCGCGCGGCTTTCGGCAACGGCGCCTTGAGCTCGGCGCCCTGGACGGGTCGGAGGCACAGGGCGCCCTTGCAGCCCTCGGCCGCCGCGCCCAGCACCTCGAAGAAGTAGACCTTCACGTCAGCATCGCCTGGGAAGTCGTCCTCCAGCGCAGCTATGTTCCTCGCCCTGGGGACGGGGTCCGCGTCGGGGGGCAGCGCGTACTCGAGCGCCCCGCCCGGCCGCCACTCCTCTAGGTCAAGATAATATTCAACGCCGAGGTGGTGCGTCAGGTAGAACATCCGCCTCCTTGCGCCGTCGGCGATGCCATGCCAGCCAGTGCGCCCGAACAGGATCCCCGCCCACCCGGTCGTCGAAGGCTCCGCCTTCGCCCGCCGCGGCTGGATGCGCAGCGCGGGCAGCGGCAGATCAGCCCGGGGGAACACGCGGCTGTTCAACGCCCGGCGCCGCGCGGGGGCAGTCTTCATCCTCTCTCGGAAATCGTCGATGTTATCTGCGACCCACTGCGACACCTCCAAGCGAGTGGCGGGAACCCCGTCACTGCAGAGGCGCTCGAGGCGCGTTCGCGCCTCAGCTATTCGCGCCCGCCTCAGCGCCGCCAACTCGGACGGCGCAGGCGCGGCCCCGCCGCGGGCCGAAGACCCCGGGCCGCTCTCGGCGGCGGCCGAGCCGGCAGCGGTCGACGATCCGCATGTCGCTGAAGCCAGGTAAGCGGTCGGGGACAAACGCCGCCTCGTCTCGGGCCGCCCGCCCGCTCCCATGCGGGCGGGCGCGCGCTCGAATCGCTGCCCCTGCGGCGCCGCCCCGTGCTCCCAAGCGAGCGCGGGCGCGCCGCTCAGGACGCAGCGCCTCAGGTCCCGCGCCGCCTTCTCGACGGCCGCCGCCTGCGCCGAGCGCCACCTATGGTGCATCTGGCATATCAAATTGCGAGAAACCGTCGCAATGTGGCTGAGCTTCCGCCCCACGCATTGCTTGGTCTGGGCGGCCTTGCGCTCGGACGGCAAGGACGTCGTGAAGATTGCCAGGACAACCCTCTCTCGAGGAACCGCTGCACCATTGGCGATCCCAACCAGTTGATGGCCCGCGCCTCGCCGCCAGCTGCCCAGGCCTGCGACTGGAAAGGAAGCGCGAAGCCCAGGTCCAGTTCCTCGGAGGGCACGCTGAGGAAGTCCCTGCACGCCCTGAGGTACGTCGAAGGAGACCAACGTCGACACAAACGGCAAATGTTAAAAGGACTCCTCCTGTACATGTCCAGCCGGGAGATCAAGTCTATGGCCGTGCCCAGTAGCGCGCCCGTGGCCTCCGCGAGCTGCAGCCGTGGGTCGCGGTGGAGCTCCGACAACACGCGCTGCAAGCGGCGCAGCACCAAGTCGTGCACGGTGCCATTCACGAGGTCGACGAGCTTGGGCATCTCGTCCTCCTTCTCGTTTCTGCTCATGAAAGCTTCGACCGCGCCAGTACGCTGCAGGACGAGGGAAGACCTGCGCAAAGCCTGGTCGCACTGCCCGTCTGAGAAAAAAGTGCCGACCTTCTTCAACCGCTTCTGGCTCTCCCCCCGCGGCTGCACGCCCCGCACCGCGAAGGCGTGCCGCGGGAAGTCCAGCATCGACATCGCGAGCACGCGGTCGACGCACCCGCGAAACGTAAAAAAACGAGTCAGCGTCGGGCGCTCATCGGGCCGTAGCAAGTGAGTCACCAAAAAATGAATCCAGTCGTCGGCGGCCCGTCTCTGGTCGCCCGCCGCGATGCCCCCCTCCACGCTCGCCGCGCGGTCGAGCACTGCGTCGGGGACCGCGTGCTCGGTGTAGAGTGCCCGCAGGGCCGCCGCCTGCGCGCGGGGCGGCAGTTCGGGCGGCAGAGAGCCCGCCAGCGCGTCGCCCACCCAACGGCGCACGGAGTCGACGAAATTCTCGTAGTAATCCGCAAGCAAATATTTGAAGATCCTCACGCTGGTGCCTGTGACGGCATCAGGCGCCTTCGGCGACCGCCACGCGGCGGCTGTGGCTACTCTCCCCGCAACGCCAAGTTTGGCAGATAGGGTTGCCTGGTGCGTACCGCACTTGACCACCACCAAGAAGTATCGGACCCGTGGCGCGAGGCGCCGCTGCTGAAAAATCTCCCACAACAATCTGGCCGCCAGCTCGTTGGTTGGAACCGCGCCGCCAACGAAAACGTGCACGAGCCAGATCTCGGGCTCCACAGCCTGCGCTCGCGGCCCCCCGCCGCGGGCTGTCGCTGGCGGCTGCAACAGAGGAGCGACCCTGTTGCGGAGCAGGGCCTCGCAAGAGGTGGCCAAGGTAGAAGCCGTTTTGTCCCCCAAAGCTTCCAGTTCGACGGGGATGGCAAATCTTTTGCCCTCGCACGCGACGGTGAGGCAATGGCGTTGTACCTTCGATGCACGTTGTCGCCGGGGAATGGCGGGGCCGTCACGGGGGTTCCCGCTGAGGACCCGGATGTCCGCCTCGTCTTGGCAGTGCTCCGCCACCACCGCTAAGAATTGCCCTCCAGCGCCGGCCGCGGCCGCGAGGGAAGCCGCCACGGCACGACCTGCGGCTGCCAACGTCATGTCGACGTACGACTCCACCCATGCGTCTTTGATCTTCCCGATGCTGGGGCGAGACACGAGGACCGCGTCGCTGCCGCATGCCAGATTGAACGCGCTGCAGAGAGCGCGCGCGGACGTGTGCGGCGCGCAACATATGATCCGTTGGATCCACTCTGCTGCCACTCGGCCGTCCACCGTCTTCGCGGCCGTCAACTTTGTCAGATCGGCCGCCTGCTTGTCCGATGTGGCCTTCAACTCGCGATATCGGCGGGCCCATACCCTTGCCCCAACTATCACATTGTGGATGCGTTGTGGCCGCTGCGTCAGCCTCTGCTTCCGGCTTCTCTGCGGGAACTCCGCATCGATGGCCGTGGACAGCGAGGCCAGCGCGGCGAGGACCTGCGGGCACCTGCCCGCAGGCAACCTTGCCACATTGTGGACGGCGATGGCGTGCAATTGGCGGAGGATGGACCCCTGCGCCCTTACCATAGTTCCTTGAGCCAAAACGGCTACGGAGGGAAAGAAGGAGGGAGGGAGGACGAGCCCCGGGCACCGTAGCGCGGGCAACCTGGCGGGGTGCGTTTGACCCCTGTTGTTTTGAATCGGTGCGGTCTGGTAGGGCCTGTGCTGCACTGTGCTGCACTGTGCTGTCTAGGATGGCCGTCTTAGGGTCCAGTGGGGCCGTCTTAGGGAGGTCGGGGGGTCCTGGGACTCCCCTCAGCCGTCTGGAAGCTCTCTTGGGCAATTATCCTCAATGGGCCGTCTTGGGCTCTTTTCTGCCGTATGTGGGGTCTCTTAGGGCCGTTTCGGGGTCCTCGTAAGGCCGTCCTGGGCCAATTAGGGCCCCCCTCGGGCTGTCTTCGGCTCCTTCCGGGCCGTCGTGGGGCCCTCGCGGGGTCGTCCTGCGCTGCGTGGTCGGCTTCTTCGGGCCCTCATGAGTTGAGCACGTCATCGCCAGGCTGGCCGCGGATCGGGCCGCGGTCCCGAAACCTGCGCAGCCTACAAGCGTGTGAGATTGCGCTGTCCCTTTCGGGCCCTCTTCGTAAAGTACTCGTCGCCAGTGTCGTCGTCGTGATCGCCATCGTCGTGATCGCGTTGTTTTCCCCCGATCTGCTATTATGCATTCTTCGTTTTCTTATGTTCTTCCTCCTCCTCCTCCCCCCCCCTCTTCTTCTTCCTCCTCCTCCTCGTCCTCCTCCTCCTCCTCCCCCCTTCCTCCTGGAAGGGGTTCAGACGTTTGGGGTATTTGCAGGACCTTATCCCCCACCCATCCCCCTCGCACCCATAGAGCTTTCGGGCGGATGCTCAACTGAATGCCAAAGCTGGCCAGGTGAAGCACACGCGAAGCCAAGAGCAGATGCTGGCTGCCCGCCCCGCGCCAAACCGCAGGCCCGTTAGTCGGGGGCCACCAAGCTGCGACTACAAGATTTTGGCGGCCTGTTATATCACTCCCCCCCCATCCCCCCACCCCCCTCCTCCTCTATTGTGCTTATACTGCGCCGCAATGCCCGCGTGCACAGCAGCGCCTGCGCACACCGCAGCAGCCGTGTGCACCACAGTGCCTGTGTACAACACGGCGCTTGTACACGCCAGCGCCTGTGTACACCGCCATGTTCGGGGGGCCCTGCAAGGCCCCTTCTGGAAAATAATTCATCGGAATCCTGATTGTCCTCGAGGAATCCTCGGGAATCCAGGGAACACTCAGGAATCCCCAGGAGCCCTCGGGAATTCAAAGTAACCCGTGGGAACCGTAACTAATACCACAAAGAATCCTACAGAACCCACGGGATCCCACGCGATCCTCGGGAATCCGCAGGAACAAAAGAGAAGGAGGAGGAGGAGGGGAAGAGGACGAAGAACAGGAGGAGGAGGAGGAGGAGCCCTCCTCACCATTTTAGCCGATCCATCCTCATGGAAGCATATGCGCGTCCACGCGCTAAGGCCCGCTAATCGCCGCTAACAGCGAATCAGACGCCATGCAAGCGACGTGACAGGAGCCCGACGAATGCCACGCAACATCCTTCTCCTCCTCAATCTAATCCGGTGCCATTTTGTCTCAAGACACGCTTGCCCGAGCTGCTGTCCGCTCAAAGCCGTATTGTCAATATTTCTTTGGCGCCTCAGTGAAGCTCCGGGGCCGGTTTTACAAGAAGCTGTTCTTGCTCGCTGCTGATGCGAGGGCGCCTCGGCGGTCGCGGGGCGCTGGGCCCCCCCAAAAATATGCAAGCACTTGTTGTCATTTTCCTATGTTGAATGAGGCACTAGTCCAGGAAGCCATCTAAGTACGTCGCTGATCCACACTGCGACAAGATGCAGTTGCGCCAGGCCGCTCTCAGCGATCCAAATCTGACTCCATTTGAACCCCGGGGCCTTCCTCAGGACCGACAGACTCATCGCTGGAGACGCAAGTGATGTCCTCATCAACAGGAACTCTAGTCAAGAGTAGCATGCCAAGCACGGCCCCGACCACTGGGGTGCTCATCATGTTGCCCGCTATCTCTCGGGCCCTGGTGCACGACAGCTCATCGAGCGAATCGGGCTGCAAGGGCGCGACCTCCTCTGGGAGGCGCGGGTCGCAGAAAAACGGGGCGCCGCGCGTGCAGAGGTGTTCGATCTCAAGTAGCAACCTCTTGGTCTTGAAGCTGTAGATCTGACTGTTCTGCAAGAGTGGGCATCAGGTCGTGAGCCTTGCCGATGTGGTCCGCGTTCTGCTGCAGGTCGCACAGGTGGCAATTGCCCCCGCCTGGGGCCCTCCTGAACATCTCACGCGACTTGAGTCGCTGTTTTAAGGCGAAAGACATCACGCACAACCAAGATATGTTCTGAGCCAGGCGCTCAGTCTGGATGTCGTGCAACGATTTGAGCATAGCAAGGGGCCTCTCACGCACAAGCCCAGGCGGGTCACAGAAGAAGGCCTCTGATCCAAGTACCGCGCTGCGCTCGACAATCTGGAAGGACATCCGATGGCACATCACCTTCGCGAGGCGCTCCTGATCCCAAGCCGTGGTGTACATGCGTGGCCTCGTATTCGGGATGCCAAGGTCCTCTGGGGAGACCGCGATCTCGCCCACCACGTAGCTGGCCTGGTGAACGAGGCCCGCGAAGAACTCCCAAGATGGCCAGCGCGGAGTGCACTCATTGATGATAGCATGCGGCTTCTTATTGCCTAACCAACTTCCCCAGCGCATCGAGGGCAGAGATTCAAGATCCAGCCATCCCACCTAGTAGCCCGTGATCGACCATGGAGTGCAGGTGTTGCCCGCAATTTCGATCCATATAGTATTGGGGCCAATCGGTGGCGGCACTGGGCAGTAGTTTTGGCACTTATAGCACCAGCAGAGGCCCTCGACGCTCAGCCAATCAATCTCGCCCAAGACCTGGCACGCGCGAGCAAAGAAGCTGATGCCTTCGTCCTTCACTGAATCAGAGAATCGCCGTGGCGATTCCATGGCAGCTGTGCGGTGCTGACTCTGAATGTCCCTGAGCTTGTCGCCGATCTCGTCTGGAAGCCTGTCCATGATGTCCCCGAAGACGTGTTCAGGGCCGCCGCCGCGATGTTTTAACAACGATGAGCGGCAATCGTAATCATTGCCAGACGCGCTGTAAAAGCGAATGTTCAAGGGGGACCCCCTCTGTTCCAGCGCGTGCCCCAGGAACATCGCGCCCCGCTCAGCAGGACCAACTCCTGAATAATTTGTAGTAATGATGATCTCTTTCTCCTGCAGCGCGCCAATGACATCGCCCAAGCTCCGGGCGTTCCCTAGCTCTGTGGCAGCCGGGGTCGAACGATCCAACTCGGTCAACAGTTTCTCGCTGAAGTCGAAGATCTCGTTGTAGGTGGCCGGGCCGCTGGGCGATGTGATTGGCAAGGTGGCTCGTCGACATTGCGTTCTACCATTGTCGGTATCTGCGTCGGCCTCCAAGGCATGAACGCTCGCTCCGCGGGGCAATCCACCGGATAAAGCCGTGTGTTCGATGCCTCTTGAACCTAAAACGGCGACGAGAGTTGGAGCCAGGAGAAAAAAGGATTGATAAGGTGAACGGGTAGAGTGGGCCCATGAGCAGAGGGCCCCATAGGGCCATTGAGTTCATCGAAGCGCTCAGGTCTAACGATCGGCGATTAAAGTCAGGCCCAAGAGGGGAGGCGGCGGACGCGTGACCTTGAGCGCGCGCGAGGACAGGTGACAGGCACGAGGATACATATCAATCAAGGTTCTCGCCCCCCCCCCCCCCCCCCCCCCCCCCCCCCCCCCCCCCCCCCCCCCCCCCTTAAGCGTGGGAGCCATTTGCCTGGAACTGCCCCTAGCCTTCACCACTGAACTACCAGGCGCGCTTCGTTACACCCCCAAGCCTCAAGCGTCAACTTGCTGACCGCTCATAGCACATCGTCACCCTATTAGGCGAATGCGCCCCTCGAGTGTCGATTGTCTCTGGTGCGCAGCGGGAGCGGCAGCAAAACAGAAAGAACAAATCGAAATTGTCTGCGAACCGCTGGAGAACCTGGATCGCTGTCAGAAAGGCCTTGAAAGTGCTACGACTGGCTGCGTGGACATCAACGAGGGGGCAACCTGGCCTGCCAGCGCAAGAAGGGCGCCCAAACTGGAAACTTGGCCTGTAAACGCTCTAGTTGGAGCCTTCTCGGCGCCTCGCGCCCCATCTGGGCCCCGGGGGGCCCCGAGCACCCCCGGGCGCCCCCGAGCACCGTGGCCCCGAGCACCCCCGAGCACCCTCGAGCACCCGCACTCCCGAGCACCCTCCCTCCAGAGGGCCCCCAGGACCCCCTGGGCAGCCAAAGGCAGCTCCAGCCCTGATTTGCACCCCCGACGGCCGACTCAGCCCCAAAACACACTCAGAACGCCTCCAGGTAGCGCTCGGGGCTGCTGAAGGGGCGTCGCGTTAGCTCCTGTGAGCGAAATCCGATGGCCGATCACCGACTGGCAAAGTTTCGGGAGTTTCCAGCTTCGCAGACTGCTTGCTTAAGCTTCCAAGCCGAACCCCGAGCAACATCAACTACATCTTGCGATTTCGGGGCGAGTACGTGTCAGACAAACTCATCCAGCAATCAATGCGAATACTTGACCCTTCACGAACGCTATGCGATGTTTGTTAATGTTCCAGACATGCTTCAGACAAGACATGCATCAATCTGAATCCGACGACACCGACTTCGCAGCCGCCGGCTCTGCAGCAGGCTCGGGGCACAGGGTCCACCTCTGCAGCTGGCCCAGCCTCGGGCGCAGGGACCGAGCCTGAGCTGCTGGAGCTAGAGTTGGTTTTCGGATCACTTGAGTCTGAGCCCCCATGCGAGTCAGAAGATGAGTCAGCGGCTGCGGCCGCTGCTCCACGACCACCGCCGCGGCGGCCTCGGCCCCGCCCCCCCCTGCCCCGACCTCGTGCGCCTCGCCCACCTGGTGGGGCGCTGCTGCGGCTGCAGCCTCCGCATCCGATTGGACGTCAGACTTCGCGGGGTGCTCTGGGCCGTCCTCGATTTTGTTAGCATGGATAACTGCGTGGGCAGGGGCAAGATCGATATGCAACTTGAAGGGTGCGATGCGGCACCGTTGACGGTCATGATGTCTTGCTTGGTTGCGCCAATGCTTGAGGGCCCACATGCGCACATGCCACACTTCGCCAATGGCTCCGCGAAGCGAGATCGACTTTGCGCAGAGAGACTTATCGTTCAGCCGATGGAGTGGGCAAGTAGTTTGCATGACGCCAAATGTGATCTTTGCTGAGGACCTCTTAGATGTGAACTTGAATGGGCCCCACTCGCCCCCCCTGCAAAAACGTCTCAAACGCTCGTCCCAATCAACTGCTGGAGGCGCGTGCGCATCGGCGTCGTCGGCCGCCGGGGCAGGGGGCGCAAGCACCATCAGAGCATATCCGCCCCCGTTTGGGCCACCAACCCCTTCGCCGCCATCGACAAGCACGTCGCCGCCTTCGCCGCCCTCGCCCTCCTCGCCGCCACCAAAAGGCCCGTCTGCACCAGCGCCTGCGCCCTCATCACCGCCTCCATCAGGCGGTCCCCCATCAGGGTCGGACCCAGGATGATGACTTTCTTCAGCTTCCAAATCCCCCTGGAAGCCCTCTGGGGGCCAATCCCCGGGCTCGAAGACTTCGCGTCGGAGCCAGTTCAAGGGCGTCCTCAATGCCATTGCCCTCGATCGCTAAAGGCGCAACGCCGACGTCGATATCAGGAACAAGACCCCCTGGAGCCAGCATCGCCGTCGGCTGTTTTCCATTTAAGAATTGTCCTGTAATCTGCGGCCGGGGTAGGTGACCAGCGCGGAATGAATGTTGAACCTTGGCCCAGTTCGAAGAGGTGTTCAGCGTCAAGGAGCTCTTGCAGATAATATCGGTCGGGTGTCACTGATGGGGAATGCCGTGGTTTCTCTCCGCCAGGCGCGTAAGTCAGGGCTAACCTGTCCTCCTTCTTCGCGGGCAAGAGCTCCCATTCCCAACCCGCCCCTTTCAAGGCAACCAACATCTCGTAAGTCGTCCGATCCTGTAAGGGGAGGTGGCGACGAACTTCGCACACTGGCACTGGGTCTGACAGGGAGAGGATGCAGGTCAGGGCCGAAGCGCCCTTCGCACGAAGCTCGAAACGCGCCTCGGAACCGTCCGCCGCTGATCCATGCGAAACAAATTTGAGAAAACCCCAGACTCGAGCTCGAGGCAGATCGGATGTAGGTCTCGTGAAACAGCTGTAGCGTTGCCTTCATCTTCGAATGCCCCTGCGCTGGCCAGCGTAGCGATGCAGAGCTGCAGCGCCCCAGGCCCTGATGAGGAAGCAACTCCAGGCACTGTGTATTGCAAGGCTGGCAAACCAGCCCGCCGATGGACATCTCGAGCGATAGAATCAACTGGCAACTTCAGGAGATCTCTCGAAGCTGCAGAGCCGCACCCGCGCAACTTCTGCGGATTAAGATCTACAGAAGGGTTGGCGGGCTCGGAGTCTATCGCGCGATGCACACTTACTGCGATGTCTGATGGTTTCATGCTCTTCAGGGCAGCCAGAGGCATTCGAACTGCCTTCAGATTCTTTGGGCGGTTGTGCAAGGCCCTGCAGAAAGTGCGACACTTGATATCAAAATTTGGTATATCGCCCGAGCTTTCCAGGTCACCTTCCAAGCCATGCCCCTGACTCACGCGCGATCGGCCCAAAGCTTCATCCATGTTGAGTAAAGTAGGCATCGGGATATCAGGGGAAACACTACCAATCGAGAACACGTCGCCAGGGGCCATCGCTGTTTGCGCGTGATCAACGCATGCATGCTGGATTACTCAGTCGAGCGTGAGCGGCCCAGCTGCTGGCTCTGGATCAACTCTCTCTGCTGCACGTTGCCCCCGACTCGACTGCAAAGCGCGCGCCCTCCTCGCGGAAATCGCTGAACATCCCAGTGGTGCCGCACCTGTGTACTATTCTAGAAAAGACGTCTAGCTTCTGCTTTCGGTTGGCACGAGGTGCGAGCGCTTCCATCCAGAGGGGCGCCGCGCAAGGTGCAATTAATTCGCTAAGCTGTTGGGGTCTTGGGTGATTTCGTAAGCGGCCTGCAACTTCGGAAGAAAAGTGTAGTTCTTCAAACTGAGCTTGACAGACGGCATCCGCGCAGCAAGCGAAATGAAAGGAGGGCTGACTGCCTTCTTGCCGACCTGGAGGTTCACGAGGGCGCGCGGGGCCTCGATTGCACCTGGCGGGCGGCGGGCGCATGTGCCAGATCTGAACTCGCCCTCCCTGGCGTGGATAACGCCATGCCTCCCGATCCTGTTCGCGCATGTCTGCATGTGAGCGCGCGCGGCCTGCGCGCTGGCACAGCAGTTTGCAGCCGCGCGAGGAAAACAAACAACATATATTTATCCTCCCCCTCCCCCCCCCCCTCCCCCTCCTCATCCTCATCCTCCTCCTCCTCCCCCCCCCCCTCCTCCTCCTCGTCCTCGCCCTTCTCCTCCTCGTGCTCTTCCCTCTCGCCGTTCTCTCCGTGGCAAGTCCTCCGTTTAGCGCCCCTCGTCCACTAGCCTCTTCTTGCCTCTATGCCCCCCTGCCCCCTCCTCCGCAATGCTACCGACGACGCTGGCTCGACGGCGCTCGCTGAAGCTCGGGCAAGGAATGCGATCGATCATGCTTCCAGCTGCTGCGCTACCAGGCCAGGGGGGGGGGGGGGGGGGGGAAGGGTGCTTTCAGAGATCGGTATAAATTTCAACTTCAAAATCTCTGTGTAAACTTCGTCGTCGCAAAAGCCAGCGTTCGCTGACATCTCAACCGATGCCCTCCAAGTGCCGCTCCCGGACAAGAGCATCACAGACAAGGGGTGGCGCGTGCTATCTCGATATCCAGATGCAACGCTCTGGTCGCACAGCTCTGAGGATTCCGATGCAATTCGCTGCCTGACCGAGCGATCATGGCGGGCGAGACCGACGATATCCCAAGGGAGTTGACGCCAACAAGCTAGTTTCAATCGCAAGCCCATCACGATGTATGCCTTCGCCGCGCCCCAGTCAGCGATGACGACGTTCCGATCTGCGTCGCCCAGATTAGCAGGGAACTTGCTCATCAACTTCGATAGCCCAAAATCTGCAATGTCCTGAGGGCGGGGCGCGCAAGACGCAGCAATGCACATTCAGTCGGAGAACAGAGAACCGTGTGAATGTTACATAGCACAGCACAGCATCCGAATGCAATTGGCGGCGTCGCAACTTTGGGGCGCATGCGCGACGCAAAAGCAACGGGCGCGTTCATTGGACCTCGGCAATCGAGCCCCCATGCGCCCACCTCGACAGCAAGCCCTGAATGGCCCCTGGGTCCACCTATCTGCTACGCAGCCCTGCCCAATCCACGGCGGCGGGGCGGGGGGTGGGGGGAGGGGGGCGAAGGCCGGCCCTGGAATTATGCATCGATATCGCCCGACGCGAGCTCCGGCCCCCTGCAGCCTCCAATGAGGCATGATCTGCGGACCTTTTTGGCATCGTGGCAGGGGCGCCTCTCTGACCATGTTTGAAGCCTTCGGAATAAGCCACCGATTCCACAAAGCATTATATTGATGCGTGCGTCGACGCTCCATTTTTCTACGAGAACCTCAATCATTGGGACTGCTCTCGCAGCGAAGAAGAAGATCGAAAACCACCTCTGTTCGCACAGTGTGCCAGAAAATGACTTGAACATTTGTTCCCGAGGAGAGCCTTGCAAGCATGTGAACCGGAGACGATCGAGATGGCAACTTCCGCCGAAAAGTCGCTCGAATATGCGAAGCTTGACAATATGAACTTGCAAATGAGAGAACCTAGCCGTCAAATCCTAAGGGATGTTGGATAGTATATTAAGGGATCCTGGTACATCGATTGCAGTATACATGGGCGGGCGAGGCGCTGACCCCCTGAGTGCTGGATCATCGCCGCCGCCGGTGTCTGGCTCAAGACGGATTCCGTCTTCCTCCAAAACTTCAGGATGAAACCAGTTGGTCAAAACAATCGAGAGCTGACTTTACTTTGAATGATCTCACTCCGCCGTCAGTGCCAAGGTCTGATGTGAAGGATGCATAATCGCTCGACGATCCGCGACACCTGAAGGCGCAAAAGTAAAGTTCCCTCAAGGTCCTCATCTGTTCTGCATGTCATGTCCCCTGCACAGGACGTTCGGAGGCGCCGCGAGGCCCGGGGGTTTCAAACCTGTCCCCGAGAGGTTCCCCCCAGAGCCCCCGTGCCTTCCCCCCGCCAACCATCGACCCGCACAGCGCGCGCACGCAAGATCCTAAGGCCGAAGGCCTTTGCATTTCCCCGGCGCAGTCAGATCAGAAGACTCCATCAGCGAGGCGGCGAGGAGACAAGACGACAAATGCTCGATGCTATATCGCAACCCTCCCCTTTGGCCATGGGGATTTTCGTGTTAATGTGCATGCATTCTCTGATTCTCAATTCCCATGAGTCGATTTCCTCTTTGGTCGGGGAAGGGTATGCATGCTGTGCGACAGTGAGGCTGTCGACCGCGGTGACAAGTCTGGCAATGTTGGCGATATCGACGCACTGCCCCTTGCACTGAAACTAATCCTTCCCAGCCTGTGGACTAGAGTCGGCCCAAACCCACCTCGCGACGCCAGCCATAGAAGCGAAGTCTCGACGGACCGTGAGCAGGCACGCAGCGTCGAAGACAACCTGGGAGCTCGGGCCAAGGGCGGTGGATCAACTCTCTCGCTCCCTCATTCCCAACCCCACGCCGCCGCGCAGGAGGTGCCGCTGGAAAAATCTAGCGCCCATCCTCCTGTCTCCTGCTCCTTCTCCTGCTCCTCCCCCTCATTCTCCCCCCTCTCCTCCTTCCTGCGATCGATCCTGCCCATGCTCGAAGGCGCGAGCCTGCTTTCGCCCGAATTCAGACACCACTTCCAAGACAAGCTTTCAAAGAAGACACGGGCCTCTTGTCTATTGACGCCGTGGACCACCTTCGACTCTCTCCGCTGGGCAACCTGGGTGAACAAGCCCGGGAACATTAGCTCAACTCCAAGGCTCGATACTTTACCCAAGTCGGAAGCGTTGGAAACATGTGATGGCATGATGTGGGCTACAACCACTCGCGAAGGTGAGTTCGGGGACTCCACGGCCGGACCCACTCCGCCGCGCACTGGCGGGGCAAGATGTTCCCTAAGTTACTCCAGCCGAAGCAAAGACAAGTCAGCGCGCATCTGTTCGTCCTGGGAACCCTCTGGAGAAGCCCCCTGAACAATGGGGGGCCACCTGCGCAGCAACTTCATCCACGCAACAACTCTGCCCAAAGTGATGCCGCGAGACGTGTCTCGTGCAACGTGAGGCTCTCTGGGCTCGCCTACGACTCCGCTTCGCCATCCTGTGTCGGAAAATCTTTGAAAACAGGGGGCGGGATCCTCCATCGGCCGAGCCAGGTGATCTCGTTCCACTAGTATTGTAGAAAGGAGCTGGCCATCTCGGCGCCAACAGCAAACGCGCAGGCTCGGCCAATGTCAGCGGCATCAAAGCCCCATCTCTGAACGACATCCCGAAGCACGCACTCCGGTTGCGCATGCAAGCTACCTCTAGCATGACCGACGTCATCAGCATTGAAATGGGCAGGATGGAATACACATCCAGGGATCTTACCTCCTCGGATCCTGCCGTCCTTGTCAAGGCTTCCAATGACAACGCAAGGCTCAGCAAACGCGAACACCTCGTCTACTTTTAAGCTGCATGCGTCGGAAGGGCAGCCCAGTGAACGAAACATTGCATACCCCTGCTCGCTCCATGCAGTACTCTGCCCCTCCCACAATGCGCCAGGTCGCACCTTGAGCAGTCCGACGATGGTGCAGGATCGAAATGTACTGGAGCGGACGCCGACCTCCGACCCGCCAATGTAATGACGCATAAAACAAATAGTCTCATCGTCCTCCCGTCTGCTACTTCCCTTTTCCTGGTGCACCTCCACTATATTATGTTGTCGTGCGTGTTATGCTGATATTCATTCCTCCTTCCTCTTGCTCTTACTGATGCCTATCATGATGATCATCCCTTTCCTTTCTCCCCACTCGACATGTCTCCGCCCTCTCTGATCGGGTCTATCCTACTGCGCGCCCCCCCCCCCACCACCACCACCAAGACCCTTTCAATGTAAATGCGGCGCCGCTTGGCGCCGCCGTCTCGGGCGCCACTGCGAGGGGCGGCCCCGCGGCGCTCGCGCAGCCATGCAGGGGGCGCGGCTGGGAGCTCGCAAGCGCCGCACAGGAGAGGGCCTGTTTTTGGCCAGCCCCGGGGGGGCCCGAATCCGAAGGGGTCGCCCAACAACGCCCCCCCAAAAAAAACAAGAAGCGAACCATTGCCAGCATGCAAGCCCCGAGCATATTCTGAAATCCAGATGGGCGGACCAAAACTTCCCCCCTCAATGCATTCGCCGGGTCGGGGCGAGCGCTGCACGCGCCCCCCTCGGCCATAAGTCGCGGAGAAGCACGAGACAGGACAGCGATGAGCAGCGGGAAGGGAATGATTCAGAGGAAGAGGAGGAACGAAGGAGGAGGAGGAGGAGGAGGTGGACGACGACGAGCCTGTAGAAGGAGGAGGAGAGGAGGGGAAAAGAAGGTGAATATGGATTTTGCATTGATCCAACGGTTCAATACAGTGGAGGTTGCAAAAATTGCGAAGTGAGCTGTGCGCGTGGTGTTTCTTTTGCTTTTGCATGCGCTTTGCGCTCTTCGAGAAAGCTGGGCACTCTGGGGGCGGGTTAACCTAGGCGGAGCGCGTGGCCCCAGGCGGTTCTCGCGGCCCCGAGAGGAAAGACGCCCGCATGCCACCCTCCTACGCCCGACCCGACCCGCCCGCGAGGGCACTCGCGTTAATGCCCCGCCCGCCCGACCCGCCCGCCCGCCCGACCCGACCCCCCGCCCATTAAGGTCCGCCCGCCCAGCCCGACCCGACCCGCCCGCTAGGGTTCTCGCGCGCCAACTCGACCGCGCACCGCCACGCTTTAACGTCTCGCCTGCCCGACCCGACCCGCCCGCCAGGGCTAACCCGCCCGACCCGACCCGACCCTCCGCCCGTCGAGGTCCGCCCGCCCGGCCCGGCCCGACCCGCTTGTTAGGGCTCTCGCGTGTCAATTCGACCATGGGCCACGCTGTAACGCCCCGCCCGCCCGACCCGACCCGCCCGTTAGGGCCCGCCCGCCCGACCCGACGCGACCGGCCCGTCAGGGCCCGCCCGCCCGGCCCGACCCGACCCGCCCGTTACGCCCGCGCTCGAACTTCCGCCCGCCCGACCCGACCCGCCCGTCAGGGCCCGCCCGCCCGACCCGACCCGACCCCCGACAGGGCCCGCCCGCCCGACCCGACCCGGCCCGGGCACTCGCGCGCGAACTCGATCACGCACACTTCAACGCCCCGCCCGCCCGACCCGACCCGCCCGTTAGGGCCCGCCCGCCCGACCCGACCCGACCCGCCCGTTAGGGCCCGCCCGCCAGACCCGACCCGACCCGCCTGTCAGGGCCCTCGCGCGTCAACTCGATGACGCCCCGCCCGTTCGACCCGACCCGCCCGTTAGGGCCGGCCCGCCCGACCCGACCCGACCCGCCCGCTAAGGGCCCGCTCGCCCGACCCGACCCGGCCCGCCCGTTAGGGCTCTCGCGTGTGAACTCGATCATGCACCACACTTTGCTGCCCCGCACGCCCGACCCGACCCGCCCGCTAGGGCCGGCCCGCCCGACCCGACCCGACCCGCCCGTGAGGGCCCGCCCGCCCGACCCGACTCTCGGCAGTCAACTGGGCGCTGCTCAAGGTTTTTTCTATAGAGCCAGAAGCCAGTGTAGACATAAGGCGCCGTTGAGAATACCCATGTCTTCTGGGGCTGAGAAGCTGCGGCCCTGCGCTGACGCCGCGAGAGTGCGGGTCTGCTGCCGGTGCGACCTCAAAGGCGGGAGGTTTTGGAATTTCCTTCGGTGTTGGGGCACTGTTATGCGTTGTGTGTAACCCTTCTTTTTTTTTGTGGGGTGGGGCTTCCTCTCCGCTGCCCCTCGCGCCCCCGCCTTGCCCTGCGCCCCGCTTCCTCGCCGCGTTGCCGCCCGTGCTACGTTCATTTTCTCGCACGTTGGATTCTCGCGTTCTCTCCGCTGCGCCGCGCGGCTCCTCCTAGTCCCCTCGCCCCCCCTTATCTCATTCCGCCATTGCTGCCGCCGCGCCCATTTCGGCGCCTCCTTGCGCGGATCGCGCGCCCATGAGGAGCTCCTAGCGTGGCTGGCCCCTGTGGGTCGCTCGACGCCAGCGCGCTGTTCTCGGCGCGCCCGCCCCGTGGATAATGCCCCGGCACGGGCGCCCCGTGCCATTTCGGAAGACCTCGCGCGCTGGATGCGCGCCCGTATCGTCGATGAAGCGCATCGCGCGCGACTGGGCGCTCCATCGATGGGCCGCGAGGAGGAATTCGCACGGCGGCGCTGCGCCCATTGCGGCGCGCTAGCGGCGCGCACCGCGCCGTTGGGAAAGGTCCATCTACAGCCCCATCGGAGGGGTCCGCAATTCGTCTGCGCGCCCATTTCGGCGCACCGTTCTCGCGAATCGCGCCGAAAAGAGCCGACTGCTGACGATTTCGCACTTGGCGAGGGTAACATGATGATACCAAACGAGCCCGAAACGCACAACAATGGTAGACATATGGCCGTGACGACACGGGCCTCGTTATGTCAACGGTATTTGCGGCTTGGGGGGCCCCGGGGATGCCCGAAACTGATGTATAGTTCGTTTCCGGTTGACATTAGAATTGGCGCTATGTCAAACGAGATTGTTTCTCTTCGATGTCTACGCGTCTCGGGGTGGTAGACATTGCCTGTTCTCTTGTGTTTACGATTGTCGGTGAAGACATTAGATGGGGTGCGTCAGGTTTTCGTTCATGTCTATAGTGTCGACTTGTGGTTGCGGCCATGCGCGTAGACGTAAGTGGGGCGCTGTTTCGTCGATCTTGTCTAGAAGCAAGTGGTTGGCTTGAAATGTGGTCATGGCCCTGCCTCAGACTGACCCGTTGGGCAGGTGGTCGCGGCGGCGCCGGGGGGGGGGGCGGCGCGCGCCGAAGAAATTCGGGATGGGGGCGGGATCAAATGGAAGTGCGACAGGGAAGTTGGCAAATCGCGAAGGACGGAAGGCAGAGGAATGGAGATGTGCGGGGGGGAGGCAAGGGCTCCAAGAGGCAATGTGGAAAATTGGAAACTGCCGCAATAGGCGCATGGCGTGGGAAAAGGGGGCGAGGTGGGAGAAGGCAGGGGGCGAACGAAACTGGATTGTGGAACGTGGAGGGCGGGATGAAAGATGGCGGCGGCGTAGGGGGGCGGGGGGGGGCGCCGCGAGGGGCGGGGGACGGAATGTCGTCCGGGGGGGGGGGGGGGGGGGTAAGGGTGGTATCTTTGTGTAGGTGGCTTGTGTGTGTTTCCTGGTTTCTTATTTCCCTCTGCTGTCTCCCTCTCTCTTTCTCTCTTTCTCTCTCTCTCTCTCTCTCTCTCTCTCTCTCTCTCTCTCCCTCTCGTTCTTTCTATCTGTATTAGTTTTTCGTTTGCTTTTGATTGGATTTCAATGAGAGGAGAGCGGAGCCCAGATCCAGAGGATTTCTATTTGGACTCTAATTAGATTCCAATTGGATTTCAATAGACATGGAATGGATTCCGCATCCATAAGATTCTATTGAAATCCAATGAGATTTCAAGAGGATTTCAATCGAAAGAGAATGGGTCCCAGGTCCAGAGGAGTTCTATTTGGATTCTAATTAGATTCCAATTGGAATTCAATAGAAATGGGATGGATTCCGCATCCAGAAGGTTTTATTGAAATCAATAAAAACATTGTGTTTTCCAATAATTCCAATTATTTCCAATATTTTCCAATAAAAACGCTGTGTTTTCCAATTTTCCAATGTTTTTTCAAGGTTTCGGGTACGGCAACGCTGTGTTTTCGAATTTTTTTATTTAAAAATCAATAAAAACGCTGCGTTTCCCAATTATTTCAATGAAAAATCAATAATAACGCTGTGTTGTCCAATCTGTTTAATCGAAAATCAATATATATATATATATATATAGATATATATAATATATATATATATATATATATATATATATTTAAAAAAAAAAAAAAAAAAAAAAAAAAAAAAAAAAAAAAAAAAAAAAAAAAAAACTATGTTTTCCAATCTTTTTATTAAACACTAAATAAAAACGCTGCGTTTTCAACTTATTTTAATGAAAAATCAATAAAAACGCTGTGTTTTCTAATTTTTTTCAGCAGAAATAATTAAACACACTGTGTTTTTCAATTATTTTCATGGAAAATGAATAATAACGCTGTGTTTTTTTATTCATTTTTTATCAATAAAACCTCTGTGTGTTCCAATGTTTTTAATGGAAAATCAATAAAAGCGCTGTGTTTTCCAATTTTTTAATAAACAAATCAATAATAATAATAAAAAATTGTATTTTCCAATTATTTTAATTAAAAAATCAATAAAACTGCTGTGTTTTACAATCTTTTTGAACAAAAATTAATGAAAACCAATAATTCCAATTATTTCCAATATTTTCTAATAAAAAACATTGTGTTTTCAAATTTTCCAATATTTTTCAGAAAGTTTTCCAGCAAGGATCGCGCGTCGCCCCGTTGCCGTACCCGAAACCTTGAAAAACATTGGACAATTGGACGACACAGCGTTTTTATTGGAAAAGATTGGAAATAATTGGAACTATTGGAAAACACAATGTTTTTATTGATTTTCGATTAAAAAGATTGGAAAACACATCGTTTTTATTAACTTCTGAACAATAATATTGGAAAAAACACATCGTTTTCATTGATTTTTAATGTCTTCAGACAGAACCCAAAGGAATAGTATAAAAAATCCACAAATACATGCAATAATAATTTGTGCGCACGCTTACGCCTTGAAGCGGTTCTAATGCGTTTCCCACATGTTTCCACACTTCTGGCGCATCTGTGGCGCCGCTGTTTTTTCTGGCATTCCGTGGTTTCACACAGAATCCCAAATAATCTGAATGAAAAACCAAAACTACATGAAGTAATGATGTGTTCGCACGTTTACGCCTTCAAGCGTTTCTAATGCGCTTCCCATATGTTCTCACACTTCTCGCGCATTTGTGGCGCCGCTGTTTTTTTTTTTCTCGCACGCATTGCTCTCACACAGAATCCCAAAGAATATTATTAAAATCTGTAAATACATGAAGTAATAGTGTGTGCGCATGATTACGCCTTGAAGCGGTTCTAATGCGTTTCCCATATGTTTCCACACTTCTGGCGCATCGGTGGCGCCGCTGTTTTTTTTTTGGGGGGGGCATTTCGTGTTTTCACACAGAATCCCAAATAATCTGACTAGAAACAATAAATACATGAAGTAATAGTGCGTTCGCACGTTTACGCCGTCAAGCGTTTCTAATGCGTTTCCCATATGTTTCCACACTTATGGCGCATCTGTGGCGCCGCTGTTTTTTCTCGCATTTATTGATTTACACAGCTCCCCCGAGAGTCTTAGCTTCCCTGCGACAAGGCGCAGAGGGCCACAATGAAACCCAAGGGGGCGTGGCAAGAACGGCAGACAGAGAGAGAGAGCGAGAGAAGGAGAGATAGCGAGAGAGAGAGAGAGAGGGAGAGAGGGAGGGAGGGAGAGAAGAGAGAGAGAGAATGATAATGGGAAATACCGAAGGATACAGGAAACGAGAAAGGCAATGAGAAAACTGGAGACACACACACAAGAACACACACACAAGCCACCTACACAAAGATACCACCCCCACGGGGGGGGGGGGGGCCGGGGTTGAATGGGGGCGGGGGGGGGGGGGGGGGGGGACACATTGAACGTGGAAGGCGGAGGGATGACGAGCGGGGGGGCGCGGGGGGGGGGGATTGGTCAATATGAAATTGGGAAACGGCAAGAAGGATGCAGGTTGCTGCGGGGGGGGGGGGGGGCAAGGGGGAAACAGAACGACGAGCGCGGCCTTTTGGCGCCAGTGGCATCAGCGCGGGTCGCCCTCCTCGCCCCCTTTCGCCCTTCTCGCTGCCAGCGTTGCTCCTCTTGCTGTCACCCCCGCCCGTGCCCCGCCGAGGGCGCATTTCTATCGGTTCCCCCTCCGCTCGGCTCCAGCGCCGAAATATCTTTAGGCGCTTTAGAGTATATGCCAGCGCTGCGCGTGCACATCCCTATGAAAGATACCCCCTCCCCCTCAAATGACAGCCAACCCGACTCGGCCCGCCCGCTATGGCATTCGCGCGAGAACTCGATCATGCACCACACTGCAACGCCCCGCCCGCCCGACCCGACCCGCCCGTTAGGGCCCGCCCGCCCGACCCGACCCGACCCGCCCGATCGCGCGACAACTCGATAATGTCGCACCCGCCCAACCCGGCCCGCCTGTTAGGGCCCGCCCGCCCGACCCGACCCGGCTCGCCCGTTAGGGCTCTCGCGCGCGAGCTCGATCACGCACCGCGCTGCAACGCCCCGCCCGCCCGACCCGACCCGCCCGCTAAGGCCCGCCCGCCCGACCCGACCCGAACCGCCCGACCCGACCCGACAAGCCCGCTATGGCTCTCGCGTGCGAACTCGATCATGCACCGCGCTTTCACGCCCTGCCCGCCCGACCCGGCTCGCCCGTTAGGGCCCGCCCGCCCGACCCGACCCGACCCGCCCGATCGCGCGAAAACTCGATAATGTCCCACCCGCCCAACCCGACCCGCCTGTTAGGGCCCGTCCGCCCGACCCGACCCGGCTCGCCCGTTAGGGTTCTCGCGCGCGAGCTCGATCACGCACCGCGCTGCAACGCCCCGCCCGCCCGACCCGACCCGCCCGCTAGGGCCCGCCCGCCCGGCCCGACCCGACCCGCCCGACCCGACCCGACAAGCCCGTTAGGGCTCTCGCGTGCGAACTCGATCATGCACCGCGCTTTCACACCCTGCCCGCCCGACCCGGCCCGCCCGTTAGGGCCCGCCCGCCCGACCCGACCCGACCCGCCTGTTAGGGCCCGCCGAGCCGACCCGACCCGCCCGATAGGGCCCGCCGGCCCGACCCGACCCGACCCGCCCGTTAGAGCACTCGCGCGTGAACTCGATCATGCACCACACTTTAATGTCCCGCCGGCCCAGCCCGACCCGCCCATGAGGGCCCGCCCGCCCGACTCGACCTGACACGACCCGCCCGCTAGGGCAATCGCGTGCCAACTCGATCACGCGCCGCACTTGAACGCCCCGCCCGCCCGACCCGACCCGCCCGTTAGGGCCCGCCCGCCCGACCCGACCCGACCCGCCCGTTGTCCGCCCGCCCGACCCGGCCCGACCCGCCCGCTAGGGTTATCGCGTGTGAACTCGACAGTGCACCGCGCTGTAATGTCCCGCCCGCCCGACCCGACCCGCCCGTTAGGGCCCGCCCGCCCGACGCGACCCGACCCGCCTGTTAGGGTCCGCCCGCCCGGCCCGACCCGACCCGCCCGCTGGGGCACTCGCGCGTGAACTCGACCATGCACCACGCTGCAATGCCCCGCCCGCCTGGCCCGACCCGCCCGTCGTTAGGGCCCGCCCGACCCGGCGCGACCCGACCCGCCCCGGCCGCCCGACCCGACCCGCCCGTCAGGGTCCGCCCGCCCGACCCGACCCGACCCGCCTGTTAGGGTCCGCCCGCCCGAATCGACCCGACCCGCCCGTTAGGGCACTCGCGTGTGAATTCGATGATGTCACGCCCGCCCGGCCCGACCCGCCCGGTAGGGCCCGCCCGCCTCACCCGACCCGACCCGCCCGACAGGGCCCGCCCGCCCGACCCGACCCGACCCGCCCGTTAGGGCTCCCGCGTGCGACTCGATCATGCACCACGCTGTCACGTCTTGCCCGCCCGACCCGACCCGGCCCGCCCGACCCGGCCCGACTCGCCTGTTAGCGCCCGGCCGCCCGACTTGACCCGACCCGCCCGTTAGGGCACCAGCGTGTCAACTCGATCACGCACCGCACTTTACTGCCCCGCACGCCCGACCCGACCCGCCCGTCAGGGTCCGCCTGCCCGACCCGACCCGCCTGTTAGGGATCCCCCCGCCCGGCCCGACCCGACCCCACCCGCCAGTCAGGGCACTCGCGTGTCAACTCGACAGTGCACCACGCTGCAATGTCCCGCCCGCCCGGCTCGACCCGCTCGGGTCCAACCGCGCGACCCGACTCGACACGACCCGCCCATTAGGGTTCTCGCGCGTGAACTCGATCATGCACCACACTTCAATGTCCCGCCCGCCTGATCCGGCCCGGCCGCCAGGGTCCGCCCGCCCGACCCGACCCGACCTGCCCGTCGCCGGCGACGTCGTCCTCCTCTTCCTCGCGTTGTTTCCGCTCTCGTTCCCGGCCGCTTTCTCGCCTTCCTTTCGCCGTTGTCTCCGCTCTCGTTCTCGCATTCGTTTTCGCTTTCGTTTCGCCTGTATTGCCACTTTGTTATCGCATTTGGTCTCGTTTTCGCTTCGCTTTCGTTCGCGTTCTCGTTTTCGTTCTCGCCTTCCTTTCGGTTTCGTGCCGCTGTCGTTTCCGACAACATTCTCGATTTAGTTTTCGCCTTCGCTTCCCTTTCGTTACTCCGCGGGTGCATTCGCTTCCCGGGTCGCGCGGAACGTGGCAGATTACGCAGGAGCGCCGCTGAGCACGCAGGCGCACGGCAAACCAAACAGATTCGCGGCCGACAAAGCAGAAACACGGCTGACGATGCAGGGGCACGGCGGAGCAGGCAGGAACACGGTTGATCACGAATGAACAGGGCAGAACACAAAGCAGCACGGCAGAGCACAAAAGACCACCGCAGACCACGCAGCAGCACGGCAGAGCATGCGGGAGCACGGCAGACCGCCGGGAGCACGGCAGACCAAACAAACCGGGTCTTCCCAAACCAAACGAGCCTTCCACAACCACCCAAGTATTCCCAAACCACAACGGCCGGCTCTTCCTATACCAACATGGTCTTCCCAAACCAAACGGGCCCTCCCAAACCACCCGGGTGATCCCGAACCACAGCGGCCGGGCCTGCCCAAACCAACCGGGTCTTCCCAAACCACAACGGCCGGGTCTTACCAAACCAACTGAGTCTTCCCAAACCGAACGGACCTTGCCAAACCCTTGCGTCTTCCCAAACCACGACGGCCGGGTCTTCCCAAACACCAGGTCTTCCCAAACCAACCGGGTCTTCCCAAACCTAAGCCCTGGTCTTCCCAAACCAAAGCTTTGGGTCTTCCCATACCAGCCGGGTGTCTTCCCAAACCAATTGGGTCTTCCCAAACCACGATGGCCGGGTCTTCCCAAACCTACGGGGTCTTCCCAGACCAACCGGATCTTCCCAAACCAACCGCGTCTTCCCAAACCAACCGCGTCTCCCCGAACCACGAGGCCCGGGTCTTCCCAAACCAACCGGGTCTTCCCAAACCAACCGGGTCTTCCCGAACCAATTCCCCCCGTCTTCCCAAACCAAGACCTGGGTCACCCAAACCAGAATATGGTTTGGGAAGGCCCGTTTGCTTTGGGAAAGACGCCCCTCCGGGGGGGTCCCCCCTTAGCTACCCCCCCCTTGGACCTCCCCTGCCGGAAGCCCATCCCCCGCTCCTCCTATCCCACCCCTCGGGAGCTCCCCCCCCTCACCCCCCTTTGAACCCCCCTTTGTGGAAGCCTCCCCCTCCTTTTTTCCGCCCCCTGGAAGCTCCCCCCCCCTCCCCCCCCTTCGCGCTCCGGAAGCTACCCCCCTCCCTTTCCAAAGAAGGAGGGGCTTCGCTACCCCCCCATTTGAACCGCCCCTGCCGGAAGCCCCCTCCCCCTCCTCCACATTTCGGGCTAAAGGAAGGAACGCCGAAGACCAAAGGGGCGCCGAAAACCAACAGAGCGCAGAAACACAAAGAGCCGCCGAAACCCGAAAGGGTGCGAAAAACAGAGGCGCGCCGAACACCGAAGGAACGCCGAAAACCGAAAGGCCGCCGAAAACCAAAGGAGCGCCGAAAACCAAAGGAGCGACAAAAAACAGAAGGGTACCGAAAACCAAAAGGGAACCGAAAACCAAAGGAGCGCCGAAAACCAAAAGAACGCCAAAAAACAGGAGGGCACCGATAACCACCAAAAGAGAGCCAACAACCAAAAGGGCACCGAAAACCAAAAGGGAACCGAAAACCAAAGGAGCGCCGAAAACCAAAAGAACGCTGGAAAGTAAAGGGGCGCCGAAAACCAAAAAAGGCTCCGAAAACCAAACGGGGCGCCGAGAACCAGATCAGCACCGAAAAAAAAACATGGCGCCGAAAACCAAGGGAACACCGACACCCAAAATGGCGCCAAAAACCAGAAAGGGTTGCCGAATTTGAAAAGGACGCGGAAATCAAAGAGGCACCGAAAGCCAATAAGGCGCCGACAACCAAAAGGTCGCCAAACACCAACAGGGAACTGAACATCAAAACGATGCCGAAAACCAAAAGGGCAACCAAAGCCAAAAGGGCACAAAACGGCGCCGAAAACCAAAGAGCGCAGAAAATCGAAGGGGCGCCGAAAACCACAAGGGCTCCGAGAACCAAAATGTCACTGAAAACCATAACGGGCGCCGAAAACCAAGATGCGCCAGAAACCAAAAAGGCGCCGAAAACCAAAAGGATACCGAAAACTAAAGTGAAGCGAGAATCAAGAGGGCGCCGAAGACCAAAGGGGCGCCGAACACCCAAGGGGCGCTGAAAACCAAAAGGAGCACCAAAAACACAAGGCGCGCCGACAACCAACGATACATCGAATACCAAAATGGCGCCGAAATTCCAAAGCAGCGCCGATAACCAAAAGGTCGTCGAAAACGAAAGGAGCGCCGAAAACAACAGAAGCTCCGAAGACGGACAGGGCACCGAAAACAAAAGGACGCCGAAAGCCAAAGGGGCGCCAAAAAAACCGCAGGAACGCGGAAAAACAAAGGGGCGCCGACCATCAAAGAGGGGAAGACCAAGGGAAAACCGAAAACAAAAGATGCGCCGAACACCTGAAGGGCGCCGAAAACAAACGATGCGCCGAACACCAAAAGGGCATCGAACACCAAACATAGGGCGCCAAAGACCCAAGGCGCGCCGAAAACCGAAGGGCGACCAAAACCAAAGGAGCGCCGAATATCAAAAGGGCGTCGAAAACTAAAGGGGCGCAGGAAATCAAAAGGGCGCAGCAAACCAAGAGGGCGCCGAAAACCAAAGGGCGCGCAGAAAACCAAACATGGCGTCGAAAGCCAAAGGGGCGCCGAAAATCATAGGAGCGACGAAAACCAAAGGAGCGCCGAAAACCAAAGAAGCGCCGAAAATCCCAAGGGGCGCCGAAAACCAAAGAGACACCTAAAACCAAAGAGACGCCGAGAACCATAAGCACGCCGAAAACCAAAGAAGTACAGTAGCTTCGAAACCCCCCTTCAGCCATGGCCCTGCAGCTGGAATAGCCAACAAAAGGAAGGTAACCGGGGATAGCTTCGGACCCCCCCCTGGATAGGAGAGCCCGGGTTAGTCCCGGGCCCCGAAAAGGACGGGGGGCAACTTCCAACCCCCCCCCCCCTTCAACAAGGAACCCTATAGCTACAACATCCAAACAAAAGGAAGGGGGGTAGCTTCGGAAGCCCCTGCCCTTGGAAAAGGGAGCCTGGTCTGACCCCGGGCCCGGAAAGGGAGGGGGAGGGAGCTTCCAAGCCCCCCCCCCGTAGCTAAGGCCACCCCAACAAACAAATACCCGCAAAAGGGGGGAAGGGGGGGAGCGTGGGAACTGCCCCTCTTCTCCAAGAGGGGGGGCGGGTTAGCTTGAAGCTGGGGTCCTCCTTTTGATGAGAAGTGTGCCACGAGGGTGCTCTTTCAGACCTCAAGACGGTTTCAAGTGCTCTTCGAGCCCTCCAAGGACCTCGCCAAGAAGCCACAATTGCTCCAAAACCTTAGGAACATCAATGTGTTTGACGTTCTCGCCTCTTCGCTTTCGACTGGCTTTTGAAACCTACACATGGCCCCAAAATGGCCCAACAAGCGCCCAAGAGCGCTCCAAAATGGATCCAATACGCAGTGTTTGAGCCTCCGAGGGGGAGGGCCTGCATTCATTACCCCGAGACGGCCCCAAGACACCTCCCAGACCCCCCCCCCCAGACAGCCCCAAGAGGGCCCCAAGAAGGCCCCAAGAGAGCCCCAAGAGGGCCTCAAAAGTGCCCCAAGAGGCTCCGCGAGGACCCCAAGAAAGCCTCAAGATGGCTCCAAGAGACCTCCGAGAAAACGCTTCCCAGGCTGTTGTTACACTGAACTCTTCTACACTTCCCTGATCAAGGCAATTCGCGTGGCGATCTGCTTCTGGATGGGCTTGTGCGGATACTGTTTATTCGCGAGCGGCACAGGGCAACTGCGCGCCGTCAAGAAGCGTTGCAACAGCGCCAAGATCTAAATTACGGCCTCAGAGGGAGCCACATCGCTGGTGGGGCGGAGCGTGAAGAATTGCATTTAAGGCAGGGGTGGGAGGGGGGGCCGTGGGGGCACGAGCTCGCCAACGCTCCCACGGAGCATCCAGAGCATCCAGAGTCTCCGAATCTTCACTCCGCGGCCTCCAAGATGACCAAGATGACAGCTGGCTCAACCTGGGCTGCCACAAGCTGAGGAGGCTTCAAACACACTACTGATGGCCTCAAGACAGCCCGGGAGGCCTCCAAAACGTTCCAAGAGTGCTCCAAAAAGATCCCGGAGAGGGCTCCAAGAAGCAAACATCGTCCAAACGCATCCGTAAAACGTGCATGTTTAGCATATTCGCTGTTTGGTGTCAACATCGTCCACGACGGCCCGAGAGGCCCCCAAGATCGCTCCAAGATGCCCCCAAGACGGCCCAAGAGGGTCTCAAGACGGCCCAAGAGGCGCCGAAGACGGCCCAAGAGAGCCCCTAGAGTAGCCCAAATGAGTATTTTGAACTGACATGTCGAGCCCTCCGCCCTTCGAGGTCCCCCGAGACCGCTGGCGGGCGCCCAAGAACGCCTTAGAGACCACAAAAAGTTTAAAAAGAGGCCAAAAGGAAGCCCCGATAGGCCCCAGTCCACCCTCCCTGTGTTGATTATTCACTGCGACCGTTTGGAGAACGGGGGGGAGGATGAACAGGATACTAAAAAGAGGCAGCACACAAGTGCGCGGCGCTCGTTCCACGCGTCAGCTGACTCAGCGAGGGAGCTCGCGGTACCACTACTGACAAGCATAGAAACTTGACAAGGACGTAAGGGAAGGATGTCAATTCCTTGGGGCCGACAGAAAGGCAAGGATGGGCCAACAGGACGACGTAAGTACGGACTGTGCAGGCCAACGAAACAAGGCCGAGGATCCAAAGGCAACCGTAACGAAGTTCTGCATCAATCGTACACTGGCTGGTGGGAGAACCATGGAGCAAAGCGTGAGAATCAGAACTTCAAATCGTTGGTTTCGCAACGACGTGAACTCTCGACCACATCCCTGGGATCGCTTTTACGTCGTGACTTGCGCATGTTGATGGCCCTGGGGCCAACAATGAAGCCCAACAGCCTGAAAAACTGAACGTCGTATTTTTGTTGGCGACGACTGGAGTCCTGTGCCCAGAAAATTCGCAATCCCATCACCAGAAAATTGCCGCCCGCCTTTGGTGGACGGGCCCTGGCACTGGGAACTGCCGACCAACACCAAAATTGTAAGGAAAACGCCAGGCGAAGACGACGACGACGTCGTGCTGATCCCCCTGGCACAAGATTAGCGGGGACGGTATCCGACGACGAGTGTCCGAAACAGTTAACGATCACCGTTGGCCAGACGTCGCTCGCGACCAAAAAGGACCACGCACGGTCACGTTGAAGCCAGCAGAGAGTCCTGTCCAAAGCGAGCAGGGACTGCTCTCACTCATCGTCTCCAGTCGATTCGTCCCAGTTCGGCCCTCCAGTGCCTGACGGGATGCCACGCGACGACGACGACGACGACAACGACGACGACGGCGTAACAACGACAACGCCGAAGACGACGACGAAGCTGAAGACTACGACGGCGCATGGTTGAGCTGCCTAGCGAGCTCCTACGCCACGCGACGACGACGAGTTGACGACGACGTGACGACGACGGCGACGCAGCGTTGAGCTGCCTGGCGAGCTCCTACGCCACGCGACGAAGACAACGACGCGACGATGACGCGCCGCGGAGCTGCCTGGCGGGGTCCCAGGCCAGGCCTGGCAGCTCCCCAAGCGGGCCTGCTTCTGCGGTCGCCCCAGTGCCAGAGGCCATTCGCGCGCCCCGGCGCCGTTCGAGCCTGGACAGCGATCCGGAGAGTCGCCGTCGTCGCCGCCGCAGCCGCGGTCATCGTCGCAATAGCCGTCCTCCTCACCGCTTGGGGCTGCTCGCGGTCAGCACCCAGAGGCAGTGCCCAGCTGGCCTGAATCGGCCCCCAAGGGATGTCCGCGCGGTCTCGACATGCAGCGCCGCCTCCGCTACCTCCCTCCTCTATTCTCGCCACTGCCTGCACCGCTCATACCTCTCCTGGGTAAGGCTTGTCCTGGGAACCGGTCAGCAGGCGAAATGGCTGCGGCTTCAGCTGCTCATGCTCCCGTTGCTCCCCATGCTGCCTGCCCTCCACCCCTAACCCACAACACGCCCAGCCGCCGAATCACCCCGCTCACAGGACCGCACTGAAGAATAACATTGGACTTCAACTCCTCTCCAACCCCTTCTTTTCATCCTCCTCATCCTCCTCTCCCTGGTCCAGCTCTCTCACTCCCGCGCTCCGAGAATCTTGCCGATGCCTGGTGCTGCTGCTGGCTGCTGGCTGCCGGGTGCTCGCTGCTGCTGCCGACGCTCGGCGGGCGCGCGCCCCGCCCCGCCCCGCCCCTCCCACTGCAGCTGGACGAGCTCCTCCGGCGGAGCCGCGCGCCCGGCGTTCGCCCTCTCGACGAGCTGCGCCGCGGTGACGGGCGCGTCCACCTTACGCTCGGCGGACCGAGCCCCGATCCACCACTGCTATGCAGAAAAAATGTGTTCTCCTCCTCCTCCTCCTCCTCCGCCTCCTCCTCTGCCTCCGCCTCCGCTTCCTTCTCCTCCTCCTCCTCCTCCTCCTCCTCCTCCTCCTCCTCCTCTTCCTCAGGACTCTGCGAAACTGGTCGTGCAAGCTCAAGATCCTCCTCCTCCTCCTCCTTTTTGCCGGCGGTATGCTGCAAGCGACGCTAAACAAGTGAACAAAATACGATTGCAAAAACACCCGTCCCAATCTCCGGCCATCTGGTCTGACGGCTGGAGCTTTGCTTCTTGGGTGTTTCAGCCCGGACTTATGCGCGAGCCGCCTCTCTCGGGAATCCAATGCATCCAACGCGTCGGTTTCTTCCTGCGTCATGGGTTGGCAATTGGCAAGACACCAGTCTCTGCACCGGGTCGATCCTTCGCCTGCTCTCGACAGATGCGGGATCAACCGAAATCTAGTGGAAAACTTCGTGTGACATGAAGGGCACGTCGCACCAGCACGTGCGAACAGCCGCATCGGGTTGCGTGCGCCGTGCTTGGACCTCATGTGGTTGAGGTACGCCTGGGACGTGCCAAAGGCACGCCCATGACACTCATGGCAAATGAAATTGCCTACATTCACTGGCCCCGCACTTGCAGGCCGGTGCTTGTCGCAAACCGATTCGGCGAAACGCAGCTGGCTGACTAATTCCCTCCACTCGTCAGGGCGGTGCACCATGAACTCATGCCACGCCTCACTGTCCAAGGGGGGGGATGGGAGCACGTCGCGGACGGCACGCACATGATCGTAGAGAAGCATCATGTCTGCAGCGATCAACCTCGCCCACGGCAGCCGGGGGCGCCCCTGCTCGTCCCGGAGTGACAGCATGGCTTTCAAGGGGCCCGCGTCGGAACGTGCCAAACGGGCGCAATACTTCAACCTGCGTTGAATAATGTCGCAATCAACTGACTGAATGTCGTTCTCAGTGCGGACGGCCAAATCGGACTGAGCTGAAGAATCGAGGCGAACAGCGTTAACAATGCGACGGTTCACACGCATGTATGGGCCATTCAGAACCTGAATACCCCTAGGTTTGAGCACACGCACATGCACGTTCAAGAACAACCTGGACAACGTGAGGCTATCCCGGAACACATGTTTCAAGAGCTTTGGCAACACCGTGCTCCCGAACACACGCGTGCTGATAGGCGAATGTGCGGCCATCGCCTTGGAGGCCCGGCCTTTCGCATATTTCATGTTGCTTCCCCTCGCTTCGACCTCGCACCCGAGATGGGCATAGGAGCTCACGAGATGAACCCTCACATCTGATTCCGGAACAGTGATCACGGGTCCATCGGCGGACTGCAGGGTCTGCCAAGCATCACATGCCCCGTTGCCTCTTAAGACAAGTATGCCTTCAGTTTGTCCGTTCTTGAAATGTATCACCATACTGTGATTGGCAAACACAATGGTGAGAGAAGTAAGCAACACATGAACAGCGCGCAACATGGCTTTAGGGGAATGCGCAAACAGAACAATGCCCAAGTCGTCGACAAAAGCCACTTCAAGAACTTCCTCCTCCTCTTCCTCCTCCTCCTCCTCCCCCTCCAAAAAAAACGAGACTTCTGTCATCATGCGATTGGCTCAGGATACATTGCAAGAGCTCCGGGTTATCTAGCGGCCCTCGTTGCTGGAGCCCGTGCGGAACAACCAGAATCATGGGATGATAAATCTTGGAATGTATCATTATTGTGTGGTGTTGGTCCCCTTCTCCTCCTCCTCCTCCTCCTCCTCCTCGCCCTCCTCCTCGTCATCAACACCAGCGTAAACATCATAGCGCATAACCCTCATTATCACCAGCGGCCACATCAACGTCACATGGCTGGCTCGCGTGTCCGCCGTTCGCCCGCACCCCACGCGGTCGTTCCCGCACCGCTGATGAGGCGGTCTCGCGGTCACGCACTGCTCGATGCCGCCTTCGGCTTGACGCCACGGCCGTGCGACAGGGCAACGCCCGAGCCTCTTGGACGCCCACCTGGCAGCTGCTTGCAGTCACGTGGTGCGGCTCGTGGGCGCCGGATCCCGCCGCGCATGGCGAGTCACGCAAGGGCTGGCTGGCTGCTGGGCGGCTCGCAGCGGAGCCAGAGGGCTGCGCGAGCGCGGCCCCGCGCACGGCAGGTGCCGCCGCGGCTCCGGCTGCTGGATGTCCTGCGCGTGGCGGCGGTGGCGCTGGCCGTGTCGCCGCCGCATCCTTGGAGGATGACAAACTCTCCGTGCTCGCCGTGGCCTATCGTGCGATGGCGTCGGTCGAAGCCTCGTTCCCGAATAGCTGAGCACGTCGGAACCTTCCTGCACCTGGCACCCCCTGGGACGTGCGCGCTGATCCAGCCAGCTTGTAATTAAAGGTGGAGCTCCTGGCCACGGGAGATTGAGTTCATCGTGGTGGGCACGCTGAAGGGCTACTGCCCGCCCCCACGTTCGAGGGACAGGTAAAGCTGCGAGAGCTGGCCCTGGCATCGCGCGCTGTCGGCGGTCGCGGCCTCGTTCACGTCGTGCGGGATGCACCAGCGTCCCGGGCCTTCTCAAGGCTCCCGATGCTGCCTCAGCACCGGAGTTCTCCTCTTGTCAAGGGCGGCCTAACGAAGACGACGCAGACGGCGACGGCGACGGCGACGTCGACGACGAGGACAGCGGCGACGGCGACGGCGTCGAGGACGGCGGCAGCGGCGTGAACATTTTGGCGGCGTGGCCGCCTCACCAATCGCAGCGTCGCCGAGGGCGGAGGCGTCCTCGGCCGCGACCTCGCCGCCGCGGGGCGGGTGCCGGCGCCGCGCGGACGGGCCGAAAGTGCCCAGCGCCGTCGCTCTGGGGCGGCGCTACACTTCCTGCTGGATCGCATGGCCCCAGGCGGGCCGTAAGTGGGATCCCGGGCGGGCTGTCGGTAGCGCCCCCTCCGGGCTGTCAGTAATTAGCCTTAGTCGGGGCATCTTCTAGAAAGCGCTCAACCACAAGGGGTCCCTTCTGAACCCGCTCGGAGCCTGAACCCGTTGGGCCGCCGTACGGGTAACCCGACCGGGCTCGATTTCCAAGAAGGCGCTGGCAGGTTGGCGTGATCAGCGGCCGCGCGGGCTCGATGCCGAGCCCATCCGGCTGCCGCAACGGCTCGCGCGCAGAGTGGGTTCAGAAGGGAACCCTTTGACAGGAGCGTGAACGCGAGGAACAGAGGGATCGAGGACCGATGTCCAGGGTTGTGGACGCTCCTGGCCAAATCCTGAGCCCCCAAAGGCCTCCAGCAGGCTTCGGAAACCGCCTCGCGCCGCTACTCCTGGGGTTGAGGGGTCAGGGTTTTGGTGGGCAACCGCAAAGGAGGGAGGAGGTGGATAGGTGGATCGAAGCCTTTTTGCTTAATGTTTTTCGCGGAGGAGGATCAGAGATAGGACAAATGACGATGTCAAACGAAGCCCAAACTTCACGTGCTTGCGGACGAGTGCCCCTCACCCAAGCCGCGGGGGCAAATGGCGCCTGCAACGCCAAAAGCAAATCCCTGAGCGCGGGGGAAACCAGCGCATTGAGAATGACTGCCCCGAAAAAGTATTATCAAGCCACACGCGCCGCCGGCTGCACACCCCCACTTGCGAAGAAATGGGCCACCGCTATCTACGTCGCAAACATCTGAAGACGAATGCCATAATAGTACGGGGGAGGGTGCTCGGCCGCTCAAAGCGACCATAGAACAAGAAACTGTCGCAACAAGAAGTGGCGTGGGGCTCCGGCCCGTACAAGGTACACCAGATATGCGTGAGCACTATGCTTTCGAACGTGACTGAAGCTTCCACAACTGGGGTTCGCATGGAAAGCATCTGGATACCTGGCGGCTTGACCAACGAACCAACCTATACTTTTTCGCTACATCATCGATGCCGGGCTTTGCCCAAACATTCGCGGCAGCAGAAACTCTTGCAAATATTGACATGCGCTTGACGCGCCATTCCCCCCCCCCAAATGCGCTCGCCACACATGTAGCATTTCAGCATCTAGTCAGCGGGGAGGGCGCCCCTGCAACCTGGCCCTGCCCAATGTCAGTTCCCGGTCTTGCCACGCAAAACGGGTCACCTGCGAATGCGTCGAACGGCGCATTTGGGAAAACGAATGTCGTAAGGTCAAGATCATTACGGTCAACGGCGTCGACCTGCCTTCAGTCTCCAGGGCGGCGCGGGATCCCAGAGGATTTGCTGGAAGCATGCTCCCTCTGTGCAGGCACTGATGTTGCTCGCCGCCGTCCTCCGCGCGACTCCTGAAGCCTGCCGGGAGATCTAGAATGCGTGCGGCCTCGCCTCAGGTGCCTGCTCAACACAGAAAGTTCTTGGTCACTCCACTCGTGAGCGACGACCCCTCGCGGCTTCCAAGTGGTCTATCCTCTGGTTCGAAAAATCCCCTAAGGTTAGAGAAAAGAGGAGATTGATCGTTTGCACGCGGGGGGGCCTGCTCTCCGACGGGATAGCGGGAGAAGAGCTGGCGCCGCCCGACGCCGAAGGATCACGGAAAAATGCACTCACCGTCGCCATGCTGGATCTCTTCCGGCCCAGAGAAGAATCACCCCGCTACCTGGGCGATCAACCGAATCGGGTGGCAAGATAAGCTGCGCCAGCGGTCATGCCCCCTCAAGTCGCCAAACGGGGGGAGGGGAACCTGAATCAGCTTATACTTTTGCGAGAGAGATGGCTATAGTGATTTTTCGCAGTGCACTGCAACACCCGCCTAAGGATCAATCCGCCCTGGGAAATGGCGACGTGGAGACACCTAAACTCCCGCTGCGGGAGGACCACGAAAATGTCTGGGGTACGGGCCAAAAGAGACTATTAATTACGCCCCTCCGTCCTCTGCCCAGATGGAAAGTCACCGCCTGCTGGCATCTTCGGACTTCGAAGAAAAACATCACTGTAACTGCGGGGGCGCGCCGATTCGTTGCAACTCTACGTCCTCCTTTGGGCCCCGAGCTCTGCTGACCTGAACCCACGAAGACCAAACGGCCAACGCTGTGCAACGTAACCTTGTAACGATCCGTTCCGCCAAGCGAATCGACACAAGCACGCGCAACTCTGGGCCGACGCCTTCGGATGAGGACCGCCGCCACCGTACCGATGAAGAGGGGGAGCGGACGGCGCCCTAGCGAAGCCGCCCTTGTGGCTGTGGGGGTACACGGTCTGGCCGATGCGGCCCGCCACGCGCCTTCCCGCGTAGGACGCCGAAGACTCGCCACCACGAAAACAGCCACGGCTCCGCGTTCTTCCCTGCAGGGCGCCACGGCACGCTAACACATCACCTGTCTGTCCATCTCTTGCACGACACCATCACCTGCTGAGTCGCTACGGCTGTCCCGAAGAAGATCCACGGCCTGGTTCGCCTCGTGGAGACGGCCAATGACAGAAGCGGCGATATCGGCCCATACGATAACCTGCTCCGCAGGGGATCGGCTGATGTGCTCGCTATGATTGAAAAACCTCTCAAACTGGTAGGCCCGACCGCCATGAGCCAAACGAGCATTCTTGTGGGTCATACGGATTGTCGGTGCCATCGTCCTCATTACGCTTAACACCGGCGATGGGAAATTCAAACATGGCTCCCGCCTCGTTGCACTCTTGTGCCAGAGGAACGAGACGTTGCCACATATCCGCCGACCCCTTGTGGGTCTCCAGGCGTGCGAATGTTCCCCCATAGTCCCTTTCCAAAGGACCCGAAACCAACAATTGGATCCCTCCTTCTGGCCCAGCACGACCGCCGGGTGAACTCATCAACGGGGGGTCTGGCTCTACTCGGCTCCCCTTCTGGCGCCAACGTGGTTCTTGAGAGCGCCAACATGGTCTACGAGAGCGTCGGGACGGCCCGAAATCCAAAATGGCTTCCAAACGGCCCACGCGGCCCAGCCCCTGAGCTCCCAGAGTGCCGCCAGAAAATGCCCAAGAGGCGAAAATCGTCCCATTCCCTGCGGGAAAACGCTAATGAGTCACGATGACGCTCACCGTTGGCGCACAGTTCCTGGGCCATCGTTCCGAGCCACCCAGATCCGTAGACCCTTTGAAGCCCCCAAAGCATGCGAGAGCCTCCCAGGCGGCCTAAAAAGAGCCACCACTATCGCCCAAAGATAGCCCATGACGCCCCAAGTGAGCCCTGAAACACTTCAAACATAATCGAGGATGGCCCCAGACGCCCCGAAGCCGACACAACAAAATTCCGACTGGGCCCCAAGAAGGGAAACATTACCCGACATGTCGAACTGGTCCCCCCAAAACAGCCTCAAAGCTCCGCCGGCTCCGGGTCGTCCCTAGACTACCCTCAGAAAGCCCAACATGCACCCCCCAAGAGGCCCCAGAGCCCTCCCAGAGGCACCAGAAAAGCATCTCCAGATACCCTCATGCGCATCCAAGGGTCCAAGGGTCTCCTGTCTCACAGCCCCGAAGCGGTGGTGGGTTCAACAAAACGCAACAAAAATGGCACCCCTCTGTCCTTTTGCGTTCTTCTCCTCAGCCTCCTCGTCCTCCTCTTCATCTTCCTTCCTCCCAATCAGCGCTCGCCTTCGACCCGGTCGACGGTTTCCATCTGCCAGCGCGAAAAAACTCCAACGGTGTTCCTACATGCTTACAGGGGATTGGAATCCGACCCGAAGGGCCCCCCGGCCACCCTCAAGAAATACATGTAAGGGTCGGCGGGAGCGGCCCTGGCCACTAGCGGACTCTGCTGGAATTTCAAATCGCCTGGACTCCGTTTTGACGCCGTTGCCCTTGGGACCGAGACCGACTTCGACAAACTGGCTGACGAGGGAAAACAAGATGAACTGAGGGCTCGCTTTCGCACTCCGAGCCCATGTGGCGGTCGTCATCCATGAGAAACGCTCACTTCAGCCACCGCGGACCGACTCGTCACCGATGCCAGCATGCCAGCAGGCGACGCGTCGAGGCTGAGCCCCTCGGCGTCGCCGAACGACAGCGAGCAGCTGAGCCAGCGCGCAGGCCCCTCAAGCACTGCGTGGAGGTGTGGGCGCGGCCCGAGCCGACGTGGCTTGAGTAGGGAGAGAAGGAAAGGGAGGACGAGGAGGAGGGGGAGGACGGAAATCGAGGAGGACCGGGATCGAGAAAGCACGCTTTGGACGTTCTGGTCCAGCACAGCGTGCAGAGGAGAAAGGGACAGCAACCCTTCGCCCCCTAAAGCGGAGGGCGGGGAGGGAAGGCCACAAGCGGCTGGGTGGGCGCCGGAACTTGGTTTCCTGAGGTGGTGGAAAATCCCGACCGTCTGCACGTCCTTCTCCGGTGGCTCTAACACAGCCTGCCCAGTGAGCGAAGGCCCCGCGTGGCTGGGAAACCTGCCTTGAGCAATGCGGGCAAGGTTGTTCTTGCCTTTCGACATGCACTCTCTCTCTCTCTCTCTCCTGCAATCCCACCCGTCCACCCTTGAGAAGACAGGCGTTTTTTTTTCTGAACATCCGCGCGCCACGTCCTGCGCGCTCGGCAGGCCCGCTGTGCCCGACAGCCCGCCTCGTGAAGGCGAAGGGAACACCTGAAGATGATCCTGGCCCGTGGGATCATACGCTCTGATGATGACCCCCTGGATTTCGACCCCCTGGTGGGGGGCGCGCTGCTGAACCATGTTACTTTATGATATGGCATAGTATGATGTTATATTGTGCGGTCATTCGTTGTCCCTGGGTGCGCGGTTGATATGGAAGTCTGCAACGCGGACTCTGCTGCTGCTGCTGCTGCTGCTGTTGCTGCTGGTGCTGGTTGTCGTCTTCCCGCCTGCGATCCGCCCCGCGACCAAGTCGCGACCCACCTCCCGCAACCCGTCCACGACCCACCACGCGACCCACCCGCGACCCACCCGCCGCGACCCGCCTGCGACCCATCCACCATCCGCGACCCACCCGCTGCGACCTACCAGCGACTCGCCCGCGACTCACTGTCGGCGCCGTCGTCAATGTCGCCGCCGTCGTCCGACCCACACGATGCCCCTTTGTTCCCGCTCTTTTTGTTCTTCCCCGTTCGTCATTTCCTTTGTGTTGGTTTCCCGCTCCCTTTTTCCCCCCGCTCGGCCGCACCGCCCTTTTTTGTAGTTCCGTTCGGCCGCTGTGCGGCCCCTGCGAGGCCTGGAGGGGCGTCGGGAAGCGTCTGCGAAGCCCCTGGGGAGCCCCCGCGAGGCCGCGGAAGCCCCTCGGAGACCCATGAGGCCCGTTGGAGGCCTGGGGAACCTTGGGAGGCCCCTGCGAGGCGCCTGGGAAGCCTCTCGGAGGCTCCAGCCAGAGGCTCCTGGGAGACCCGTGCGGCCCCTGGGAGACTATCAAACCATCCTCCCTCTTCCCCCCCAAAACGGCCCCCAAGAGGCACCTAATCGGCCCCCACGAGGCCTCCCGCGACATCCCAACCAACATCCCAGAACCTGCTGGATTAAAAAGTGCGGACCCCGTTTGAAGACTTCGACGCACCCAGACCCTCTTATGCGCAGATCCACTCATCATTAAGCGGCATGGTCAGACTCGACTCATATCCGTGCTTGCTCGAGCGCAGACTGATGGATGTGCAGCCCTTCATATCCAGACTGGCTCATGCAAGAACTTTGACGCCCCCTGATCCACTCGCACTCAGATCCGTCTATACTCAGCCGCTGACCGCAACCGCATTTGCTCGCGCCCACGCGCCTTCTTCGTGTTCAGACCCCACTCATGCCTAGGCACACTCATACCGAAATTCGCTTGCGTTCAGACGCACGCTCAGTCAGAAGCTCCCTGGAGACCTAGAACGATCCAAAATTTTACAGAAAGGCCTCCGCTGGCCCT
>CAUYUJ010019392.1:755293-782793 GCA_963575745.1 Prorocentrum cordatum | reverse complement strand
GTTTTCGGGGGGGGGGGGGGGTTCCAACCGGTAGTGACCCCCCCGGTTTTCCGGATCCGGAGGGGGGGGGGAGGGGTTCGAACCGGTAGTGACCCCTGCCGGTTTTCGAGGGGTGAGGGGGGGGGGGGGAGGGGTGGTCAGGGGAGAGGGGGGGGTTTTGCCGGGAGGGAGGGGGGGGGGGGGGGAGGGGGTTCCAGCAGGGGGGGGGGATTTTCGGAGGGGGGGGGGGGGAGACCCCCGGGTTCCGGAGGAAAAGGTTGGCAATTTTCCATAGTAAAGCGGTGGTGGATCACGCTCTCTCTGATATGACGGATTCGAACACGCTCAACTCCACAATACGATCCTCTCGACCTCTGTGGATTCTTCTTATGAACCTGTTAATGACCTAGGTCCTACACAAATTGCCTCGAACGTACCTCGAAACTCACGATGGTGCATGGCGGCCACATAGAACACCCAGAATGACGGAAACTGCTCAGCAGCCTCACGGGGGCTTTTGCTGAAGCTTCCAAAACAAACGAGAAATTCCAAAGTCCCCGCACAAGCTTCTCCAAAAGCCTCTCGTCAGCCTCTCGTGAGGCTCCCAGGAACCATTCATACGCCTCTCAATAGCACCTCGGAAACTGCTCTTCAACAGCCTCTCGGAGGCTTCGTGAAAAGCCTCAGAGGAACCTCGCGGGGGCCTCTCGGAAGCCTCTCACCAACCTCTGGAGACCCCCATGAAACCTATCATAGACGTCCCGTAAGCCGTCAGAAACCGGTGCGAAGCTCATTTTGTCAAAAATCGCTGGGATGCCTCTCAATAACCTCTCAGCAGCCGCTCAAGCACCTCTCGAAGACTCTCGAAATTCTGGCAAGAGGCCGTGAGCAGCCGTTCACAAGCAGAAGCCAGACAGAAACCTCCTAGAAGGCTGTCAGAAGCCTCGCGCAGGCCCTCTCATGACCCAAAAACAGCCACTCTGAAACCTTTGTTTCATAAATTGACTCATGACCATCCCTCTCTGGAACCTGTACAGACCCCTCGGAAACCTCTCATAATCCTCACGTAATACGTGCATCGCCTGTTCAGAAGCCTTTCGGGGGCCTCTCAGGAACCTCTCAGGAACCCATCTGAAGCCTCTACACCGTTTAGGAGCCTCCAGAACCCATGCAAGAGGCCTCCAGAAGCCAAAAAGAGGCCTCCAGAAGCCAAAGACTCGTCAAACAGCATCATCAAACAACTCGCCAACAAAGTGTCTCCAAAAGGCCTCTGGTCCACGACGCCTGCACAGTGGTATGATGATGATCCGAATCTCCGTAAACAACTCGAACCAAGACGAGCCGACCAAGCGCGCTACCACTACCAGAAATCTAGCAATGTCGTAGCCGAGTCGAAAGGAAGCACCGTCGCTTTGATCCTTACCCTGCCCCCTCCTACTTCGTCCGTCCTTCCTGATCCCTTCTCAGGGACGGCGAAGCCGGCCGCCAGGCATTTGCAATATGACACACAGAAGGTGTTTTTTCACGCTGCGCCGTCTGCCGCAGCATCGAGCCCCAAAGCCCAAAGCCACAGATTCGAATGCCAATCGAACGCAACTTCAAACACTTCTCCAACAGGGGGGCAATCCTTCAAGCAGCGAACCTCATCACTATAGCCATGTGCATATGTGTGTACGTGTGCGTACGTGTGGGTGGGTGTGTGAATCTGTTCGCGGGGGCAGGTGAGGCGGAAGGCGCAGCGGGGGTCCCGCTCGTGATCCTTACAGGGGCCCGTGTCCTCCGCTGCCCCGGCCTCCTGGCCAGCCGCCGCGCCCCCGGCGCCGCCGCGTGCCCCTCATGCTCATCCTCGTCACCACGTTCCGTCCTCCCCGCTCCCACCGTTCACGCCGGGGGGCCGTCCTCCGAGGGCATGGCGAACTCCTGCACCTTCACGATGTGCGAATCGTATTCGCCTCCTGCGCAGCAGGAGCGGGCGTGGGGGTGGAGGGGAGGAGGCAGGAGAGACGAGGAGGGGAGCGATGAGGAGGAACAGCGAGGAAAAAGGAAAGGGGTAACTGCAATGAGGAACAAGAGAGAGCCGAACCAGGAGCAGAAGCAATGGCAAGAGCGGAGAAACAGGGAGGAACTCAGCCGGAGAAGCCGTGGCTTACGTGTGTAAGAGTTCGAGTCATCATCCACCGACGCCAGGGCCAGACACTGTTTACGTAACACCCCGCAATGGCGGATAAGAGTGAGGGGGTGCCGGGGTGCCGGGGACGTCGGCAGTCTGCAAGGCTCTGAAGAAGCCCGCCGCAGGCGCAGATTTTTTGTTAAAGCAGTGTTGGTGGGTCGCGGCGGGTGGATCGCAGGTGGGTCGCGGGTGGGTCGCGGGGCGTCGCAGGCCGGGTCGCGGGTGGGTCGCGGGTGGGTCGCGGGTGGGTCGCGGGGTCTCTGGCGCTCCGTCATGCGTCCGCGCTCCCGCTGGAGCTAGACTCGCCTCGTGGGATTGCCTCCCAGGGAATCGGCTCATAGTCGGCCAACCTTTCGGGCAAGCGCTCATCCTGCCAAGGGCTCTTCGGCGACGTTGGTGGCGGCGCAGGCACCGTGGCACAGAATCCTTCCGCCGCCGCTGCGGCAGGTCCCACTTGACTGTCCGCCGTCGTCGTCGCCCTCGGGGCGCGCAGCGGCGCCTCAGGTGAGCCTGTGCTGGCCGCGCAGCCGCACCCTGGCTCCTGGATGCTCCGCGCCGAGAGGGGCTACCGCCGCAGATCGCCGGTGCGCCTCCGCCCGCCCAGTGGACCAAGTCCGCCCATACGGTCGGGCCGCAGGTCGGTGGCCCGCCGTGCCGGGGCTCGTGGAGGCTCCGCACCAGTGGTGGCTGCAGCCGCAGATTGCCGCTGCACCTCCGCCCGCCCAGTGCGGGCCAAGTCCGCCCACGCGGAGGGACCGCAGCTCCGCGGCATCCCGAGTGTGCCGCCGCTAGCACAGTTGCAAGCATGCGCCACTTCGAAATACGCTTGGCACGCCCACTGGTGACGGAGAGAATAAGGACCGTGCCCAGCAGTAAACGCGATCAAAAACCGATAGCAACAACAACCTCTGTTACACAAATGACGTGTCTATCCTAAATTACCAGCACCCGCGGCGACAACAACAACGACTTTTGTTCAAAACATGTCAAAGCTTGCTGCTTGTGCCGCAACCTAATTCTCTGGGGAATTAAGACATGGTCTGGGAAAAAGAACTCGGTGTTGGGGAACGCTCTGGAACCGCTAATACGACATAGCTCCTGCTTGCGCAATTTAAGCATGGCAGAATGCGACATGGGAAAACAGGGGTAAAGAGCAATCGTGCAAAAGGGAGCAACGACCTATCCAGGAAATCTCTGGGGCAAAAGCGGGAGACCCGAATCAGCAGGTCTCTCTCTCTATATATATATATATATATATCACCTAGAAAGAAAGCCAGAAAACCTGTACTGATCACCTGGGTCCCTGACATTGTTTCCTTCCCAATTTCGATCGATCGCACCAGTGCGTCGCAATCCTCCTTGAGCCAAACTGGCTTCGCGAGGCGGACCGCCAAGAGAAAGCGGGGGAGGAAGAACGGGCCAGGCACCACTCGGCGCAGACCGACGCGCTCTGGCCTTAGACCTGTCGTTGCCCTAGACCTGGGGCCATATCTGGAATCTCCCAAAGAAATTTCAGACGAATAAATATCTCCATCAATTATCAACCAAGTCTTGCCGCGAGATAATCTCCAAACGAATCTCCTATGAAATCTCGCCCGCGAAGAGAATCCCAATGGACTCCCCAAACAAATATCCAACCAAATCCTGCCACTACGAGGCAACATCTTTCACAACATCTCCGACCCCTGCTAAATCTTAAACAGGATCTCAACCGACATCTTGCCTGTGCGATCGCTCAAACATAATATCAAACGAAATCTTGCCTCTGCTTAATCTCAAACAAACTATCAAATTAAATATTGTCTTTGCTAAATACCAAACGGAATTTCAAACTACATATGGCTTTTCGCGACGCCCAAAACCAAACTCAAACAGCATCGTGGGCGACGTTGGTATCGAACATATATTTCCCTATGTATATGAAGTTTTCTCCCTATGTACCTGATAAAGTTAACATTCTCGCCGACCCTAGCTTTCATATAACCAAAGAAAGTGCCCCAAAACGGCTCCCGAGGGGCCCTCAAAACAACCAGAACAAAAACACGAGGGGCACAAAACGGTCCAGAAGCCCCCGAAACAAGCCAGGAGGCCCCCCAAAAGGCCCATTGGGGCCATCAAGATGGCCACAGAAGGCCCCCAAACGACCCCAAGAGGAGGTCCAAGAGTGAGAAGTCGAGCGGCCTCGAGTTCCTTTACCGGCAAGGTTGCCTCGAACACCCCCAGCGCTTCCCCACCAGGCCCTCGGAGCCACCGAGGCCGCCCCGCAAGAGGCCCTAAGCTCCCAGGGGTTCCCCCCAAGAGGTACCCATGGCCCGCTTAGAAATGACCAAAAGCTCAAAAACAGCCTTGAAACGCTCCTAAGGGACCCCGTGAGGCCCCAGAGGAGACCCCGCTTGACCACCACGAAAGCAGAGAGAGAAAGAGAGAGATAAAAAGGGGACAAAAAAGAGGACGAGGAGGAGGCGGAGGAGCGAGGAAAAATGATGAGGAGAACGAGACGGCGACGTTTCTGCTGGAAGGAACACTTGGCGTGGCCGCTGGCCATCGCAACGCCGCAAAACCTTCCCGAGAGGGCCCCGACAGGACAAAACCAACAATCCTACCAGCCCATTCGGGCGTAGGTGGTCTAGAGTGCCTTGTCTTCCATCTGCCCCTCTTCCCCTTCGGGGAGGGGTTCATCACTGTTCCTTATTAATATACACCCCCTCCCCCAGGCGACCGGCGTCCAACCAGGAACCATGCCGACACCATGCCGACCCGCCCCCAACCATCCCTGTCAAAAACAATACAAACCGCACTCTGTCTCCACATTTGGAGCATGCGCGGCCAACCCGATGCGGCCCCCCCCCACCATCCCTGCCGAAAAACAATGCAAAGTACACCTTGGGGCAAAGTCTTGAGTCATTTTCGTGAGGCCCACAAACACTCTGTATTGTTTTTGACAGGGACGGCGGGGGTGCCAGCATATTCCCTGCCGTGCGCAGGGCGACCCTCCCCGACAAAAAACAATACAACATGCACCTCGCGGCTAAATCTGGATCATGCGCGGCCATCCCGCGATCATTGTCAAAGTGTTTTGACAGGGACCGCGGGGGTGGTGGCGCCTGGCCTGCTGTGCGCAGGCCCACCAGACACAATGATGGGCATTGGTTTTAGACAAGGATGGCGAGAACCGACGTGTTTCCCGATGTGTGCTGAGACGTGCGCAGGCGCACCAAACGCATTCTGCACATGCCCCAAACATGGCGCACCTGGCGCGGCTGGACTGTGCGGCGCACCCGGCGCACTCGGAACACGCGGCGCATCTGGCGCACCAGGCGTGCCTGGAACGCTGGGGCCCCAGAGGTGCCTGGCGCGCGTGGCGCCCCCAGCACGCTTGGCGCACCTCGTCCAGGCGTCGCGCACCTGGGGTCGGCTTTGGTTCCCAGTAGCTGCCCATCCAAAGACGACCGCTGAACATGCTCAGGCACGGGTGTCAATTATGTGTTGGGAGGGCGGGTGGGAGTGAGCTAGACGGCTTTGTTATTCTGCATGCTCCCCCACTTCCAGGATCACCTCAACTCCCCTGGGCATCGTTTCTGAATGAGCTGGTGGGCATATTTTTTTGGTCGTGGCCGCGCAGCAGAGGGCAGGCGGCGAAAGGGAGTCCGGACCAACGGACAAGCCTAATTAGCTACTAGGCGCAGCGCAAGCCCGCCGGGCCAGCTCACAGAGGCAGCAGCTGCAGGCAGCGGCGGCAAGGGGCTGACTGGCTAAACTGCAACGCCCAGGGAAGCTCAAGCATCATGCAGGTATGTGGCGAAGCGCCTGGGAATTCCAAACTGAACGCCGCGGCGCCAGTCCACCACGGTGTAGGTGCCATGCCGAGTCAGAGACTATCCTGCACGCGTTATCCGCACAAACCCTGTAGCAAGAGAAGGCCAGGTACAAACTGATCATGTCGCCAGAGGGCGCCATGGGCCAGGACCGTGTCGACGGCGTAGACCTGCCTGGTAGGCTGGGACGGGTCGAGGATGGAATGCAGGAAGGCTGGACCACTCCGCGACGTCACACAAGTCTCCTGTGGTGGACGCCAGTCCCGAGCAAGTACATGGACCCAGCCCAGAAGGCGGCAGCACCTGAGCGCCCGGCCCAGGGTCACGACGTGAGCGCCGTAGAGAACCGCGTATTGCGCGGAGAACAAGCCTGACTGGCGGGAATGGACGTCGCCAGTGCGGCAGGGAGGGTGGCTGGTGGGGATACGCGAAGCGTCACTAGTTTCCATTGAATTGTTTAAACGTATGTGTGGCTCTCGACTTTTCGAGCTCACGACGCTCCAAGACGGCCCAAGGGCCACCCCCAGACCATCCCAAGATAACCCCAAAGACAAACAAACAAACAAACAAAACACCTGGCCACCCAACGACGACTCAAAATGGCCCGAGATGCCTAAGACGGCCCAAGCAACCCAACAACATCCCAAAAATCGGCGCAGCCTGGGGAACACGAACCGAAAATCCGAGCCTTCCGCCCCAAGCCCCCAGGAGGCCCCAAGAGATCCCCAAGAGGCCCCAGGAAACCCCCCAAAGGCACCCAAGACAACCCATGAGACTCCAAAACAGACCCCACGAGGCCCCACAACGGCTCACCGAGAGGCCCTCCGCGACCCCCCAACGAGCTCCCCAGTGGCCTATGACGCACAACCCAAACTCAAGGGCGCAAAGCGAACCAAACGGTTTACAAAGTTCACCCCCCCGCGCGCGCGAAATGCGCTGAACGGTTTACCGCGTTCGCTGCTCCGCGCGCGAAGCACGCTGCACGGCTTGCAACATTTACACCCCCGCGCGCGACGCAGGCTAAACGGTTTACAATGTTCGCGCTTCCGCCCGCGCGAAGCGTGCTGAGCGGTTTACGATACTTCCACCTCCTCGCGCGATGCGCGCAAATCGGGTCACAGAATTGACAGCGTTGCGCGCGACGCGGGCAACGCACTTTACAATCGGTTCACCTCTGGGAACTTACGACTTGTGTACCTCCGCGCGCGCAGCGCGCTAATCGGGTTATAAGATTTACTCGTCTGAGCGCGAAGCGCGCTCAACGGTTTAGAATGGTTACCCCTCCAAACGCGAAGCGCGCCAAACTATAGTTGCCTCACCTCCGCGCGCGAAGCGCTCTGAACGGTACGTAATAACCTCACGCCTCCGCGCGTGGTGCACAACATTTGACATGCCTAGCCAGCCCTGGGGCAAGCCAACGGGGCCGCGGGGGGCCCAGGGTAGGCCTTGGATATGCTTCGGGAAAGGCCCTTGGCCTTGGCCGCGGGTAGGACCAGGGGTAGGGGTTGGGGGCGGGCCTGGGGTAGGCTTAAACTTAAAGGTAGGACCTTTGAAGTAGGGCCTCTAAGGGCGGCCTATAGGGGTGGGCCCCAGGGGTGCGCCTATGCCCAGGCTTAGGCATAGGCCATAATAAGAATAAGCCCAGGGTACGCCATAATCAGAATAAGCCCAGGCCCAGGGTAGGCCTAAGGCCAGCTCACTTTCCAGAGGTAATACGGCAATCTCAAAGGACACTAGATGAAACGTCCGTGGCCTTTCGGGCCTAGGCCAAGGGGCTACGCCTAGGGTGGACCTAGGGGTAGGCTCCGAGGGCAAACCCGAGGTGGGCCTAGGGCAGGCCTGGGGGTAGGGCCGCTGAGGTTGATCTAGGGTAGGGCGCAGGGTAAGCCTTCTGGATGGGCCTAGCAGCCTAGCGTGGGCCTTAGAGGCGACCCCAAAGCCGAAATGGGGTGACCATTTCCTTTGTTTTGCCCGACCTCTGTCACGGCAGGGCTCGTTGTTGGACCCCCCTGTTGCTGCGGAGGTGGTTTCCACAAGAATGTGTGCCATGTCCTGCATCTGTGCTTGTCCCTCGCGCAACTGCGTCCGCAATGCCTCCTAGCATGGCGCAAGGCGCCTTTCACGGCGCTGATGCCACCGATCATCTTCAACAGCCACAACCGGCTTATACTTACTACAACGATATCTTCCGCGCGCACGCCACCACCGCAAGGGACATCGTGCTCTTCCGAGTGCAGTGCAAGTCCCGCACTAATAATTGTTAAGCTTTCGTGCCCCTCCCGAGCCCCTCCTGGTTCGGGGTTCTGGTGTCCGGATTCTGATGTGCTCATGCGAACAAAAACTCAAGATATATCCAAAATTTTCACGGGGGAGGATGTGTCTGGAGACTTTGCGGATATTCCCAATCGCGGGAGATCTCGTCGGATAGGGGGCGGAGGTTTCGCCAGAGATTTTCAAGGGGGAAAATTCACTGGAGATTTCGCTGGAGATCTGGAGGCCATCCGCTGGACATTTCGCCAAGAGATGCTTAACCAAAGCGGGTCGGCCGGAGATTTTTTGTGAGCGACCTCTGAAGCCAGACATTCCAGGGAATATTTCGTTTGGTATTCGATCGGCCAAAGATCACAGAGAAGATTTTCTGGAGATTCTAAAGGCTCCCAGAAATCTAACTCTGGCCACAAGGTTGCAAGGACTTCCGGCCCCCGTGGCTCCGTTGAGCACGCGGTACAGGAAGAGCGGTGACCCCGGCTTGAGAACCTCGGTTGAAGCAGGAATGACGACTACAAGGAGCAAGAAGGGCAAGGGAATGGGAGGGAAAGGGAGAGGACGAGAAGGTACAGGGCGTGACTAGATAGACAGGCGAGGAATGGGAAGGACAAGAATTGGGAGGCCGACCCTCCCAAAGAGCCCGAATAGTAACATTGACGGACATACTTCTAGCTAATGCGTCCTACATTGCCTCAAACACATGCTCCACCTCCTCATCTTTTCATCCTCCTAATCATATTTCTTCTTCCTCATTTTCACAACCTCATCAGGACCCACCTTTCCCACATACGCCCCCTCGCTTCTCGGCCGCCTCCTCCTCCTCCTCCTCCTCCTCCTCCTCCTCCTCCTCCTCCTCCTCTTCTGCCTCCACATCCGTCTCCTCTGCAACCTACCCGTTCCACCAACACCTCCTCCTCCTCCTCCTCTTCAAGCATCCGCGTCATCATGCCTCAAATCCCTTTAAACCTCTCAGAAACTCCAAGTTTTTCCCCCATACAGCCCACACCCCCTAGGACCTCCCTCCTCCTCGTCCTCCTCCTCCTCCTCCTCCAACTCCTCCAGAGCTACGATCAGGAACTTCCCCATCGTAGTTCTGGAAACCTGGGGGCACCTCCGATGACAGGCAGGAGTATACGGAAACCATATTTGACGCCTGAACACTTTTGGGGACATCAAATATCCTCTGAGAACCTCCGAAAGCGTCTGGAAACGTCCTCCTCCGTTTCCTCTGTTTGCTGTCCTCCTCCTCCTGCTCCTTCTTCTTCCCGAACCCGCCTGCAAAACTTCAGGACAATCTAGATCACACCAGATCCACCTGGAAAGAAACTCATGTCTCCTCCTTCCTCACTCGCCCCTCATTCGCCTCGTCCTGCCCCCCCTCCTCCTCTTCTCTCCCTCCCAGACCCCGCCCATAAACTCTTGTGGGGCCCTCCCAGAGCCACCAGCAACTTCATCATCCTCTTCCTACTCCCTTATCATCATTTCCTCCTCCCCCCCACATTCGGTCCAGGAACCCAGAGATCGAACAACAATCAATGATCGAATGACCGCCGAAGGACCCCCATCGTGGGGTCGAAGATAATGGTGACATGACTGTGGTTCCAACGCGCTGTCAGCTCCAACAGGCTCCAACTGGCTGAATGAACTCCAACCCGCCCGCGCGACATTATGCATTCGCTCTTCCTGGACAGCCCCAGTTGAAGCTCACCGACTACTTTCAAACACGGTTCTGTCCATCACGACCCGGTCGCGACCTCAAGAAACTTTGGCCACATCGACTTCAACCACTCAGAAAATTGCCAACGTGACTTCCAAGACGCCCGGGTCTTCGATCAGTGGAAATCCAACCGCTACGACTTGACAAATTGTGGACACTGCCAGCGCGGACTTCAACCAGCACAAAATCGACCAGTGTGAGCACAATCCAACCAATATAAGAACCACCACGAATCGCACGACACTCCTCTCGCCACCATCTTTCCAACCCACTTCCCTGATGCGATGTGCATCGATAGCTCCAAAATGTCAAAATTTTCGACCACTGAAAACCCACACCGCTAAGAGTTCAACCGTTGCGAATACTACCAACGCATTTCCACGACGGGCGGTGGGGAAGAAACGGGGGTGATTCATGGGCATAAATTCGAATCCACCGTAACCTTGCGCTGAATGCGCAGCGCCAGGGGGCACGAGGCCCCAAAAGGGCCCCAAGATGCCTCAAGCCGCCCCAAAAGGTCCCCAAGCCCTCAAAAGCCCCAGGAGGCACCACTGGAACACCAAAAACGTTCCAAGAATCCCCCTGCGACCCGGCGGGCCTACAAGAGACCCGGCGAGGCATACAAGGAGCATCCGGCCTACACAGGCTCCAAATGATGCCGCGCCCCCCCGTGCAGGGCAGCTCCGCTGGACATCGTGTTTGGATGGGTTGGCGGGGTACGCGCAGCGTTAAACATGTAATCGTCGCCTCCACCGTCAAAATCAAATCCACCACAGTGCTGCTGGCGCTGAGTGGAGTGTCCGCAAGTCCCTCGTATTCTCAATATTGAATATGGCAAATGCTACTTCTGCTACTAAGAAGGCCCAACGCCCAGAATTACGCACGCTGCCGGATTATCCCCGGTGCTCTCGCGCGCGCGCATGAACTTTCCAGAGGCATCGGGGGCGCGGCCTGGACTACATGCTGCTCTCCGGAGATGGTCATGGGAGCCGTCCTGGAGCCCTGCTGTGCGCATCTTGGGCCGTCTTGGAGGCCCAGGGCGGCGAACGCCAGACCGCCGCTGAACCGCGCATCCAGCGCGGCGCGCGGGCGGAAGAGCGCGCGATTGGACACCCTTCGGATGAGTCGCTAACACATGCGAGACTGCTAATATCTAACTAAGTGGGATTAGTCGTTTTACGCTTTAACTGCTGGCGCATCTGAAACTAACGCGTCGGCGGCCGACCGGACTATCCATTCGAGTCCTCCACGGGCCCTGGAAGACTACAGTCGAACTCTCACATGCATCCAGGAGGGCGAGAAGAGGTCGAGACGTGCAGAAGGGAAACCCAAGGAGAGAAGGACGGGATGTCTCAGGGGTGCTGCGTCAACCCGCACACCTGGAGGGCCCGCGGCTGTCGCGGCCGCCCGCGTCGACGGCGCTCCGCCAATTACACGGGGGCGCCGCCATTGCACAGGCACCGACGCGCCAAAGATGAAGGTCCACTGGAAGCAGCTCTGAAATCTAACTTCCGCCGTCGTTCAACTGGGAGTTGAGATAGCGACTTGGCGCCAACTCATTCTCAAACGTCTGAATTACTTATTCGCGAATGCATCGAATGCGGGAAGATCTATATGCGGCGCAGGCAGCGGCAGCGAAACGCGTCAAGCTTCCTTTGTCAACCTTCAGAAGCCCCAAGCATTCGGGCAACTACAATGTCTTGGTTAACACCACGCGATCCAACACTTACTTTCAACTTCCACCTCCATCCAGCAGCCAGCTTGTTGAAGATTCCCTGCGGTTCCCTCGATCGCCCGTCGAGTTCGGCCGCTGCCTCGCCGCCGCAAGAAAGCGCGCCGCCAAAGTGCACGGCGCCCCGCGCAGTCATGATTGGACCCCCACCAGGCCGAACGCCGACAGCAGCGGTTGCGATGCCGTACGTCGACGAAATATTGCACCACTTTTGCCGCGCATTGTCAGCTATATTGCATTGCTCCCCCCCCCTCCCTCCCCCTGATCTTAATATTGGGCACGCGGCAAAGGTCCCTTGGCGCCCCCCCCCAGGGCTCGCGACATAATGTTGCACCGCCGAGCCGTTTCGATGAACCCGGGGCCGCAGCCAATGTTAAGATTGGGGGGGGGGGGGGAGCGAAGATCCATTGCAAAATCGGTTTGCTATCTTGACAACACCGCGTGGTGCAACATGTTGCCGATGTACCGTATGCAATAGTAGTGTATTGTCCTGGTTCGGCTCGACTGCCGCACTTACAGCGATCTCCAACAATCGCGTGAAAAATGTTGTTATGAATGCTTGTGGTGCTCTACGACGCCAGTAGTGCATCATCGGCATAAAGAATGTATCGCGCAACCGCGCGGGCGAACTCTGCTTCGGAATTGATGGAATCAAAAGCGTTGTGAAGCATGGCCTTTTGCACAGCAGTGAATAGGTAAAGCGATAGCGGGCATCCCTGCGCGATGCCTGTCTCTTGTCGTCTTTCAATGGGTATTCCTGCGTCGTCCGCAATCGTGAACTGGCACTCCGAACGCGTAACTTCAGGCGCGGCCACAGTGTCCGGGGGCAGTCCAATCGTCGCAAAATATCGCGCGCGCATCTTGGCTTGAGTACGTCGCGCGCCTTGGCCCGATCCAACGTTAACGATTGAAGGCCGCCTTCCTCGGAGCTGCGCGCCGCGTCGACCGCGCGCCGGGCGAGCGCGGGGGCGCCGGCCGCCCCGCGCCCAGGGCGGAACCCAGACTGCGAGCCCCGCGCCCGGCACCCAGCGAAACCGGAAAGCAATCCTCGGCGGGTCGCAGACGCCAAAAGCTCATGTCCGATTTGAAATAAAGATATCGGCCTCTAGTTCTCTGACAGCTCGACGCCCCCTTCGCCGAAGAGCAGGACTGCGTTCGCGCGTCTCCGAAAGTCAGGCATTGATCATTGCCCCCGGCGCTTCTGGCACCAGCGGGGCACGATTGAAGAAAAGCACCCGGGTCCGACCCCAAAGCGCTCCAGAAATCTGGCGGCAACCCCACCCCGCCGCGACGCGCGGCGACGAGGTTGTCAGCGCCGTGCTCCGATTAGCGCTTTCGCGATGAAAGGGCTCTCGTCCATAGGCAGCGCATCGCTCAGTGAAGCTCGCGTTTCCAGCGCGCTCTCTGGACATCGAATTTGCCACAAGACGCCCTCGGAGTAGTCGGCCAGAATATCAGCTCGATCGGCTGCGTCTGCAAGGGCCCCGTCCGAAGGCGGTGTCGTCGCTTGTTCGATGGTTTGCGATTGCTGACAGAAAGTGATCCACCGCCGCTTCACTGTGGAAAATCCCTCCCCCTCTTCCTCCGGAGCCCGACCCCCCCCCCCCCCTCCGAAGATCACCGCCCCCTCCCTGCTGGAGACCCCCCTTCCCCCTGACACCCCCCCCCTAATAACCCCCCCCCTCCGGAAAACCGGAGGGGGTCACTGCCGGTTCGAGAACCCCCCCCCTCCGGAAAACTGAGGGGGCGCCACTGCCGGTTCGACCCCCCCCAAAAGCAAACCAGAGAGGGGTCGCTACCAGTTCGAGCCCCCCCCCCTCCAGAAAACGCGGGGGGGGCCACTGCCGGTTCGACCCCCCCCCCTTCGAAAACCAGGGGGGCCACTGCCGGTTCGACCCCCCCCCCTCCTCGAAAACCGAAGGGGATCACTGCCGGTTCGAACCCCCCCCCCCCCGCCCACCGCCAGCGCGCAACTTTGGGGCCCTACCACCGCCCGCACCACATCCCCCACTGCTGTCCCCAGCACCACTGTCCTCACCACCGCTGCCCCCGCAGTTCCCTCCACCGTCACCACTGTCCTCACTGGTGCCCCCACCGCTGTCGCACTGTCCCCACTGTGCCCACCGCTGTTCCCACCACGGCGCCATTCTCACCACTTTCTCCGCGGCCCCAATCGCTGTCCTCACTGCCCCCGCTGCGCCGCTGTCCCACTGTCCCACTGCCCCCACCGCTGCCCCACTGAGCTGTCCCACTGTTCCCACCGCTGCCCCTGCTGTCCCCGCCCCTGTCCCTACTGTGCCTCTGTCTCATTATCCCACCGCCGTCCTCGCCGCCGCCCTCACCACTGTCGCCGCCACCACTGCACCCTCCACTGGGCCCACTGTTTCCACCACATCCCCACTGCCCCCACACCGCATCTCCCACCGCCAGTCCCCCCACCACTGTCCCACTATCCCAACTGTTCCCACCATTGCTCCCGCTGTCCCCACCAGGGCCCCCCACCAGTGCCTCGCTGTCCCCACGCTCCCCACCATTGTCCCACCACGGTCCCGCTCCCCGCGCTTTCCCCGCGGTCCCCACCACTGTCCCAATGTCCCCACTGTTCCCACCACTGCCCCACTGTTCCCGCCGTTGTCCCACCGCCCCCAGTCCCAATGCAACTGTCCCCACCACTACCGTCCCCACCACTGCCCCACTGTCCCCGCCACTGCCCCGCTGTCCCCCCGCCACTGTCCCCACCACCACCGCCCCCACCACAGTCCGCACCAGTGTCCCACTGTCCCCGCACCACTGTCCCCACCGCCACCGTTCCCACCAGTGTCCCAACATCCCCACAATTCTCCAACTGTCCCGATTTGCCGGCGGCGAAGAGCAGTGACTCCCTCCCCCGGTTTTCGAGGAGGGGGGGTTCGAACCGGCAGTGGCCCCCCCCGGTTTTCGAGGGGGGGGGGTCGAACCGGCAACGCCCTCCCTTTTTCCCGTTTTCATGACGGACTGGGGGAGGGGGGGGGTTCGAAATGGTTCGAACCGGTAGCGACCCCACCCCCAAGTTTTCGAAGGGGGGGGGGCTAGCACCCCCGGTGACCCCTCCCGGTTTTCCGCCAGCAGCGGTAGAACACGCTCTTCCCGATTCCTGGATATGTCGAACGTTCCCCATTCTCCCCCTTGAATAGGAGGCCGAAGCCATTCTTCATGACATTGAGCACCAGATTTCCTTTTGGATTGCTTCGTGTAAGTGAATATCTGCGTTGTTGTCCCCCGCACTACGCGCCGCCGCTCTTCTCTGCCCGGTCGAATCCAGAGCGCGCCGGCATGTCCGCGCATGTCTCGGCGCCGCCCCCAGCGCTGGTCACGTTTCACTCTTCAACCCGCGTTGGGTCCAGCTGTTAAAAAACTCTACTGGGCCGGCGCACATGCTGACGCGAATCGCTTTCTGGCGCGAAAATAATCGGGGACTGCCCTGTCCTTGCACTTCTGTTTCGAAGGGCCTTGGCGCGCGAAACCGGTTCAACAATGGCAAGGTAATGGCGCGAGCTCAGAACGCCCAGTCGATTCGCCCAGGCACCCCGCAAAGAACGCAACGCGCCGCGGCGGCAGGGCACGAGATCCACTCGAGCATATTTGCGACCAAATATGCTGGTGCCTGTCGGATCGACGCCCAAATCTCTACACGGCACCCCGCTGGCGCCCGGGCGGTCACGGCATGCGTTCACCGCGAACAGATCGCAAAACGCACGCAAGCCACGAAGAGGCACCGATTTGACATGAAATTGTGGACCGCATCTCCAGGACATCCGTCGATGGCCGATGAGGCAATGTTCCTGGGCCCCGATCTGGGCGAAGTTTAGCGCGCAAATCCCCCATGCCGCGCGTCGCGCCGTTCGCAGTGGTGGCCCGGATGCGCGCCCGAAGATCCACGTAGATAGAGCGCCGCCCCTCGCGCGGACGACTGCTGCGCGGGGCATGCGCAGATTATGCCGCGCGCGTACCAATGTCCAACCTAGACTCTGAGGGGCGGCGCTCCGGGGGGGGCGCGCTTTGAAGGCCGCAAAAGCGCGTTTCTTTTGTTCGGCGATGACGGGCGTCATGGGGGGGGGGTATGACGTAACGCCCCCCGCCGTGTTGCTCCGGCACCACAGCCGCGCCCGCGCGCACGACGTGACGAGCGACAAGCGACGACGACGACGACGACGACGCGAGCAGCATGTAGTGGGCGATCTGCCCCACTGCACCTGTGTACACCACAACGCTCGCATGCACCACAACGGGCGTGTACCCCACAGCGCCTGCGTACATCGCAACAACCGCGTGCAACGCAGCGCCTGTGTACGCCGCAGTGTTGGCGTACACTACAGCGCCGGTGTACATGTGCACACCGCAACAACCATGTGCAACACAGCGCCTGTGTACACCACAATGCTTGCGTGCACCGCGGCGCCCGCGCACGCCACAATGCCTGTCTACACCACAGCTTCCGCGTGCAACGCAGCGCTATAGTACACCACAACGCCTGCGTGCATAGGACAAATAGAAAAAACCTGCACGTGAGGATCTACTGCAGAAGCGCCACGCCAGGAAAGTGCGGATAATCGAACGCCACGTTCTTCCCTCCTCCCTTCTTCTCCATTTCCACCTTTTCCTTCTCCTCCTCCTCCTCCTCTTCCTCCTCCTCTTCCCCCTCCTCCTCCTCCATACCCCCTGTCGTGCGGTTCGGAGCTACAGCGCACGTGCGCATCTCAGCGTGCACCGCAGAATGGTCGATTAAATCGGCCCACTTGGCTCTCGGACGGCCAATTCAGCTGGAGCCTCCTGGACGCAAACGGGAGGAGTTACGGTGATGCGGGAAAACTCGAAAGGACTCGTAGATTCCCGTGGCATTCTTTCGCCCATAAAGATTATGTTTTGTTGTTTTCTGTGGAATCCACAAACGCTTCATTCTGTCATAACGATTCCATTTTACATTCTACATACAACAGTGGTGATGCGTTGCACACGGTGGCTGTGGTGCACGCGAACGCCGTGGTGCACACAGACACTGCAATGCACGCGTACATTGTGGTGTACACTGGTGCTGTGTTGCACACGGCGGATGTGGTGTACGCAGGCGCTGTGGTGTACACAAGCGCTGTTGTACCCGCGCGCACGGTGGCACAAACTGACGCTGTGTTGCACGCGGCTCCTGTGGTGTACAGAGGCGGTGTGGTGTACAGAGGCGCTGTGGTGCACGCAGGTACTGAGGTGTACACAGGCAGTGTGGTGCAGATCGCCACCGACATGCTGGTGCCACCCGTCCTCCGTCATTCCTAAGCATTCCCAAGCGCCGCGGGCGCGAAGCGTGACGTCATCGACCCCCTCCCCCCCCCCCAGATGATTGCCGTCATCGGCCCGGTTGTTTATAACTATTCCCCACATCCAAAGTGGGGTTCTTATTTTCTCTGCACACGCCGCGCAGGATCTCACCCCCCCTTTCCTCTCTCTTTCTCTCACACACACTCACCATCATCACCATCATCATCACCATCAACCACCATCATCGTCATCACACGCACACGCATCATCATTACCATCATCATCACCATCAACCACCATCACCGTCATCACTACTCCTCATTATAACCTTCATCGTTACTCATCATCATAATCGGAGGCAGTGGCCCTCCGACGGTAGGACCGCCGCCACTCTCAATATCATCGTCACCATATCCATCATGATCTCTCGACCACCCACTCATTGGCCATCATGATCATCATCAGCATCACCACCACTCATTCATCACACACTCATCATCATCATCATCATCATCATCAGCATCATCATCATAATCATCATCATCATAATCATCATCATCACCATCATCATCATTCACTCACTCATCATTTCGTCATCACGCACTCCCTGGCTTGAATTTGGAGGTAGTATCAGGCGGGAGCCTCGTCTGTGAGTGAATTGTGAGGAAGTCTCAAGCGGGAACCCCTCCCTATGGGGCCCGCACCTCATGTTTCTAATCCGAGGCGGGCCATTCGAAACGTGTAACTGTCGTCACTTTTGGGCCCCTGTGGAGTGAATCTGGAGGTACTATCAGGCGGGAGCTTCGTCTGTGAATGAATTGTGAGGAAGTCTCAGGCGGGAGCCCCTCCCTATGGGGACCTCAAGTTTTTAATCCGAGGCGGGTCATTCGAAACGTGTAATTGTCGTCACTTTTGGGCCCTTGTGGCGAGAACCTGGACGTAGTATTATGCGGGAGCCTCGTCCGTGAGCGAATTGTGAGGAAGTCTCAGGCGGGAACCTCTCCATATGGGGCCCGCACCTCACGTTTCTAATCCGAGGCGGGTCATTCGAAACGTGTAACTGTGGTCATTTTTGGCCCCCTGTGGCGTGAATCTGGAGGTGGTATCAGGCGGGAGCATCGTCTGTGAGTGAATTGCTACGAAATCTCAGGCGGGAGCACCTCTGTATGAGGCCCGCGCCTCGCGTTTTTAATCCGAGGCGGGTCACTCGAAACGTGTAACTGTCGCCACTTTTGGGCCCTTGTGGCGAGAATCTGGAAGTAGTATCAGGCGGGGGCTTCGTCTGTGAGTGAATTGTGAGGAAGTCTCAGGCGGGAGCCCCTCCCTATGGGGCCCGCACCTCATGTTTCCAATCCGAGGCGGGTCCTTCGAAACGTGTAACTGTCGTCACTTTTGGCCTCCGGAGGGCGTGGATCTGGAGGTAGTATCAGGCGGGAGCCTCGTCTGTGAGTGAATTGCTAGGAAGTCTCAGGCGGGAGCCCGCCGGTCTGTCCCCGCGGGAATCCCCGCGCTGAGCCAGCTCGAAGCATGCGAGTTGGAGCTGAGGCGCAGGAGGAGGAGGAGGAAGAGGAAGAGGAGGAGGAGGAGGAGGAGGAGGAGGAGGAGGAGGAGGAGGAGGAGGACGAGGACGAGGAACAGGAATTGAGGAGGACGACGGCGGCCGGGCGCAGGGGGAAACCCTTGCGTCTGGGCCGGGGGTGATAACCCATCCTCGGCCGAAGCGGCGGCCGGGCGCAAGGCCCGTGCAGGAGCAACGGGCCACCATCGTGTCCTTCGAATTTCACGCAGACGACGAGCGGGACTACGAGGAGTGCGCGCCGGGCCAGCTGTTCCGCCCCCGCTACCAACCGCAGGGAGTCTGGCTGCAGGCGCACGGCTTCCAGGAGCCCCCGAACTACAAGGGGGTCGCCGAGGTGCTGCAGCAGGGCGCCGACGGCGCTGCCGACGACGCCGAAGCCGAAGCGCGGGCGAGGAACTTGCTCATGTTCAGGCCCAGCGAGCAGGAGCTCACGTGGCAAAGCTCGGGGGCGCACGCTGTGCGCCGCTCGGGGTTCACCCTGACGCATGCGTCCTACCTGACCTCCACGCTGTCGCAGGGCCGGACGCTGCGCAAGGGCGTCACCATGGATTGCGCCAGGGATCAGGACGCTGGCCGCACGGGCATGTCGGACGAGATGTGGTGGCTGCACCTCAACGTCCTGTGCTGATCCTGCGGAACATGCTGATCCTGCGGCCGCCCGCGCGAGAGTTCCTGGAGCGCGGGCCGCCGGCGTCACTGCGGAAGGCGCCCCAGGAGTTCGACAAGAGAGGTGGACCCCAGGGCTGAGGCGGAGCAGCTCGCGGCAGAGCTGGGTTTCGTGCTGCCGCCCGCCTGAGCGCCGCGGCGCGCACCTGCAGGCCGGCGGGGTTGTCCCAACGGCTGGCTCCCGCGCCCCTGCGGCCTGCGAGGTTGTCCCAACGGCCTGGCCCGAAGGGTTTCCCCGACGGCTTCGCGACATAGCCGTCGGCAAACGCGCGCGTGCTGGCCGACGCGGCGACGGCACCGAGGGAAATCGAGTTGCTTGCCACGACCAGGGGGAACGGGAGGTGCACATGGAAAAGAGGCAGGAGGATGAGGAGGGAAGGGGCATGGGGGAAGGCGACGACGAGGAGGTGGCGCGAGAGGAGGAGGAGGAGGAGGAGGAGGAGGAGGAGGAGGAGGAGGAGGAAGAGGAGGCGAATGAGGAATATACATAGAAGGAAGAAGAGAGGGCAGTGCAGAGGGCGAGAGGAGAGGATGTCCGCCAGGGGGAGGGGGAAAGGGGAAAGGGTAAGCTAAACAGGTTTTCGTGTGGGGTCCTACCGTCGGGGTATTTTTAAAAACGAAAAACCCAGTCGCGTCCGCGCGCGCGACGACTATCAGCGACGAGCGACGAACAACGAGCAACGAGCCACGACCGACGACGACGACGACAACGACGACGACGACGTCGACGACGACGACTGCGGACCAGACTCCATTTGCGGATTCCTACGCGGACACCTACGCGGATCCCAATGCGCACGGCGGCAATGCCCGGAGCGCACAGGGGGGGGGGGCGTTACGTCATAGGGGGCGTTACGTCATGCCCCAAGCAATAAAGAAACGGGCTCCAATGATTTTCAATGGACAAGGAAACGCCGCAAATCCGACGCCAGAGGGCGACTGGACATCCACATCCAACTCGCCAGACAAGGATGTCGTAAAGCAATTCCGTTCCCAAGTGTCTGCCCCGTGCAGGTGCGTCTCTTGCGCGCGTGAACTGCCCGCCTCGCTCGCGCGTTCTATGTCGAAAAATTTGTCCATCTTGACGATTGAAACACTGCGTGAACCTTCGACAATCTGCGCGCCCATGCGCCCGGGGCAGCGGGGGGGGACCGGCAGACTGGGCTCTACCCCAAGGGACATTGGCTGCGGACGAGGATGGCCAGGAAAAGGGTCGAAGACTACGGTGTGGAGCAGCGCCATGATGTTAAAATGGTGGCACGACCGCTCTAAGCTGCGCGGCAGTATCATTGCCCGATTTTGCAGCGACTGCGGTGGAACCTCTGCCCGCAATAGCGGTATAAATATGTGCGAGGTCGTTTGGACCGGCACTGGGGGCCGGCCGCGTTTCGTATTTGCCCACGACGCCTCCTTTTACTCTGCCTTTTTTGCCCTCGGAGGCTCGCCCTAAAGTCGCTGTGTTTCGCGAGGACGTTGGCCAGCCTGTGACGTTGTCGAAGTCCTTCCCAGGCCCCCCAACCTGCATGCCATTTCAATGAGAGGCGCGGCCCGCCCACGCCCGCAGAAAGAACACTGGCGCCACCCGCGGAAACGAGAAACGGCAAACCGTTGGGTGCGATCTGCACGTTGTATTTGTTGTTCAATTCGCCACTGAGAATGCGCCTAAATCCGAAGCACGCGTTCCGGGCCGCGCGGAATGAAAGCGACTTGCCTTGAATAGCCGTGATAATGGCCCCTCCGTGGTCGAGGCTCGCAGTCCGTAACAAGCAGACCGACTAGTCTCGGTAGGCTTCGTTGGCAAATAATACAAAAAGAATGTACCACACATCGTTTTGTGAATATATGTCGATAGCGGCAGGTGCCGACATCGAAGAAATCACGTCTTTGACCCATGGAGAATCTGCTGGCAAAGAAAAGAAACCAATCAATTTCCCGATTACTGATGTGAGATTCCGCTTCACCTCCCCTGACATCTTTGATTGTTTTGATGTTGCATGTTGTCCGCCACCTTCAGCTCCGATACCTGGAATTCCCGCGTCTTGATATGGTCTAATAATTATGGCCGCGTCGTCGCTCTGGTGGGGGGCGTGGCGTCGGACCACTCGATGAATCGATTCTCCATGTTGGTCAAGCGGACGGCGATGTCCGCAATGTTCTCCTCCACTTCCTCGATCCTGGCGTCGATGGTCCCGCTCATCTCGTTGAGGTCACGTTCGAGACTGTTGATGGTGTTCCGGACAGCTTGCACCTCCTTGCGAAACACGTTCGCAATCTGATCCTAAATAAGTTGGCGCGGATGTGGCTGCTCCTGTTGTACAGATCCTCCTGCTGCTGGAAATGCCTCCGGCGGAGTCGTGGGGGGTGCAAATGCGTGTGCTTCAGGTCCGTCATCGTCATCCATGTCGTTCAGTGGGCTGAACAACCGTCGGCGTGAAATACTCTCCCTCCCGACTCCCATTGACGTACCTGGGGCGCGGGTGTGCGCACGTGAACGGGTCACCACGGTCGGCGACCGATGGAGAAAAGATCGAAGCCACGGCCGTCAGAAGGGACAGAACAAGAACAAACAGGATGAAGGGGTGGGAAGCGAAACTTAGAATCAGCGGGCTTTGTCAGTGACCGGGTTTGGCCAGTGTGCGTGTTTGAGCTTGAGCCAACCGGCTTGAAAAACACATGTTTAAATCATGGTTTGGGCAAGCTCGGTTTTCAGGTCGTGAAGGCGACAATCATACAGGCCCCCAAGATCGCCCCAATGCAGCCCTCGAGGTCCCCAAGTGGCCTCTGAGACAGCCCCAAATGGACGAACTCGAACGTATTTTCCGAGCCATTTCCTCAAGATGACCTCCGAGACCGCCAAGAGCCCGCCAAGAGGCTAGGCCCCCAGAGGCCCCGAAGAGGCCCCAGGCGGCCCTTAAGAAGCCTCCAAGAGACCCAAAGATGTCCACAAGAGGCGCCCAAGAGCCCACAAAAGGCTTCCAAGAGGCAGCCCCACACGGCCCAAGAGGCAAGCATGCAATAGGTCTATGACGCACAAGCCTGGCACGGCGGGTTATGCTGAAGACCACCAGATCCGCCTTGATCTTTGCGTGCCAGATCTTTGTCTCCTTCTCGGTCCTTCTAAAAAATCCGATTGGCGTTCGGTGCACCCCGCGGGCCACCAGTGAAGATAACCTGCATCCGCTTCCAAGACGCTCAAGATGGCCTCCAAGATGGCCAAAGATGGCCCCAAGATGGCCCAAGACGGCCAAAGAGGCGCCGCCCGATACGCCCCCAGAGCTGTCCAAGGGAGCCTTCAGGAGGCTCCGACGAGGCCGAAAAAATATGGTTGCCCTAGCTCTTTATTTAGAACATCTGAATACCCTCGCCTTTTCTGATTTAGTAGTGTCAGCGATGGCCCAACAGACCCCACGATCGCCCGAAGACGGCTCACGAAGCTCCCAAGAGGGCCCCGGTACAGCTCCAACACGGCCCAGTAAGGTCCAAAGGCTGTCCAATGCAACCCTATATGTCTTCCAAGATGGTCCAAGATGGCCTGCAAGACGATCTGGATGGCCCAAGATGGCCCCAAGACGCTCCAAGATGGCTCCGAGACTGCCCCGATGGCCCCAAGAGGCCCCGAAGAGGCTTCATCATCGTCCTCCTCTTCCTCTTCGTTATGTTCTCGTCGTCTTCCCTCTCATCATCCTCATCCCCCTCCTCCTCCCCCAGACGGTAGCCCAAACAGTGCCACGGCTGGGGCAAGGCATGTTCCAATAGCGTGGCCAGTCGTTGGCTCAACAATTGGCAGAGGGCGGCGGTGATTCGCTCTAGGATGCTTCAACTGTCCAACACAATACAACACCCACCGTTGCCAGAGTGGACCCCAAACCGTCTCGATGTGCACCCTCTGTTGTGCGATGTGGGATGCACGGTATGCGGTGTACCATGTGTTCTGCAACCTAATGAGATGCCAGACATGCTGTGCAAACTGAGCGGAGGAAGTGGTCAGGTGCAACCTATGAGGGCACGGCCCATGCAGTGCATTCTGTGTGGTGCAATAGTTGTGGTTCTTGGGGTAAAGTAGCTCGTGTAACTTGCGGGCGCATCATCTCATATGTGGTACAATATAAGCGGTCGTAAATGTGGTGCAGCCCTCTTAAAGCGAATCGTGTGGTGCACTCGGAGTGGTGCGACTGATGCAGCGCAACGAATGTCGTGTAATATACTGGATGATGCCATGCAATGCGACCACTGTTGTGGACACTGTCTGGCCCTAGCTCGGACCAGGTGGGTGAGGCGGTGGCTTGGCAAATCTGGCTTGCCAGGACACATGCAATGTGAAACGCGTGAACCATATGAGGAGAGGAGGGGGAGGAGAAAGAAGAACAAATCCTTGGTGTCGGTGTCGGCGCGGGTTGGGCGTGTGTCGTCTGAACGGTCACAATGTGGGTGTCAGTCCTGGGTGTTTGCTATTGTGAGATTGGTGTGCTGATGCTCGAGCGCCAGCCGTGTTTCGGTGTCTTAGGCTGTTTGCGTCCATGTGATGTCGTTTGGTTATCCTCTCGAATGGGCATGTGCGGGCGGTCGGTGGATGCCTGGTCTGCGTTGGCGGAAGTAATAATCGTTGCTTTCATCGTCCCGACGCTTGCGTTGGCCACCGTGCTGCCTCTGTCCCTGCTGGTGTCGGGGTGCGGTCAGGCTGCCAGCGCAGCACTCGCCATGTCCACCTTGTTCGTTCGTGGTTTGCGGTGCGTTTGGTTCCATGCGCCATACTTGTCGCTGACGTGCCGTCACCCAACTGTCGACGCAATGAATCTTCATCAATTGCTCTGCGCGTTGTGTATGTAGTCGGAACAAGATCCCAACGGGTCTACAGTGGTGCTCTGGCTGCTGTCAAAATCCGCCGACCCTGTCGGCATGTGCGAGGGGTTTGTCTGTTCGAGTCGTCGTCTCCGTCAGTCGTCGTCTGCGTCGTCCCCTTTCCCTGCACCCTCCTCAAGCCCGTCAGCCAGAGAAAAACCTCGCAATATTGAATCGAAAGGGAGCCCCTTCCCGTTGATCCCTCCCCCGTCGGGGGGGGGGCCGGGAGGGGGGGTCAGACACGCATCCCCCCTGGGGGTCCCAGGGCTGCCAAAAAAAACATGCAAAAAGTGCCCCAAGAGGCCCCCGAGACGGTCCAAGAGGGCCCCCAATCGCCAAACGATCGGTCCAAAACGCCTTGACGCTCCCAGACTGCCCAGGAGACCTCCAAGACGCCCCAAGAGGCCCCCAAACGCAGCCACAAGAGGCACAAATCATTGATTTCCCTCAGGCCCTTCAAGTTTTGACAGATATTTGGTCGTTCTCGCCTTTTCCGCTTCCCGCCGCTCCAAGAGTCCTCCAAAACATCCTAAGAGAACCCCAAGACAGCCCAAATCGCCTCCAAGACGGCCCGAGGCTCCGAAGACGGCTCCAAGAGCGTGCCTTGACGGGGAACTCGAACGGATATTTCGAGCGAGCGGATATTTCGAGCTCTCGGCCCCGAGAAGCCCCCAGGAGGCCCTAAGAGGTTCCCAAAAGGCCCCAAGAAGCCCACAAGAGGCCCTCAGGACACCGGGAAGGCTCCCAAGAGGCCCCCAAGAGGCTCCCAAGAGACCCCAAATGCCTCCCCAGAGGCCCCCGAGAGCCTTCCACAGAGACCCCAAGAAGCATCCATGAGGACTCGGGCCCACGTCAGAGTCGTCGTCGTTGCCGCCGCCACCGCCGCCGCCGTCGTCGACATCCCCCTTCAGGGTCGGCGGCACCGGCCGTAAGGCCTTCGGCGCGGCGTTCAGATGATCATACGAACCATGCGTCGTTGTGTCCGTTGTAGGTGCTGTCGGAGGGGCTATGTGAGCGTCTACGCATCTGTATGTCGCCACGGTGAGTACCATGGCAAGCCCGATGAGCAGCAGACAAGCGGCTGGGGATTGCCTCGGTTGCTCAATGAATGGAGCTACTTTGGATGAAAACCCGCCTGCGCCGCAGAGCGAGAGGAGGACACCGCTCTGTAGAATATGTAAATACACGCCGGAGAACAGCGAGAAGGAAGACTGTCTACGTCTCTGCTCAATATAATACTGTCGGTGCTACAATGCTGTTGAATAGCCGGAGTCGGTGAACCAGAGGGTGGTACTTGCTGGTCAGCTCTTGTTTGCGAGAAACGAACGATGCCCGTGCAACTCCCGTGCTGTGGTGAATTGCCGTACGCATCCATCGGTTCGCGGAAGCTGATCAATTGGCCGACGTATTTGAGACTGCCCTCGAATGTAATGAACTGTATATACCTGCTTGGGACACGTGTTGTGCATAAGCTCGCCCTCCCGCTCCTTCTCGTCTGGTCACTTTGTATTTGCGGTTTGCATGGGTGTAGTTCGAGCCCGTGCGGCATTGCTGCGCGTACAATGTCGTCGAACATCATAATCAGACGCGTGAGATTTGGCTGGTCGGGAGCACGTCGTCGGCAAAGCGTAGGTTAGTAAGTGTGGCGGTGCTCGTAGAGCCCAATTCAACTCTCTTCATTTTCCTTTGCCATTCGGAGATCAACGGGCCAAGGATGTGTTGTAGAACAGCGTTGCCTTGCTTCGTGCCACGCAGGAGGCGGAAAGGTCTGCTGTTGACGTCTCGTGTGGCGAAAACTATGTGGTGTGCAGCGCAAGCCGTGTAAATCCTGGAACGGCAGCCACTTACTTAGAAACCGAAATATGAAACTCATAATACAAGCACTGTGTTCGGAACGACTCTAACATCCATTCAACGAGCAGCAGCGCATCACGCTCCTTTTCCTCCTTTGCTGCTGCACCCCTTCCTCCTCCAACTCTGTCTCCTCCCTCCCTCCCATCTGACCCCGCGCGCGAAGACAAGGAGGAGGACGAGGACGTCGACATCGGCCAGGACCTGCGACGCCGACGATTGGAGCCGACTCTTAGACAACCGAAAGGGGTGCCTCTGCGCGGACGGGAAGCCGACGAAAACGGGACGCTGGGGCGAGGCGCGTTGTCGGCGATAATCACCGCGTTGGGCAGCAGCAGGCCTCCCCCGCGCCCCCGGGGGGGTGATGACAAGCAAGATCACCACAACAACACGTCCGATTCCTCAGCAGGCTGATCCCGTCTCCTTGGCTCTGATGCGCTCGAAGAGGAGGAGGAGAAGGAGAATGAGGAGAAGAAGGCACTCCCGCCAGCAGAACCGTTGCGATGCGAATGCTGCCCGTGAACACCACGGGCGAGACATAACAACGTGGCGAAGACCTTGACGACCATCGTTGTGAACGTATGACCCTCAACAGCGAACCTAGAAGTGTAATAAGGATGTTGGGCACCTGGGTCAACATGACTAGGTCAGGACGTCTCACTCTGTGATTACCTCGGCTGTCTCGGCGTCTCTCGGAGATTCTGCCTCAGAGCCGGTCTTCGAGCTCGGGTCATCTTGCGCCAGATGCCCTCCGCCCCTCGCGCTCCCAAAGCCGCGGCCCCTGGTACAAAAACAATGAAACCTCGCTCGCGCAGCCAAGTTTCCGGCTACTCGCGATCCCACGCAAAAGCTTTGTCGGATACAACGGGAAGTGCTGTTGCTCAAGCTGATTGCTGCGACGGCAGCTGCATCCTGTCGTTTGCGCCTGCTGACGGGTGCTCGGTCCTACGAAATGCCGTTTGCTGCTGCGTGTTTTATCCCCCGCCCTTTTTCGCGACATAAGAACTGTGCACAACGGGATGACACGTCTATACCGCGAATGACAGTTGGGAATCACTATGTATGCGCGACAGCACCACAGCGGGGGGAGAACTGGGGGCGGGAATCTGAAAAAGCTTCAAAACCGAGCCATCAAGCACTCAGACACGTCTAAGACGTGTCTGAGTTTGATTCAGTTTGTAAGGAGAGACAAGACTCTTGTCTCTCCTTACAAACTGAATCAAACTCAGTAAGAGAGTGCGATCCGTACCTAGCACAGCCCAATACAAGAAACAGCAAATCATACAATAATAAACATAGGAAAGTAAGAAACACAGCAACCATGAGCAACAGCAGCAAAAACAACAAACACAGCAGCACACCCCTCCACCCCTGCCCCAAACAAAAGATGCACGCTGAATTCAAGGACGTATCTGATAGGCACCCCACCCTTCCCACCACGGAGAAAAAAGAACCTTGCCTGGTCTCAGCTGCTGCGGTCGTCTGTTGTCTCTCCTTTAACTCTGGTCGTGCTGCCGGGCACACGACGCACGTGCGCAAGGCTGTAGCGCGGCAATTTACCCCACTTGGGCTCCTCGACATCCAACGGCGTGGCA
>CAUYUJ010019392.1:492793-752793 GCA_963575745.1 Prorocentrum cordatum | reverse complement strand
GGGCTCTGGCGGCAACAGGTCGCAGCAACTGCACGTTAGAGCCGGAGCGACTTCTCCAAGCAGGCCACCCACGGAGGCGGCAAGGTTGCGCGCAAGATCTCTGGGCCAGGGCCGATGGCCCTCGGCCAAGAAGCCCTCGGAGTCGCACTGAGTAACCGAATGGGGCCCTGGCAGAGGCCGTTCCATTCGGGGCGAAGTGGACCCGCGCTCTTGGGGCATCACGGAGCCCTTGAACCTGATCGAGGCAGGGGCGCTGAGGGGTCAGGCTAATCGCTCCAGCTGGGAAGCAGGCCTGGCCTGGGACCAGCGTTCACCAGCGCCAGCCACATTGGACGGCGAGGTCTTCCAATGCCCAACAGACATCACCGACCTCCAATAGCCCCGCGGCGACTGCAACGAGCTGCGGCTCACGGCCATTGTTTCTCGGCGAGGCCGGAAGGTGGATTTCGGCCCATCAGGCGTTTCACCGTTCTTTCTTTCGCGCCTACTTGAGGGCCAAGCAGCCCCTCCGTCGCTAGTGGGGAAGCGGACTCCTTCTGGTGGGGAAGCAGCGTGGCGACCTCCTGCGAGAAGAGCGCCTACCGCTGCATCATGGCGGCAGCCTTCGGAGGCCAAGATAGGTTTCGCACAAATTGTACGAGCACGACACCGCCAGCAGCTCAAAGGATCCGCCATTCACAACGGCTTCCCGCTGGCGCTGCTCAAGCCGGTGGCCAGCCCAGGCCGCCAAGATACTCCGGGCAATTAGCCAACTCTTCATGGCCAACGGCACGATCATTGCGGGATGCAGCTGCACGAACTCACTGGCCAAGCTGCGCACAGTCACGCTGCTGCGCGACAGGCTCAGCAGGCCGCACCGATCGCCCAGATCAAGAACGCGGTGGACGATATCGGCCCTCAGGCCAGCGGAGGCCCAGGCATTGCGGCAAGGCGGCTGCCGATGGCCTACAACGCTTTGACACGGGGCTTCGAAGCTACGGGCCACCGCATCCGCTTGGACAAGACGGTCTACACGGCCAACGACTCCGCCCTCGACGAGGCCCTCAGGAGCAGCAGGGACTTCGGCGAGGAGGCGCGCGTGAAAGGGCATCCCGACCTGGGCTGAGGCACAGCTGATGGAGGCGCAGAGCGACTCGCAGCCTCGGCCCTAAACAGCGCGCGGGGGGACGACTGAAGAGGGGCTCGGCAAGCCAAAGGACAATTCATCCCCAATCCACCGCGCAATGTCAACGGCCTCGGCAGTCTGGGGCGCTTGCGTGGTGGTCGCAGTGTCCGCTACGCGCCTGCGCATCCAGGCCGCTCGGTCTCACGGGAAGCTTGCCGAGGGCGCATCACTGGACATGGTCGGCCTCTTCTACAAGCGAGGGCGGAGGTTGGACCCGAGGGTGGCGGTGGCCACGGGTGCGGTCGACGCATGCGTCAGGCTGCTCCAGGATGGCTTCGTTAACGTCATGGTGCTCGACGCTGTCTTCTCCGAGCGTTCCACCCTTCTCCTACCTTTCTCTCATCCTCCATCTCCTCCATCCTTCCTTCTCTCTCCTATCCCTTCTCCGCTCCAGCTTCCTCATCGCCCGGGCCTCCTCCTGGTCACCCTCCCCTCTCAGCCTCCTTCTCCGCCTCATCCCCCTCCTCCTCCTCCTCCTCCTCCTGCTCCTCCTCCTCCACCTCCTCCTCCTCAAGTGGCTTTGGCTTGGGCTCACCCCTACCCACACACAGTCGATAACGTAGCCTACCAGCTCTCTTGCACTACGTGATTGTGTCATGGTCTGCTAAATGTACATTGCATCTCGCGACTGCATCGATAAGATCAGCACGTCGGCCGCTGGCCTCATCCATGATGCAGCACGTCTCAGTCTTACAATACTATCCTCTTTCATCCAGCTGCTCTACTAGGTTGCAGGAGATTGTCCTCAGAACAAAAAAATAGACTTCGTCTGCTGAAATGGAACAGCGGAACCCCAACTAGGCTTGGAGGTTGCCCAGTGGAAGAGTGCAGGCCCTACACGATGGTGTATCTCGCATGGGTGGAAGAAGAGGGCCCTACTCGAATCGATCGGCAGGTTGTGCAATAATCCTGGGCCCTCGCATCAAAAAAGGAAACTCTGTATCAGGATGGACAGCCCCGCAGAGCACAGCTGGTCGAGGCCTCGCACTGCGTGTAAAAGGCAGACAGTTCGACATCGCTGTGTGCAGCCTGTACTTTCCTCATCCTCCCCATCATGCGCGCGAGCTCCCAGCATATCAAAGGACCTGCGATATCATCATATCATGGCTACGCACACTACCTATATGGAGCGCGCACGGATGTTTACCAATGGTTTGTCTTGATTTGAATTCTGGATTCGGACTTCGACGACAGGACGGGCAGGAGACATGGCAACGTACCCAATCTAAGCGCATCGGCGAGGCCTCCCCGGCAGTACGACAGCGTTATGCAGCAGATGCACTATTTCCACTACTCGACAAGCTCGACGTTATCCTGATCAACACGTTCAGAGGAGCTGGCCCCACAGTTCACAGCGCGACAGGTTCCAGCTCTCAGCTCGATGTCATTATCATTATACCTAGATGCTTGCTGACACCCGTAACTAGTGCAGGGTCTCCCAGACGACTAGCGACAGAACTTCAGACTATCCCTTCAAGGTATCATCGAGACCATCTTACAGTACATGTTCGATTGCAGTATGGTGGAATCTTTGTTAGGCCTTACCACGCATATGACTTCGGCTGTTCGACATGGAATTGCGTATCAGCCCATCAAATGGAAAAGAGGAGCCGTAATGGAGGCTTTACGAAAACGAACACATCGCGCGGAATTCCTCAATGCAATGGAAAGCAGACTCCAAGACGAAGCAGAACAGCATCACAACATCAGACGACAAGAACATACTCCTAATCATGACTGGGCATATCTCTTGCAAGTGTTAGCACAGGAGGGACAACGTCATCTCACTTCCAGCGTGGAGCCAGCAGAAGGATACAAACTGCGAACATACCAAGTACTACAACTACCCCAACAAAGACGGGAACTTCGACTTCAGCTGTCGGCACTCGCAGAACAATAACCTGATGTTGGGACCTCTAACATCGGATGCAGGCCACACGCCACGCCGCCTCGCCGCCACACCCCCGAGCAGGACAGTAAGATTGAGCCTCAAACGAACTCCCAAGGCCCCTGTCCTGACATTGCTCCCTGCGGGAGCCCTCAGCGACAGCAGCCAGAGTGTGACATCAGCCTCGATCAGCGGGAAGCCGAACCATGCGAACAGCTCAGGATGGCATCCAAACTTCAGCGACCGCAACGGCGAAGACATCTGGTAGCATGGCGAGAGGAGGTCACTCAGGAGCTTCGACTAGCACACCAACAAGGGCGTACAGCAGAAGTGGCACGCCTTTCCAGACTACTCTCAGCACGACGAACAGGCCCACGAAAAAGAAACTGCAAACGAATTGTATCAGCACTTTCCACTTCGACGGATTGACGGCAGCGTTTTCAATTATAGTCTAGAGAAGGCGGCATGGAGGCCACCATCATCCCCAGCTGGGAAGCTCATGTTGATGAATATATCTACGGACCTGAAGGGTTGGAGAATTAACATTTCACCTCGCCATGATCACAACGAGGACTTGATTGGGCGCGCGACAAGCTCAAGCTGATTGCTGAACATTTCAAAGTCGCCCCAAAGAGAAAAGCAACGCCACCATGGTCACTCCCCTCGGAAATGCTTTGGATACCAATTCACCTGCATAGACCAACCTCGCGCAGGTACAGAAGACTCGGCTAGGAACAAACCGAGATCGACCTGCGCGAGACGCGAACGTTCCTCAAAAGTATGATGCACACGAGATACAGGACAAACGACATACCTCTATCATGAAATGCATCCAACAGCGTAGCTATTACACGGAAAACGGTCGTACACGTGTTATGCCCGTTTGGAAAAACATGTATCTCCACCTGTATGTGCCCATCGCAGCGCAATCACGAGCCCACGTTGTCTCACGGATGTGTGGCAGCAAGAAGACGAGACACGCCCATGCTGGCGCAGCAGTCATTAAGATGAAGGCTTCGATTGATGGGGCTATCGCATATTCGTGACCACAAAGACGTAACTAATGCTTTTGGCAGCACCTCCTTTGCATCGCTCGCTGCCAGCAACGCTACCATTCGAGACCAGCACGCCCGCTTTGGACGGCGTCACTTCCTCAACTCGGCCGTGTGCTTTCAAGGGCCTGAAGACGTGGTGCTTGCGAAACCCAACGTCGGAGCTCTACAAGGGGACCCATGGGCGGTAAAAGCATTTACGCGAGACATGGGCACAGTGTTTCCAAATACACAGGACCAGTACGCAGACACAGGTGACGAGACAACGAAATGGTGTATTATTGGTATCCCTACGGACGACGGAGGCACTGACGAGCTTGATCTAGCATGTCATAGCTACGCTGACGACGCCACAAGAGTATTAGTTGCTACAGGTACCAGTGGAGATGATGGAGCGGAACTCAATAAAAAATCGCTGACCTACGTGGTACTCACAACGGAAATGAAGGTGCACAACTACCTCGTCAACCCAAGCAAGAACAAGAGCGTGGTGGCTGTATTTGGTCCGAGCTCACAGTTGCATTGCAGAAGATTTCAAGACGGACAGCTCCCCATGGCAGGTCGGCCTCAAGATCAAGCACGACTACTGGGAGGAATTCTACGAGCAGACGCTTCTTTTGCAAATGCACTCCCATGCAGATTGGAAGCAAATGATGCTGGATTTGCGGCGATGGGCCGCTATTGGTATCAACAGCGTCTCCCGTATGTTGAAAAAAGAACGGTCTTCCCCTGCAGAATATTAGGCCCTGCCCTTTCAGGCCTGGAAGCTTTCGTCCCTACCCCGACTCAGCTCCAGAAGATACAGGTTCGCATCCTAGACTATGCCAGAAAAGCAATGCGGGTGGAGGCTTCCAAGTTCACAGGTTCTCCCATGGTCTCGATTCCGAATGAGGACGTTCTTCGCTACTGGCGCAATGCTCTTCTAGAACTAGAATGCCGAGCCAGGAGAATAAAATGGTACCAGCCTTGAGTGAGGGACCCCCAAAAACACGTGACTGAACGGGGAGCTCTTCTTGGAACCTTGAGGGTGGAGGAGGAAGCAGGACTCAGCATTTTGGATGAGGATGCTCAACTGTCTGAATGTGCATGCCCCTGGGCCCGACGTTTCGTGGAGGACATCGTTTCATTGCAGGACCTAGGAGATGACGAGTACGAGATGATTCCGGACTTCAATAGGATGCCCGTCCGCCTCGTCAGCCCCCCAGAGATCACAGAGTGGTTCACCCAGCTGGACACTAAGCTTATTGGAGCTCACTGGCTTGGAGTACGTACACCCCCCCTGGCTACGTCCCGTCGTACATGAATGATGATCAGATCGCCCCAACAGTCTCAGCTGAGCTACCAGATTCAGAGCAGTTCACAACAAGCGACAGCTCCTGGTACACCTTCAAAATCACCATGGACTTCGCTCGATCTCAGGACTAGCAGTATGTTCAAACCAGTGCTTCGTTTGCGAAAGCGTTTTCGAATCCAAGAACTCGGCCTACAAGCACGCTGTCGAACGTGTCATGACGGGAGTGTGTGTGTGTGTGTCTTCTGGGAGCTCGACATACCAGCCCGATGGTCAGTCTATTCTGACATGTCCACTGTGCGAGGCTCAAGAGGGAACAACTCCGCAGCTTCTCTTCCACATACGACCGCATTTCACACTCCTACCTGTTGTGGACGATGGAGGTAGTGGTGGCTCCCGACTGGTTCATGGCACAAACATGGAAACGCAAAGCAGATGGAGAGCAGCTTCCCTCTTCCCCCTGCTCGCTCCGCCCTCCCCTCCTCCTCAAACGTCTGAACCCAGACCTGACAGCACCCAGAAAGGAAAACATTGTAGGATTGCCACTTCTTGACTCGCACCTAGAGCTCTCAGGGGATCAGGTGCCTCTGGAGGGCCACGGAGGGGCCCGTTTTCCCAAGAGTGGTCCCTCCTTAGGCTAATAGAATCCCCCCGCAGGGCCGCTGGTAGGCGCATCCTCACGCGCCCACAGAACCATATACATATCCAAAGTCTCACTCGTGTAAGTCGTGAGGTCCCCTCACCCAGCAAGACATCGAACAACTGGCTCGTAAGTGATCTTGTCTTGTCTTGCTTTCCTCCTTCTCCTCCACCTCTTCCGCCTCTTCCTTCTCCTCCTCCTCCTCTTCCTCCTCCTGCATATCCTCCCTGCAGATCGCCCTGGTCCGCGCAAGCGCGAACTGCACCGTGGCCTTGACTGAAACTACAGCGGGCTCTGGCCGAAATGGCCAGGGTTGGAGACTACCTCCCGCGGCCCAGGAATCTGAGGTGGCAGCTGCTGAAGCGCCACCTCCTGGCTGGGGCCGCCATGGGGCCCTGGGAATGTGTACCCAGCCTCCCAGCTCAAGGTCGGGAGGGTCGATTCCATATCCTTGGGCCCAGAATGGCCCTGAGCTGCTGGTGGTGGCGGTGCACAATCAAACATCGCCATATGAACTAAAACCGAGAACATCAAACCTTCGCCGAAGGACCAAGGACCCTATCCGATACGGAAAATAAGCACAATCGCAAGGTGGATACTCCAAACGCGTAGAACATGAAGGTAGCCCCATCAAAAGCCAAGGCAGGATTGTTCTTGGCCCTGGTGCCAGCTGTAGTACCTGCCCCGCGGCTGGAGAGAGGGACAGATCCAGTCGCTGGGCGGCTGCAGCAGCAGCGGCGGCGTCGCTGGGCAGCGGCGGGGGGGGGCCCTCAGCGGGAACGAGGCGCGGCCGCCGTAGCGATCGGGGAGCCGGTAGAGGAGGTCCTGGCGGGCACCGTGGGCGGCCGCGGTGGGCAGGGCACCAGCGCGGGGGTCGGTCGGAGACCAGCGCGGTCCTCCTTCAGTCATCTTTTGCCCCCCTCCTTCTACTCCTCCTTCTTCCTGGCTCCTTGCCTCCTCCTCCTCATCCCCCCACCTGCTCCTCTCTTCTTCCCCCTCCTGACTCCCCACTCCCTCTCCTCTTGGATTTGCGCGATCAGTCGGTCAGACCCGCTGGATCGTTCCCCCAGCCCCGTCCCCCGCCCGTCCCTCCCCCATCCTACTCCCCTGATTCCCTTCTTGTAAACAAATCCTCCCTGTCGCATCCCGAGGCGTGTCGGTAGGGCGGGCCGGGCGTTTCGCCTGAGACTTCCTCACCAATTTCAACAGCTTCACGGATGGAGGGCTGGCTGTTTTTTGAATGTAGATACGCCGCGCACCTTCGTCTTGACCAAACGCCAGAGCTTCAGGGATGGAGGGCGGGCCGTTTCCAAAATGTGGCTCTCGCCTTAGCGCCGCGCACATCTATTCGACTTGAGAGTTTGCAGCAATGTTAGGGGTTCTTATGGCTGACGTCCCAAGAATGATACTTTGGCACGATGTAGGGCTGCCAGGGCGCGACCGAGGGCGCGGCCGTTACGTTGACTCGCGGTGTTGAAGTCCCAGGGACGGTGCTCTGGCACAATTCGGGATCGTTAGCACAGAACTGTAACGTTGATTCGCGGCGTTGAAGTCACAGGAACAATGTTCTGGTACGGTTTAGGACTATCGGACGGCTGTCTTCACACGGGGCGCCTCCCTCAGTGAAAATGACATCATTGCAGGAACCTGTAAGGGGGAAACTTGGGAAGAGGTTGTGTGTGCAACATCGATGATGACTATCTGATTTACACTGGTCCTCCTCCTTATCCTCTTTCTCATCGTCCTCCTTTTTCTGTTCAGTAGTTATCTTCCTCACCCTCGTTAACATTTGCATTGACCTGTCTTATATCCTCGCTCTTCCCCTCTGCCCTCCTTTATCTTGTCCTCAGCCCTCCTTCCATTGTTACACCTGGATATGGACCTTCACCCATCATCCTCTGCCGTCCTCCTTCAGATCCCCTGCCTCCGCATTCCCTCTTCCTTCAAACCTGCTCACTCCTCCGCTTCCTGCCTCTTTCCACTTTCCGTCCTCTACTCCCTCCGCCTCATCCTTCTCAGCCTTCTCATCCATGCTACCTCATTCCTCTTCGGCACTGTTCCTCCTCATGGTCCTCCTGCCTCCTCTTTCCTGTTCCTTTCTCCTCCCCCCTGTCCGCCTCATTCTCCTCCTCATCCTCCTCCTCCTCTTCCTTCCACTCCTCCTCCACCACTGCCTCGCTCTTCCCTCCCGCCTCGTCTCTCCTTGGACAGAATACACGGGAAACGCAACTCCTCCCCCAAGGCACCTCCTCCTCAGGCACGTCTTACTCGCCTACGGGTACTTCGGGCGACCTTGGGCTGCCTGATGGCAGAGGCCGCCGCTGCGGCCGCCCTGAGGACGGGAGGTGTCCTGCCCTAGTAGACGGCTTTTTGTGGTCGCCTGCGGTAGGCTCTCGTGTTCACGTAGCGGCGGGCTGGTTACACCCTACACCCTACACCCATCACAGCTCCTAAATAATCGAACTTGATGGTGTATCTGGTTTTGTGAGAGGTGCTGGGCCACTGCCGACACGCAACTTCGATGTCTCGGCAATCCCTGCATCACCCTCACTCGTACATGCCGAGAATACTTAGATCGCATTCGAGAGTGGTCGACCCGAAAAAGCCCTGAGCAAGACCGACAAGGCACAGCGGTAGCAAGAACATTCTCTTTAGCGGTTTTATCAGTTCGAGTTGCTTCCGAAACTGGTTCCTACTCTTACTCCTTCCCTTACCCTTCAACCCTCCTCCCTGCCCCCCTCGCCGCTCCTTACTGTGCCCGGTCCAGACGTCGATGACGTGGCAGAGGCCGGCGTACGCCGTGATGTTCCTGCGCGCGGGGGTCGCGGTCCGAAGGGTTCAGACGGACGCGCGTGCGCGCGCGCTTGTGCTTGCCTGTGCCTCCCTCCGACCGCCCTCCAGCGGTCGGGAGGGCGAAATGAGGGCGGAACGGTGACGCGCGGGTGGGGCCAGAGCGCCCACACGGCTTGGTATGGCTCCTAGACGGCCCGAGAGGGCCTCCCAGATTGACCGAGATGCCTGCGAGGGCCCCAAGGCTCTAAATAGCACCCAAGCCGAAGAGGGCACCAAGGCTAAGGGGGAGTCGGTGGGCGATCTTCGGATTTTCGTGCCCGAACAGAAGCCAACGATGAGGCCTCACAATCAATTCCTATCTTTACAGTCTCAAACCAGGAAACCCACAGGGATGGCCAACATCCCCCCTCAACAGGATCTGGTGGTCCAAGGGGCCCCTGAGGCTCTCTCTCTGGACCATCGCCAGGGGCCCCAGGGGTCCCCGGGGCTCTCTGTGGCCCGCCAGCTGGGCCTGCCAGACCTCGCGTTCGGCCTCCAAGACCACCTCGCTGGCGTCCGGGAGTTCCTGGGACATGTCCGAGATGACTTCGAGACGGCCCAGGAGCCCCCCAAAGGACCCCAGAGGCCCCGAACGGACCCCCCACGAAAGCAAACATCATTACATTCCAGCGGGGAAACGTATATTCAGCACGTTGGTTTTGAAAGCGCTGAAGCCGGCCCAAGAGCCTCCAAGACGCCCTAAAATGGCCCAAGAGGACCCCACAACTAGCCCCAAATGCCCCAAAACAACATCAGAGAGCCCCTTTATGACGGCCCAGAGAACTCATTTGGCACCCCCCAGAGAACTCCAAGAGGGCCACAAGGGGCCACAAGCGACCCTCCGAAAGAGCCAAGAAAGCCTCAAGAGAACCCTGAGACGGCTAGAGCTCCCAAGATTGCCCAAGAGAGCCCAAAGGTGGCCCAACAAGACCGCAGAACCCCCACCATCATTTTCCCAACCACCTGTGCCCCACCCCCACAGCAGGATTCCGAGCCCTCCACCTTCCCCAAGATCCCCCCCAAACGCAGCCACCGCCCTGGCATGGCGCCCTAGCCCCGACGCCCCAAACGACTCGCGGAAAGCCTGAAAGCCGTCAAAGGCCCCCACCTTGTTTTCGCCCTCCCTCTTCAGCGACGTCCCAACCCCCCACGCTCGACAGCATCTGACCCCCCCACTTCGTTCCAAAGACCTTCTGGACCACTTCCTCCCAATATCATCATCGTCCTGGAGACCTCCTTTTTGGCAGCCCCCGAAAGTCACCTTCCCAACCCCCTGTGTCCAACCCTCCCAACAAAATTCCGAGCCCTCCATCTTCCCCAGGGGCCACCCGGAAACACTCGCCGCCCTGAAGCTCCAAAAGCCACAAGAGGCCCCAAAACCCTGAGTCCCGAACTCCCCACGCTGACTGCAATCTCGCCCCACCTTGTCTCCACCATCCCTTAAAAAAAACCCGTGATCTCCCCACCCACTCCCGCGCTCGACGACATCCTGCCCCCACCCTCCGGTTCCAGAATGTTCTGGACCGTTTCCTCCAGCATCACTGTTTGGATGTTCCATCCGGGCCTACTGAGGGCGTCTGGGGTTGATGGGTTTTGATGGGACATTCGCCATGGGGTTTTGATGCCTTCATGTTCCTGCCCAACGAGAAGGACAATTCTTTGATGGACTATGTTCCTCGCGGCCACGTAACGAAAAATCGTTGATCGATTTTGATGGCCCTCATTTCCCCCCAAAAAAGAGGAGGCGGAAGAGGAGAAGGAGGAGGACGAGGAGAGAGATGAGGAGGAGGAGGAGGAGGAGGAGGAGCAGGAGGAGAAGGAGGAGGAGGAGGACAAGGAGGAGGAGGAGGAGGAAGAGGAGGAGGAGGGTGGCTTTACCCCCTCCTTCTGAGCCTCTCCCTTCACCCTGCTTGCCCTCCTCGTCCTCTTGCTCATCCCCTTTCCTCGGGCCGCAGCCCCCCCGTCGGCCCCTGTCCCCCCTTTGCCTCGCGCCCTCCACCCTCCCGCCCCGCTCTTTTCTCCAACCTCCTTCCCGTCACACCTCCTCCCCCCTTTGCCTCCCGCTCTCCGTCCTCCTTCCGCCCTCCCCTATCACCTTCCGTCCTCCCTTTTCTCTCGCGCTTTTTCGCTTTTCCTCTCTCTCGTCGTCTGTGCTCGTGGATTTGGCTGCTGCGCTGTCCGCGCGCCCCCCGTCCACCGCTCCCCCCGTCGCCCCGTCTGCCCCGCGCCCTCCCTCTGGGAGCTGGGAGGGAGCTGAACGATCACGGCAAGACGGGCGCAGCTGAAGGGAGGAGGGCTTGGGGGGGGGCTGAGGACGGCGGAGGCGGAGGAAAGCCCATGGAGGAGGTTGAGGAAATGAGGCACAAAGAAGCGGGAGGAGGAGGACCGAGAGGAAGGGGGAATGGGAACGGCAACGGAGAAGGATACTCTAAAGAGGGAAGGGCAGAGGCAGGAAGGAGGAGAAGAGGAATAACAAAGTGGGCGTAGCGGAGGGGCAGGACGGGTAGAGAGAGGTAGATGTTCCTCCCGCCTCTCGCGGTGAGCCCCTGGCGCACGGATGCTCCACCGCTGGCCCCAGTCGGGTCGATGGGCGCAGGCGCTGCCAACGGCAGCCGTTCATCTACGACGCGTTCGGGCTCGCATGGACATGCCAGCTGCACCCACCCATGGAACTGCACCCTCATGGCCGACGCTGGCTCCGAACGTCGACGCTGCCAGCACCCTCACGAGCGCGAAGTTCCATGAACATGGGTACCGCTAGCATGGCCATGCGAGCGCTAACGCATCGTCACCTCCCCAGGAGGCGCTGGGCGCCGCCGTCAAGGCGCGCTCCAGCTCGGCCAGATAGCCGCCATGACCATTGGCTCGTCAATGGTACTCGAGTCGTGCAGCTCGTCCTTATGGCCGTGGGCGCGTCCGCCGTCTCCGCGGTAGCTTGGCCGTTGAGGTGCTGCATCACCTTTGCCTCCCACGTCGTCGCGTGGGCCCTCTTGTTCACCTGCATGAGATCCGCCGCCATCGGATCGAACTCGACCTTCTTGTAGTGATCCGTCGCCACCGCCTCCGCGTCCGCGCGCGCGGCCTTTGCCTCGGCCTCCAGGTTCTTGAGCTTCGCCGCCAACCCGCGCTGCTTGAACAGCTCCGCTCTGGCCTGGGCCATCGCGTCCGCGAAGCTTGAAGCGTCGCCGCCCATGCCATCGGCCCAGCGCTTCCTTTTGCCGCCGCTCGCGAGCATGCCGCCGCTGATGTTGCGAAGCGCGGCCGTCGCCTCAACCAGCTTATTTTTTCTGTCCCGCCCAGAAGGCCGTCGAGAAGTCCAGCGCCACTGTGAGCGACTCTGCGAAGGCGGCCGCGGACTCCTTGTCGCGTTCCGCGATGAGCTCGTCGAAGCTCGTGCACCTCTCGGGATTGCCGTTGTCGGCCTGGTGGATCAACTCCTTGATCTGACCAACTGCGCCCTCGGGCGGCTCGGAGCGGAACGCGGCGTTCCCCCAGAAGTTCTTCACTTGCGAGCGGTGGTTCTGCCAATCCTCCGAGGGAGACGCTTCGAATGAGGACGGCGCCATCTACACTCGAGAACGGAGGCGCGAATGACCTCGAAGGCGTTGACGGGGCGCCGAGACCAATAGCGGAGACGACGACGGCGACGGACGAGACAGTCGACGGCGACGTCGACGACAGCGACAGCGACGACAGCGACGACGCCAACGCTGCGAGCACGAACGCGACTGTCCCCGATGTGGTAGCTGGCACCGTCCTCATGCGCAGCGTCTCCCTCGATGATCGCCCGCAGGGCCAGGGTCGAGCCCAGGGTCCGCCCGCGGCTGATCACCAGCGCCAGCCTGCCATAACAGTCATTCACCTGATCAGCCAGCGGCAGCTCGATGTGGCCGATCAGCGAGATGCCGACTCCAGTGGACCAGACCATCGAGTTGACAGGCCCCTTCCTCGACTCGCCGCTTCCCTGATTGATCGTCTCGAGCGTCGCGTGCCCACGCGCGAGGCAGACCGCAGCTGCATATCGCAAGCCCCCCTCGCATCGCGAACCTGGTCCATGGTCGCGTTGACGCCGGGATCCATCTCGGCCGAGGCGCGCAGGAGCTCCTTCTCGAGACCCGGCTTCTCGAAGAACCCGACGAGCTTCCGAGAGGCCCGGCTGAGAGCGCGGCTCTTCACCTCAACGTCCTTGGCCACCCCCCTCCAAACCACTGCGCATATGGCGAGGTCATTGAAGTCGAGGTCGGATTTCGTCACGCGCACGGCTTCCATGTCTTCTTCGTTGCGATTCTGGCGGCCCGCTCTCAGAATGATCCACTCCTCAACAGCGCCGAACAGTTTGATCAGGAAGGCGTTCACACCGCCCTTGCGCAACTGATCGCCGATCATCTTGAACTCATCGAATATCACCTTGAACGAGTCGTGCTTGACCTCTTCGCCATGCAACACCTGGCTGAACTCCTGCATCTTGGGGCCGCACCTGGCGCCCGTGCAGCGCGCGCGGTTGATCTCGGCCAGGGGTTCCGTCAGCTCCTCCCCGGAAGACGACGCGACCAGCCTTCAGTCCTCTGTGAACTCTCGGCGCAGGAACTTCATGACATCTCCTCGGGTAGCACAGCTAGAGAGAGCTGTGGGCTCAGGATTCGCCGGCACGCTGGCGCTCTCAGTGGACACGAACAGCTCGTAAGCGAACTCGGCCATGCCCTCGGGTAGGCTAGCGCGCTTTGCCGCTGACCGTCGTGCTCGCTCAAGGTACCCAGGAGCTCGTGCAACTGGTCGTGGTCGATGCGCGCAGCCTTCGCGATATCAAGGACGAGGTGGTTGATGAAGAAGTCCCTCGCAACTTCTACCGTCTTGTCCACGGCTGACCCGACCTGCGCCAAGGTTGGGGTCATCGCCAAGAAGGAAGCCTCGTTGGAGTCGGCCAGCCAAGGCATGCGCAAGCTAACCCGATCAGACATCCGCCGATACGGCGCGTGAGTTTCTGAGAGCGCGGGCTTGAGCTCGCTCAAGCTTCGCTCTGGAGGGCGGCGGTCGGGGGGGGGGGGGGGGGGGGCGCAAACGGCGAAAGAATTGGCGCGCGAGGGGGAGGGGGAAGAGAGAGAGAGAGAGAGAGAGAGAGAGAGAGAGAGAGAGGGATATATATATAATAGAGAGAGAGAGAGAGAGAGAGAGAGAGAAAAAAAAAAGAGATAATAATATAATAAGAGAAAACACTATAAGAGAGAGAGAGAGAGAGAGAGAGAGAGAGAGAGAGAAAGAGAGAGAGAGAGAGAGAAAAGAGATAACAAAAAGGTATACAGAGAGAGAGAGAGAGAGAGAAAGAGAGAGAAGAGAGAGAGAGAGAGAGAGGGAAAAAAACAAAAAAAAGAGAAATAGAGAGAGAGAGAGAGAGAGGGGGGGGGGGGGGGGGGGGGGGGGCTCACTCAAGCTTCGCTCTGAGGGGGGGGGGGGGGGGGGGGGGCGCGCAAACGACGAAAGAATTGGCGCGCGAGGGGGGGGGGGAGGGGATGGGGCGCAGGAGAGAGGGAGGGGAGGGGAACAGGAGAGATGGGGGGGGGAAGGAGAGAAAGGAGGGAGGGGCGGGCGGGGGGGGGGGGGCGGGAGAAAGGGGGGGGGGCCGGAGAGAGGGGGGGGAAAGAAAAGGGGGGGGGGACAGGAGAGAGGGCTGGATGAGGGGGGGGAGAGAAAAAGGGGGGGGGGGTAAGGGTGACTTTTAAGCTATGTGACGTGATGTGTCTTCGGTGCATGCGTAGATCAGCGTTGTGTTTTCCATATACGTGTTGATGTAGTTGTATATGTAGCTGCTGATGCAGACGTTAGCGATGATGCTGGTGTAGCTGTTGTCCTCTCGGTTTCCCCATTGTCTCTTGTCCTCTTGGTTTCCCCATTGTCTATTGTCCTCTTCGTTTCCCCATTGTCTCTTGTCCACTCGGTTGCCCCATATTGTCTTGTGGACTCTTGGTTCCCTATTGTCTCTTCTCCTCTTGGTTCCCCTATTGTCTGGGGCCTGATGTGGGCGGGGGGGCCTCCCAAGAGTGCGATTGCCGAAACTTATGAAAGAGCAATGGAAACGGGTCTTGGAGCCACGAAACCTGTGACACTACCCCCAAAAAAACAACAAAAAACAGTAGCACTACCACAAAAACAAAAATCAAAAATCACAGGTTTTCTGACCTCGCACTCCTGGCGGGCCCTCCTGGAGTCCGGAGCCGGAATGGGCAGGGGCCGCAAAACTTTTGATTTTATTTGTTTTCCAATGACCGTCACAGGTTTCCTTATCTTAGGGCCACGAAACCTGTGACACTCCCCCCCCCCCGAAAAAAAAACAGTGACACTACCCAAAAAACAAAAAAAAAAACAAAAAAAAGTTTTCGGACCTCGCACTCCTGGCGGGCCCTCCTGGAGTCCGGAGCCGGAATGGGCAGAGGCCGAAAACTATTGATTCTATGTGTTTTCCAATGACAGTCACAGGCTTCCTTCTCTTAGGGTCACGAAACCTGTGACACTACCCAAAAAAATACACTACCCAAAAAATCAAAAATCAAAGATTTTCGGACCTCGCACTCCTGGCGGGCCCTCCTGGGGTCCGGACTCCAGGAGAACCCGCCAGGAGTGCGAGGTCCGAAAACCTTTGATTTGCACTCTTTTTGGTAGTGTCACTGTTTGTTTGTTTTTTTTGGAAGTGTCACAAGCTTCGTGGCCCTAAGATGAGGAAACCTGTGACTGTCATTGGAAAACACACAAAATCAAAGGTTTTCGGTCCCTGCCCATTCCGGCTCCGGACTCCAGGAGGGCCCGCCAGGAGTGCGAGGTCCGAAACCTTTGATTTTTGGTCTTCTTGGTAGTGCCACTGTTTGTTATATATATATATATATTATATATATATATATATATATATATATATATATATATATATATATATATGTATGTTTGTTTTGTTTGCTAGTGTCACAGGTTTCGTGGCTCCAAGACGCGTTTCCATTGTTTTTTTAAATAGGTTTCGGCAATCGCACTCCTGGGAGGCCCTTTCGCACACTCAGGCCCCAGACAGTAGGGGAACCAAGAGGACACGAGACAATCGGGGAACCGATTCCTTATGTGGATGGGTCTTCAAATGTCGACTCCTTATGTGGAGGGGCCTCCACAGATTGATTCCGTCTGTGGAGGGACTTTCACATATCGATTCGTTCTGTGGCGGGCGATCTCCTTTTCCTCCTCCTCCTACTCATCCTCCCCCTCCTTCACCCACTCCGGCGCAGGGGTTGAGGAGAAGTAGGAGCAAAAGGAGTAGGAGAAAAATGAGGAGGAGAAAGATGAGATTGTGTCCTTTTGTGGGGGATCCTCCACATATTGATTCCTTCTGTGGACGGGACCTCCACATGTTCATTCCGTTTGTGGAGGGACCTCCACATATTGATTCCCTATGTGCAAGGGGTCTCCATATTGATTTCTTGTGGAGGGGCCTCCCACTTGTAGATTCTTTGTGGAAGGGGCCTTCACATATTATCTCTTTCTGTGAAGGAGCGTGCACATATTGATTCCTTATGTGGAAGGGCCTTCAAGCATCGACTCCTTCTATGTAGGGGCCTCGACATATGGATTCCATTTGTGGAGGGACCTCCACATGATGATTCCATATATGCAAGAGGCCTCCATAATGATATTTTGTGTGGAGGGGCCTCCCACTCGTTGAATCCTTATGTGGAAAGAGCCTGATTCCTCTTGTGGGGGATCCTCCACATATGGTTCTTTATGTTGAACAAATCTCCACATGTTGATTCCGTCTGTGGAGGGACCTCCACATGATGATTCCTTATGTGCAAGGATCTCCATATTGATTTTTTATGTGGAGGGGCCTCCAACTTGTTCATTCCTTATGTAGAAGGGGCCTTCACATAATGATTCCTTATGTGAAAGGGCATGCACATATGGATTCCTTATGTGGATGGGCCTTTTAATATCGATTCCTTATGTGGAGGGGCCTCCACATATTGATTCCGTCTGTGGAGGGACCTCCACATATTGATTCGTTCTGTGGCGGGCGATATCCCTTTCCTTCTCCTCCTTCTGCTCCTCCTCCCCCTCCTTCACCCACTCCGGCGCAGGGGCTGAGGAGAAGAAGGAGCAGAAGGAGTAGGAGGAGAAAGATGAGGAGGAGAAAGATGATATTGTTTCCTTCTGTGGGGGATCCTCCACATGTTGATTCTTTATGTGGAAAGGGACTCCACATGTTGATTCCGTCTGTGGAGGGACCTCCACATATTGATTCCCTATGTGCAAGGGGTCTCCATATTGATTTCTTTTGTGGAGGGTCCTACCACTTGTAGATTCTTTATGCGGAAGGGGTCTGCACATATTGATTCCTTATGTGGATGGGCATTCAAATTATCGATTCCTTAAGTTGAGGGGCCTCCACATGTTGATTCCGTCTGTGGAGGGGCTTCCACCAATTGAGTTCTTTTGCGGCGGGCGATTTCCTTTTCCTTTTCCTCCTCCTTCTCCTGCTCCTCCCCCTCCTCCTCCCGCTCAGGCGCAGGGGTTGAGGATAAGAAGGAGCAGAAGGAGTAGGAGGAGAAAGATGAGGAGGAGAAAGATGATATTGCTTCCTTTTGTGGCGGGGCCTCCTCCATATTTTTCCTTATGTGCAAGGGGCCTCGCGCATATTGATTCCTCTAATGGGGGGGAGTCCTCCACATATTGATTCCTTATGTGGAAGGGACCTCCACATGTTGTTTTTGTCTGTGGAAGGACTTCCACATATTCATTTGTTAGGTCAAAGGGGTCCCCACATGGGTTTCTTATGTGGATGGGCCTTCGAATATATATATATATATATATATGGGTGGCCCTCCCCTATGGGCCCCCCTGTTTATTGATCATGATGAAGATGTTAAGCACTTAATATCTTACACATAACATGTCGTGGATACTGTGCTCAATGATCGATATGTATGTAGCATAGTTGCTGCGCTATGCCTATGTATATATGCTGGTGAATCATATGTGTTTGGGCACTGAATGATGTGTTGTTTGGTTACGTAGTCACATTGCACGAAAATGATATAAAACGCAAATTCTTAAAATCTGGAGGGGTGACGAAAAGGGCGTCATCCATTTGAATATAAGCTTGGTTTAGTAAGTGGCAGTTCTTTCTACACGGCGCTTTGTCAGCACCGCAGCAGAGATTCAAGCGCAGAAGCCAAATGGTACGACGATAATATCATGGCCAGCGCAGCATATATATTGTATTCCCAAGCTACTCAATCTTCTGCTTTTTGGTTAGCCGTCTTTCTGGCTTGACCGATTCTTCCTTTTTCAATGAGCGATAACACAAGCTCGGCTGTTTCTGCATATTCAAGAGAAAGATAAAGTTTACCACTTTGCACGTCCATACTTCATATTCGATCGGTTCCATATGCGGCAGCTCTTCTTTCACTAATTTGTATAGCTGTTTATAAGTAAATCCAGCATATTGACACATCTTTTCCATCAGTCTGACGTTTGGCCCCGCTAAATCATATAACATTTCGTCCGGCACGTAGATCTCAGCATCATACGCAATAAAGATCCAAAGTAGAATGTGCACTGCTCTGAAAGCTCCAATGCCAGTAATATTTGAAAGTTTTTTAAACGATTGCGCAAACGATTCAAATATCTTCTCTGTTGTGTCGAATTCACGCATGAAGTCTCGCACCCAGTCAGTGTGATACCCATAATTGACATTGCAGAGCAGAGAACTACGTTTCACCTCAGATGTTGATCCCTCTGCCATTTTGCATCCTTTGGTTTCGTTCTCTGTGGTCAAGATGACGTAACGCATTTTGTCAATCGTTTGATTGCTCCACTCATCGTCAAAACATTGTTTGATACTTGTATATTGTAATAATTTTGACAGAGATGCAGAACGTCCACTGGCTATCATGCAAAGCATGATTGTCAATCCTCCTGGGTATACGCCACTGTCTAAATTAAGTTTTGCTACATATTCGCGTAATGATTTAGGCACTGGATCCCACTGAACGCGAGGATTGTGAATCTGAAACAAATTCATCATTGAAGATATACACCACGTATTGTTTTCCATTGCTTTTGTGACTGCACATTTTTGTAACTTGCCTGTTTTGCTATACAACTCAGACAAGACAAATTTATGATCCCGCACCTTCTCGACAGCATTGGACACTCGAATTTCTGAAACGTCTTGTTCTGTGTTTCGTTGTGCTCGTTCTATCCAAAGCGCCACCCAAAAGTTTGCTGCCCGGCGACAGAAGCCCCCATCGTTCGTAGGCGGTAATTGCCTAACAACATGTATCAAAAATGTCTCTGCGTTTTCACTTGTTAGATCATCAAGGTATTTACGCCCAGTTTTTGCCGCATCCATTCCGCTTCCCTTGTAATAATTGTAAAGTTCTGTACATGAATTGAATCTCGTAGCATCTTCAAATATGCCTGCTTTAGCCATTTATTGTGAGAGTACCTCCAATACAATGAATCACAATAGTTTACTTGAGCCAGCTGTTTGAGCCAGCTGTTTACGGAGAGGTGGCATGACAACGACATTGGCGTAATCATGATGACAACAGCAGAGCAAATTGTGTAGTGAATAGTTGGACAAATGAGAACTATGGCATGTACGCAACAAAAAACTGATTGAAGCCAATACAGCATAAGAAAGCTTCAAGACGATCGCAGAGGTCCTGCAGGTGCCCAAGGAGAGTCTTCAGAGAGAGCTCACAAGGGCCCAATAACGACAATACAAATGAATATATCAAGTCTTTTACTGTTCCCGCGATGGCTCAAAGAGGCGTCCAACGTGAGACGCCCTCAAATCCCTGCAGTAATCTTGATGCTTGATTCCTGTCGGACACCGTTCTCTGACCCAGGCAAATCCTCCTCTTCCTCCTCCCGCTCCTCCTCTTCCTCCTCCCTCTCCTCCTCTTCCTCCTCCCTCTCCTCCTCTTCCTCCCCCCCCTCCTCTTCTTCCTCCCCCTCCTCCTCCTCCCTCTCCTTTCCCTCTCCCTTCCTCCGAGGAACTAGCGGTCAAGAGTGAAAGAGGGTGAACGATCTCCACGCACTCTAACTTATGCCCCCGTTGGGCGATGATGCATGCAATTGATTCCATGACAACCGCAACCCGCCTGAGCATAGTCTCTTCAACTTCAATGCCACATATGAACGACACAACTGGACGCCGAATATAGACACATAGGTGACAGAGCACATGGACGATCACTGTGGACACATAGGTTGCAGAGCGTATCATAAGCCATGTTGTAGCTATATATTCTCGCCAAGTTTGTGAAGTCATTGCGTATTGAATCTTTTTTTTTTTTTTTTTTGTTGAATTGTTTTTGTATCTCTCCCAATCATCTTGTATCAACTTGATTTTCCTATTTCTTCATTCTCATCAACCTTTTGGTTGTATACATACGATGTCTTTCGAACTATATCGCTCGCACAACATCTGACATCCTCGGCATTGCCAAAAAACTTACCAACAAATCTTTGAATCTTTGAATATTTGAACACTGATGTTTTCAAGGGTTCAAAGATTCAAAGATTCAAAGATTCAAAGATTCAAGGATTCTCCAGGCACTCCCGATCTTACCCGATGTAATATATTCATTCACATGTAGTAGTATAGCTACACATTCTTCTACCATCATAACTATAAATATAAATTACTGTAAATGAAATTGTGAATGTTTGATATCTGATCATTTGAAAACCTGAGAATTTGAATATGTAAAGGTTTGAAGATTTCAATTCGTGGATGTTTGAAGAATTGAAGATTTTAAGGTTTGAAGAGTTGAAGATTGAATATTTGAAGATTAAAAGGTTTGAAGATTTGAGATCTTCAAATTGGAAAGTTTAAAATTTTGCATACTTGAATATTTGAATGTATAAGAAAGTAGTGCTGTTACGTTTCAGTAAATTTGGAGGAAATAAACTAAAATAGACAAAGAAGAACAAAGAAGATATTAATTCTATTGAACATTTAAAATGATGAAACATGCATAATCTTCTTCTTCTTTAGCAGAACAAATTTAACCTAGAAAACTTGAACTAAACAATACTAAAATATGAAACAATAAATATAAACAAAATGTGAAACCCGTGCGTTGTAAAATACGAAAACAAATATTTATTTTGTTTTCAAAGAACAACATTGCATTTTATATTTGCCGGGTGGTAGAAATAAAAAGTCAGAAGCACAAAAAAGAACTATTTAAATTTCCATAACAGAAGAAACTGCAATTCAAGAATGTTGTTTAATCTAATAAGTATTAAAAACTTCAACCAGATAACATAGTTTGTCTCACTTCTGAAACACTATATTTTGTATTTCTATATACACGACATTGAACCTCGATTCGTTCTTTTGCAAATTTAAGAAAGTCTTGATGTTGAAGAACGTCCAAGCTTTATTATTCATCGCAAAATATTAACGCTATTTTTTCAAACAAAAAAAAAAGAAATAAAACATTTTTATGATATATTTCAACAAAGAACGTAATTTTGGTACGGATTTGAGACCCCCCCAAAACCACAAAACTGGGGGGGTCTCGAATCCAAGAAATTCCTATGGTTTTTGTACCAAAATTGCTCCAAAAATGCTTCGCAGAGCCCCCCCAAAAGAGGCTCCTCAGAGGAGCTATTTTGTGATCATTTATGTAAGTTATGTTGTTCCCGTGACGTTCGGAAACTCCCTGAATATAGTCTGCGAGTAGAACGTAACATGAATGAATAGCGCTACGTGGAAGTAGAAGGCGCTTGATCGGTTCGAACATCACGCTGGCGCGGGCACGATTATTTTCAAGCCGGCTAGCGAACGTGCACGGCCGACTGCTAATTCGAAACAGCAGTCGGACTTGCTCTGATGACTGTACAGCTGCATCGGCGCGCAAATGAAAACCAGTTTTCTGAGTCGCTCGCGCCGCTGTACTGGCACGGCAAACTAGACTGAATATCAACATAACTCCTGCACGAGCTGCGCAAAGATGCATATGACCGATTGCGGTGTCATTGGCAAAGTGTAGACAGCGCTGTCCACGGATCCTGACCACGAGTCCAATACTCGTATTGCGCTGAGCGCACGGCTGCGGCGAATGCTTTCGTTCCAGGCTTGAGTTCTTGATTTACTTTCAAACGAGACTTGAGAAATTTCCAGCAGGAGTCAATGGATTGAGTGCCGGCTTTCCTCCATATTGTTTTACCGCCGATCTTATGTTTGACTGTCTTGACGTACTTCGGTTTCAACCAAATGTATTTCTTTTTCTTGCTGTTGTAGACCCTGCGTTTCTTATGAACAACCTGATCACGGACCGCGCCAGGGATATTCACCTCGCGGTATGCCCGCGCAGAATCGGAGTGAAGCACAACATGTCGATTCTTGAAGTAAATGCTAGATATAGCTCTCCACTGCTCCTTCGTGATCGGACCTGGCCCAGGAGAACGCGCCAGAGTTGGTCCGTTTGTAGACCTCACGAGAAGAAGTGTGTTAGGATGCCCGCGCCTCACCATGCCAATCCAGTTCTCCCACACCTGTACTTTGTCACCTGGATGCCGAGGAGGCCGAAGAATCATTTTCCCAAAGCTCGCTTCATCTACCTCGATATCTGGCCATCTTGACGGTGGCAATTGTTTAGAAGAACCGAAAACCATTGTCTTCTCAATCCTCTGCACGTAAACCTTTCGAGCCAACTGCAGCAGGCTTCTCGTTCTGGCAACCGACTTCTCAGAATGGCCCGTTAGCTGTGCAGTTGCTGCAACCGAATTTGTAGCCGAAAGACTCAACAGATTCATCAGCTGCTCCCGTGGAGTTGCCGAGCGTCGTCCAGTGTGGAGCAGGGGGCACTGACTCCACGGCATTGCCCTGCAGCGGCAAGACTTCTTCGTGCATTTGTGCACAGGGTGTCGCCCATTCGCGCGACTCTGCTCGGGGCCGTACACGCCAACTTTGCATTTACCGCATTTCGTGCCTGTTAAGTCTTTTGCAAATCCCAGCTTTCGCAAGAATTGTAGAACCTCGTCGTCAGACATCTTCGCAAGATCTATGAGATTCTTTGATGCACGAGGTCGCCCCTTTTTCTTCAGATTGGCCGATTTAGACATTGTATACGATGCCCGTGTGCGAGCCGAGCGTCTCTGTTTCTGCAAGCGCGCAATTGGCTTTTTCATTATCTGCAATGCCTTTCTGAATCCATTGCCATCGCGGCCTTTGCCTCGTTTCGGAATAAATCTGCCCATCTACGCAATCTGGCGCCCTGCCCACCTCTGAGCCAAAACGGCAGCGGTGCAAAGGATGAGCGTGACGACGACTGCAGACGCAACACGTAGCAATGCCCCTCCCCCTCTCAGCAGAACTTGCATTTTTCCACTCGGCTAGTGCACTCCCACGGCAGAGATCTAGCTCGACTCGTCAGTTACACATGTACTGGTCAAGGCAGACGCACAATCGCAATGATACGATAAAGGATTCGCCTGGATCGCGCGTGCCTCTGTACTGGCATGGCAACCCACTACAGACAGATGCGTCTCCTGCACGAGCCGCGTTCCGCTGCAGATGGCGAAGTACTCAGTGCAATGTCACTGGCTGGGCTTCCCCACCACGCGCCAGTACGAGCACGCATCAGCTGGGATGTCGCCCACTACACGGCAAAAGTGCAAGCTCCCAAACCACTTCCGTACAATGCCATCGTCGAAGATCCACCCAGCCGTCGGGGTTGCGACTACGAGGCCGACTGCATGCCCCATGGCGGAGCCGACAGGGCGGAACGTCGCCACGTAATTACCTGGCGGTACCCCAACGGAGGGATGATACGGCACACTCTCTAGACTGTAGCCCAGTGGAGCGATCATGCCTTGAACCTGGCTAATGGAAAACGGGCCATCTCTGCAATACTGCAGCGGAACGCCCAGGCTGCGCAGAGCACTGATCAAACATACGTCACGCCACGGGCGCTGCTTGGTGACACCAGTGGCAAACTCTAGCAACAGAAGGCCAACGCCCTGGGGCGCCTCAGCATCGTCCTCATCGCCAGTTGTGAGGTCAATCTCGGACTGGTGAACGTCGCGTGCCGCCGCCCAGAGCACCTTCTGCACCTCCAGCAGATCGCTCGGGTCGCCGCAGAAGTTGGGGCTGAGAAGATCGATAGCTTCTCCGTCGTGATCAGCGGCCGCCGAACACAAAACCTTCTGCAGCTCGGCGATGTCGGCAGCATCGTCTGTGCACGGAGCGCTCGGCCCGGGCGGTGTGACCCCCGCTGTCGACGATCCAGCAGCTCCTCCAGCAACGGGGGGATCACCGCCGAGCTCGACCTTCATAGAGGGCACTCTCTCGGTGACTCGGTCATCGTCTCGGCTACCGCAGGCTGCGCCGCTGGGCCGATCAAAGCGAAACCTCGCCCGCTTGTGCGCGCCTCCCTCTACCTTGGGGATGCGGCAACGCAGGTCATCGCACTGGCCGTCGACACCAGGCCGAATAACAACTTCTCCCTGCGGAGTGGCTGCCGTAGGGCCAGGCGTCATTCGGCTGAACGCCTGGCGCGTCCGCAGAAACGACGACACAGAGTCGTTGGAGTAGTTCACGATGTCCGCCACAGGGACTCCCGAAAATCTCGAGAATAGATTATCGAAGATAGCGGACTCAGCCTGCTCGGCTTCAGCATAACCCTCGTAGCGCTGACATACTCCAACTCTGAACAAGGCGCACTCTGCCTTGTGATCTGGCTTCGCCCAGTCACCGCCCTTGCGCAAGCAAACGTCATCAAACCGATGGATAACCATATTCTCATTCTCACCTGGCAAACGGAGATAGAACCCATGCTGCCCAGCAACGAAGACCACGCACCTCTTCAGGAAAGCCATCAGGAACTGCGGCTTCACAGAACCGAAAGAACCGCCGATCATATTGCGCAGCTCGTCGAAGGTGATGCTCGTGCGATCGCCCGCGGGCGGCTCCATGTCCTCGTTGAACAGGTTGCTCAGGATTGCTCTGAATGAATTCTTCTTAAACTTAGCAGGACTGTACCGCGTTTTCGTGACCAACCCAGTTTCCCCTGCATTCAGGAAGACAAGAGCCTCCTCGATGTCCATGGCCAGCAAATCTGGATCGTCGCAGATGTCACCGATCTCAACCTCGCCCGCTCGGTTGCGGAATACTTCAAGATGCTTCCCGACGCGGAAGCCCGCCTGCTTGGCTTCGCGGTCGTGAGCGCGGATGTTGAAGCGTCCCTGCGCCATGGAGAGAGTTTTGGCCAAGGGCGTTTTACCGAGACCTGGATAACCCACCGAGAATAGACCATGGCTCGTCAACAGCGGTATGATAGCTGGGAGAATCGGATCTTGAAGTACATCAACGTAGTCAGAGATAAGCCAGGGGAACCAGCGCTCGACGTCAGCAGCGTGGGTACCCTTTGATTTGTTATCAGCAGCTTGCTTGATAACACTCTTGGGCCAACCTTTGAGCGGCGCACCCTCCAAGTACGTATTCTTCAGAATCCACTCGAGCTGTTCGTTCCCACTGGTCTCGGGACATTCGGCCTCGATCAGCGCCAGGCCCTCGGTGATTTCCTCGGCCGTTGGTTGCCATCCCTTATTCGAATCATCACCAGACTTAGCACGCTTAGCAGCCTGATCCTCGATCGCCGCCCAGAACACAGACTTACCTGGTATCCGGTCCAAGATGCTCTGGATCGTCTTCTTGACTGCCCAGGGGCCAGGGCGGAATACTGGAACGCGTCCGGTTCCCGACAGGAGATTCCGCGCCATGTTGATTGGATAAGGCATCTCGCTGCTGAAATCATAAATCTTCAAAACGCTCTTCCCTCCGTCGGGTTGATCGCTGATGACAATGCCAACTTTGCAGTGCTCTGGAAGAGGCGAGCGTGGCGCGATATGCTGGGGTAATCCACCAAGCTGCTTGCCTTTCACGAGTTCCACGACGTTGCTCTCACTGAGGGCCTCCGCTGGGACAACGTTATAATCGAACGGGACGCGAGTAGTCTTAACGCTCGACATATCGCGAGTGGCAACTTGCAAGAACTGGTCCATGGACACTGGATCAGAAATGCTGTCCTCTCCATCCTCTGCACTGTCCGTCACGCGAGGATCCTCTAAGGACTGCAGTCGCCATTGAGCACCGAGGCCATAGTATTTGAAGGCATCGTCGAAAATCTTCTGTGCTGTAGCGTCCATGGTAAGAGGATGTATGCACCTTTTGAGCCTAAATGTGAGCTACGCAGAATGGTGCTACCAACAACGCTTTACATGTTACCAGATGCATTGAATATCTGGGGAAATCAAACGTATCTCAAGAGAGCGTATTCTGATAACCCAAAAACACTCTTACACAGAGCATCCAACGATTGCAAGATTCAAAGATTCAAAGATTCAAAGATTTTCCAGACACTCCTGGCTCAAAGATTCAAAGATTCAAAGATTCAAAGATTTTCCAGGAACTCTCGGCTTTACCAAAAAACTCACCAACAAATCTTTGAATCTTTGAATCTTTGAACCCTGATATTTTCAACGATTCAAAGATTCAAAGATTCAAAGATTCTCCAGGCACTCCCGATGTTACCCAAAACTCCCCAGAAAATCTTTGAATCTTTGAATCTTTGAACCCTGGTGTTTTCAAGGATTCAAAGATTCAAAGATTCAAAGATTCAAAGATTTTCCAGGCACTCCCGACGTTACCCAAAACTCCCCAGAAAATCTTTGAATCTTTGAATCTTTGAATCCTTGAAAACACCAGGGTTCAAAGATTCAAAGATTCAAAGATGTTTGAAGGGCTTTTGGCAAAACCAGAAATGCCTGAAAAATCTTTGAATCTTTGAATCTTTGAATCTTTGAATCTTCGAATCGGGAGTGCCTGGAAAATCTTTGAATCTTTGAATCTTTGAATCTTTGAATGTTCAACCCTCTTTTTTTGCAAAAGAGGGGGGCCCATAGGGGTGGGCCACGCATATATATATATATATATATATATATATATATTCGATATGTGGGGGGGTCCTCCACATATTGAGTTTGTCTGTGGAGGGGCCGCCGCATATCGATTCCTTATGTGCAAGGGGTCTCCATATTGATATCTTGTGTGGGGGGGCCTGCAACATGTTGAATCCTTATGTGGGAGGGGCCATCATAGATGAGTTCCTCATGTGAAGGAGCCTGCACACATTGATTCTTTATGTGGAAGGCCCTTCACATATCGATCCCTTTATGTGGAGGGGCCTCCACATGGATTCCTTCTGTGGCGTAGGAGGAGAAAGATGATGAGGAAGAGGAAGAGTAGGAGGCGGATGTGGACACGGGGGAAGCGGATTTACATATGTGTTCCTTGTGTGGCGGGGCGGGGTACATATAATGGGAGGAGAAGAGAGGAGGAGGAGAGAAACAAAGAGATCGAGAGAGAGTCAAGAGAGGGAAGAGGGAGACAGAAGGAGGAGGAGAGGGAGGAGAAGAGAGAGAGGAAGGAAGAGGGGAGGAGGAGACAGAGAGAGAGAGAGAGAGATAGAGAGAAAGAGAGAGAAAAAGAGAAAGAGAGAGAGAGAGAGAGAGAGAGAGAGAGAGAGAGCGAACACCCAGCAACATTATGAAAACAAGAAAAAAGGCAAACAATAACAACATGAGGGAACAACAACGAACAAAACAGCCGCGGCGCGAGAAAGCAGCGCACGTCACATAGTCTTAAAAGTCACCCCGCGGGGGGGGGGCAGGAGAGAGGGGGAGGGAGAAAGGAAAGGGGGGGGGACATGAGAGAGAGGGGGGGCGGCAAGAGAGGGGGGGGGGGAACGGGGGGGCAGGAGAGAGGGGGGGACAAGGGGGGGGGACAGGAGAAAGGGGGGGGGAAACAGGAGGAGAAGAGGGGGGGGAGGGAACAGGAGAGATGGGGGGTGGGGGCAGGAGAGAGGGGGAGGGGGGCAGGAGAGAGGAGGGGAGGTGGGGAGGGGGGGCCGGGATCATCACCATCTCCATCACCATCGTCACATAACCATCGTCACATCACCATCAACATCAACATCAACATCATCATCATCATCATCATCATCATCATCATCAGCATCATCATCATCATCATCATCATCATCATCATCATCATCATCATCCGGGGCGCCCCGGATCGGCGGCACTGGCCGGAGGCCACTACAACATCAGGGACTTCCGATGAGCATTTCTCACAGAAGTTTCCGCTTGAAGGACCTCGCCTTGGTGAGGGGAACGCGCTTAATCTTCTTCACCATAGCGTTCCGCTGCGCAGGCCCCAATTGTTCGATCTCCGATACGCCGAGTTGGAAGCAAACTTCGATGTCGCGTAGGAAGCGGACTTTGGCGTCCTGGATTGACTGCATCTTCGGTCTGAAGCGCTTGAGCGCGTCTATGCGGCACCCATGCCCATGGGAATCCTTGCCCATGTCGAAGAGAGGACATCGCTCCAGCGAATGGCATCCTTTTGCTCGTTGAGGCGGTCCTTGTCCTGATCGCCCCCGTCGGCTGACTGCTTCTTCTTCTGCCCGCTGGAAAGATCGCCGCCCGCAACCGAACCATTTCCCCAATGGGCCTCCCAGGACTCGGGCCTGTGCCTCGGGGAGAGAAGGGGCTCGGCGCAACCCCAGCCAATCGAGCCAGCCAGCCAACCTGCCAACCAGCCAACAGGCAAGCTCAGCCAAGCAACCAACCAACCACAACGCGTTTCAGCGGACACCTACCTAAGACACTTGCTGGGAGGGCGCCCCGGGCCCAGGCGAGCCATTGGGCGCAATACCGCCAAACACGGAGAGCGCATGATAATATTTGGGAGAGCGTGATCCACCGCCGCTTTACTGTGGAAAATTGCCGCCCTTCACCTCCAGATCCCGCCCCCCCCCCCCCCCTCCGACCGCCCCCCCTGCGCCCCCCCCCCTCCCCCCTTTCCCCAGCAACCCCCCCCCCCCCTCCCCTCCCCCCCCCCCCCCTCTCGAACTCGAAAACCGAAGGGGCGCTGCCGGTTCGAACCCCCCCCCCTGAAAACTGGAGGGGGGGGTCACTGCCGGTTCGAACCAGTGAGCTGTCCCACTGTTCCCACCACTTTCCCCCTGCCCCCCAATTGCCCCCGCTTGTGCCTCTGTCCCATTGGCCACCCCGTCCCTCGCCGCCGCCTTCACCCTCCCCCCCCCACCACTGTACCCTCCCGGTCCCCTGTTTCCACCCGTTCCCCCCACGTCCCCACACCGCTGCCCCCCACCACCACCGCCCCCACCACTGCCCCACTGTCCCCACCGTTCCCACTCCCATCATTGTCCCCCCCACTACCGTCCCCACCACTGTCCCAATGTCCTCGCCACTGCCCCGCTGTCCCCTCACCGCTGTCCCCACCGCCGCCGCCCCCGCCGCTGTCCACGCCACCCGTCGGTTTTCGAAGGGGGGGGGGTCGAACCGGTAGCGACCCCCCCCGGCTTTCGAGTTCGAGGGGAGGGGGGGTTCGAACCGGCAGTGACCCCACCCCCTTTTCATGATGAGCTGGGCGGGGGGAGGGGTTCGAACCGGCAGTGGCCCCCCCCGGTTTTCCGGAGAGAGGGGGGGGGGGTTCGAACTGGTAGTGACCCCCCCTCGGTTTTCCGCCAGCAGCGGTAGAACACGCTCTTTCTAATGTTTTGAGATCGTGCACGTTCCTTGTTAAGCTCAAAACATGGCACCTGCTGCGGAATAATGCATAGCCAAACTCTGCGCTGCCGCGGCAAACGCCGCAGCGGATGCGCCAATTGCGACGCCCAGTTCAAGACCGGATCAACGAAAGGACAGGCGAAGTAATGACAACGCGTCATGAAAGCGAGCGCACGCTCGCATCCCAGATCAACTCGTCCACATCACCCCTCCACCACCACTAAAACATAATCGGGCATCTAGCCCTCAGAACGCCCAAGATCCCCACCTCTGCGTTGCATGCCAGACGCCAGCCGCATCAACGATGCTCGCGCATATTCGGGGCGCAGCGCCACAAAGCGTGCGCAGGCGGCTCGAGCAACTGAACAGCCGAGGCAGCGCGCGCCGTCAAGCCGAACGACCATCGGCCCCAACCCGAGCCCAAGTCGGCGCGCCCCTCGTGAAATTGAAGAGCGGGGGTCGGCGGAGGACGGCAGGCATCGGGCGACGTTGTAGATCATCGGGTGCAGGGCAGGTGGGGGGGGGGGGGGGATTGTGTAGCGGAAGGAGGGGGCACTTGTCAGGATGGTAACGTTACGACTGATTACTTCCCAGTCGTCTGCAGAGCGCTTAGGCCGCTCTGAGGAGCGCATGCCCCCTGCGTCGGCGCTCGGCAGCATCGACAGCCACCGCCGAGCAGCCTGTCTCTGGGCGAGTTTCGGAGTGAATGCGCGCGCGTGGTCCTGCTTGCATATGCCAGGTGGGCAGTCGCCCAGCCAAGCTATCAGCTGGCCCAGGGGGCGGCCTTGGCCAGCTCGGCGCGGGTCGTCACTACTGCGGCCTGTCCGCTCGAAGACGCACTTCGCGCCGCCTCGTTCTGCGCGGTGGCTGCGCTCCGCCGCAAAACGGGGCCCGCTCTCGCAATGCTTGACGGCCCCGCCTGGCGCTGCATTGCCGCGCTTGAACTTATCCCCGGGCCCGCGGAACATGGGCGGCAATATGTCTGATACGGCTGCCTCGGCCACGGCAGCGTCGAACGCGCCATCTGGTTCTGCAGGGGGCAGCGGTGCTGGATCGGCACCGTCGGCGCAAGCCGCGTCGCCAACGTCGGCGCCGCCTTGCGAACTCTGGGCTGGCTCGACGCCCGACCCATCAGGAAAATCATCGATGAGGGCGCGCTCCTCATCGGTGTCCATGCCCGCGTGTTCTGGCGCAGGGTCATCGACATGCGCAGCGTGAAGATCAACCTCGGCGAAGCCAGGGGAGTCGCTCCCGCCCTCCTCGCCGCGGTCCGCCAATGCCTCTGCGGCGGCAGCGGCGCGCTAAGCAGGCCCTGCCCCAGCTGCCTTCGCAGTGGCCTTCCTCCCCCGAGGCTTCGGGGGAGGAGGCGGCGCGCCCCGCAGGTCGCACGCCAAGGGCGGAGCCCGCCGCGCGCGCTGCATAGCTGGTCGGCACGTGGCAAAGCGGCGGCCAGCATGCAGCTCGCACGCGCCCAACTGCATGGGGCGCTTGGTCCACTCTTCATCGAAACAGTCTTTGGCAACCTCGTAGATCGCCAGATGGCGGCGCGCAGAGGTCGACGCATCAAGGTTAAGCACGGGGGAAAACCCACAGCCTCCAGGACGATGTTCGCGCAGCCCCCACTGCATCCCGGAGAACGCAGGCCCCCGGGGCCTCGCGTAGTGAAGGGGGACGTGTCGCAACGACGCGAGCGATGGAAGGTCGCTGGCGACATCGAGCGCCATTGGTCCAACTGCGCCGGGCGCAGGCTCCAGGGGCGCAGCCGAAAGACCCTCCATTGCGACCGCCAGGACCAAGCGACCGAAACAAAGTTTCTCCTCGAATGATGTGGACCAGAGCTGGTGGTCGAGCCGCGCCAAAGGACGCGCATCCTGTCATGGAACTTCCCTGCGATTACAGAGGGCACTATGCACGCGCAGCACTCAGCTAGCCAGCAGGGCCGCGAGGGCCTCGGCGGGGCGTGCAGCTCGCAGCAGTTCGCCTCAGAAAAGAGCGAGCGCATCCTCTTCCACTTGTCGGGCTCGACCTGCGCGGTGCGAGTGTCGAGTGCGCTCGGGGCTTCGGAGGCGAGGGGGTCAGGCGCCCTGGGGCGCGCCATCGCAGGCACGAGCGCACGGTGGACAGACAAATCGCCAGACGCAGACTGCGGCGCGCCGCCGCCGACCGTGCCAGCCCCGCGCCAGCGCCGCAGCGCCGCGAGTGGATTCGCGGCGAAGGTCGTCGGCTGCGCCCTCGACTTCAGCCCCCCCCCTCGCCAGCTGCGCCTTGCGCAGCTGCCGTTCGACCGAGGCTGATCGCAAGATGGAACACTCATGGGCAAGGGCAGCGCTCGCCGCCACTGCGCGGTCGCCCATGCCAGGGCCAGCAGCATCAGCCAACACTTGGCCAGCGTGACCCAACGCGCCCGCGCGCGATGGCCCCTGGGTTGGCAAGCCTCGCTGGCCAGCCAAGTGCTCCTGGATAGCGACCCGCGCGAGGTCCTCGCAAGGAAGTCTAGCCCCAGCACTCAGAGCCCGAAACCGCGCGGACAAGGCGATGCCTGACGCGTGGCCCATCATGCGGCCGCCGCCCTCAAGATGGACGAAAGAGCGCCAGACCAACTTCGCCAGGTTCTGCTGGGTGGCAGCTCGCTCCTGCCGGCGCCTGCGCCCTCGTCGCACTCCGAAGGGCTCGCCGCGCCAGCGGTTGAATGCAGACCGCTGCCATGCCCACATCTGGCGAAAAAAAACAGAGCGAGGGCGCGTCCAGTCCCCAAGTAAATTGCCTGAGAGGAGCGACGGGGGATGCGATGTGCACCCCCCCCCCCCTCTCCTCCTCGACCCCCCCCCCCCCTCCGAGCCCGGCTCAAGTGGTTCCTCCACCGGCCACCTCCCGTCGATGCATTCATTCCTCCTACCATCCCGCGCGCGTGCGTTCATCGCCCATAGGGTCGTCAAACGGCCCGGATGCGCTCTGCATCCGGGCCTCGCCGCGGGTTCGCTCGATGGGCGAAGTGTTCGTCGCCGAGAGCGACAGCGGCGCGCCCAATTCCACGCGAGCCATGTCTCCAGCAACGCCGCCGCGCGACTCGTAGAAACTGACGATGTTCTCAGTGCAATCGTCCAGCGAGCATTTCGGGGCCTTCCCAATCTCCTCAAGCTCGCCGAGGTTCCGAAGGCGAGAGAATGTCGGGCATGGAAAACTGCGGCGCCGAACCTCAATCAGATGGTAAGCACTGGCCGACAAGCGAGCGCATAGCGAGAACACTTGCAACTGCCTCTGCTCCGCAACCTTGGAAGGCAGATCCCCAGCGACCGCCATCAAATGTGAACACACCCACTGTCGCCAGGAACTCAGCAGCATCTCGTCGATTAGCAGCCTCCCAAAGTGAGTATGACCTCGAGCCAGTGCGAAGAAGATTGCGTTGCTGCTTGACTTCTCATTGTACTCCGCCACGCTGCAACCCTCTCAACATCGCTATGCCCATGGGGAAACAACGAATCTAAACGCGTCGTCGTGAAGAAAATCGTCAACCAATGCAGCGCGCGGGAAATATTCGCCTCTGTGTCTTCTCTCCACGCAGAAACCGCAGCGCCTTTCAACGCGTCATCTCCGATCTTGCCGCCGGACGGCCCGTCGACGCCGGCGTCGGCAACCTCGCCGACGTCAACCTGGGCGGGGGCCGCACCGTAGAGCACTCCGATATAAGCCCCTGGTAACAAGTTGCGCACGAAGGACGGGAGGCGCAGGCCGCCCGCGCTATGCTGTGCACCAGTCCAGTTCTGCCTGTCCATGACAGTAGCCGCGTTCTTGCACGGTGCTTTTAGCCCACAAGTTCTCATCGCGAACAGCGCGTGAGCCACGGGCGCGCAGCAGCCGGCGCAAATGTGTTCCACCCGATCTGTCCTGCGCAAAGTTTCCATTCCAAAGACCAGTGGCAAGCTTTCGCCCGAGCTTATCAGGAGACGTCTGCGATGGCAAGAATGTGTCGTGCACTAGCTTGTTGCGCTGAAATTCTAATTCCGATAATTGCCCATGCTGAATAACAGCGGGCCGCTCATCCAGATGATCTCGCGCGGCATTGAGAACATTTGGCGCGTTCCCTCTCGTGGGCAACTGCGCCCGAATAGCGAGGGTGCCCGCTAGCTTCTGGGGCTCGCTGCCGAGAGTCGCCACTGTCATTGTCCTGCGAGCGTCGCAATATTAATGAAATGCCGCGCGGCCTGGGTTGCCTGCCCTGACAGAATTCTCAAAGCGCGCGCTGGCACCGTGCTCGTCTGCGATGACACAATCGACGTTCCGAAGGATTCTGCGGTCGAGCGGAGCATCACTATCAGTCGCCAGGTGCTTGAAAGCAGCTGCAATCGGTTCGGCATTCGCGCCGTCAGAAATCTGGAGAAGAGTTGGCCCAGTCACGGTAAATGTCAACCATTGTCTGTCATCGGCAACTTTCTTACACAAGACGAAAGTCCTAGCAGCGGCCGCAACATTGACCGCGTACTTCGCGCGTGAAGTTCCGATCGGAATGGCACCAGGCTGGGCAGCAGACTCACTGTCGATCCGGATCCATTGGCGAGTGCCGTCGCAACTTTTGAACCTGAACTCGATCGGCGCCGTCACCGCGGGCGCATCGCCAGCCTCGATGCCACGGCGGCGGGAAGGAACGCCAAAAACTGATTTTGCAAACCGAGAGAAAGAACATCTCAAGCTCTGGTACAAACAGTGGACAACCGCGCAACACAACCCATTGAAATGTGACTTCGGAACTGCCGTTGCCTCTCGCAGCTTCTCTGCCGTGGCCACCGTCGGCGACGTCCGATCGGAGCACCTCGAGCCAAGGAAATAGGCAACCAACTTTGGGACCCCTGCTGAAACCTGATCTGGAGCAAACACGTCGCCGCTGGAAACAATGTCTCGCGTGGATTGATCAATGATGCGCCTGCCCCGCTTTCGCACTGCTGCTGGCTGGTAGCGACCCCGGGCGCAAATCTCGAGCAAACTCGGAGCTTTCGCAGGGGCAGCGACAGCGAGAGCGCCAGGGGCGGGGCAGGAAGCGCAAGCAGGGGCGGAGCCGCCAAAAACTTCGGGCCGCAGGAAGTCTTCGTCGGACGCCGGTGAACCAAGGCCTGCAACCTGGAGTTCGTGGACAGCAGCGTCGGACGCGGCGGGCCCGCCAACCTCGGGCCCGAGGAAGTCTTCGTCGGACGAAGACGCAGGCATGAACGCCGAAACGTGTTTGAGCCAAAACGGCTGCGGCACGGAATAGCACGCGGCGTTTCCAGAGGCGATGGCGAGCGCGGTTGCACACCTTCGGACCTCCCTCTGTTTGAAAATCGCCGGGGGCGCTCTCAGGCCGAGTGCCGAAATAACCAAAGCGAAACATATTTGGACATTACAAGGAACCCAGGGCCTCGGGGCGTAAGATTTGTCAGCGGCCCCCCGGGTAAGGAACCCGAAGTCTCGCAGTCAAATACATGGGCCTACGCTGCTGCCATCGGCGGGTTGCTTTCTCTGCGCCCTCAGTTCTATTTCGGCGCGCGCGCCTACGCGGACATGCGACGGTTTGTTTTAAAATCCTCATTTCGGCGCACTCCAAACCGCGTGCGAGGACGAGGAAAACGAGGCGGAGCGCTGGCATGGAGGAGAAATGGGGGGTGAAGAACAAAAGCAAGCGTGTTCATGTGGTGGGGGGCACGGCATTTGGGGCAAGGGAGGGGGACGTGCATAAGGGGGCCTGCATTGAGGACCTGGGGCAGGCTGGGAGAAGCCTACATTTAGTGGAGGGCTAGGGAGGACCAGGACTGAGGAGGGGTGACGAATATTTTCATTTTAGACAAACGCACAAGAAAAAATGATCAATACCCCAACTCAGAAATCTCAGGCCCTGCGCAATTCGAGCAGGGTGGTCTCATTTGGGATCTGGTTCTGGCCCATCAAAACCCATCAACCCCAGACCCCCCCAGTAGGCTTGGATGGAACATCCGAATCACTGTCGCCTGGGCGGAACTTCCTGCCCGCCACCTTCCCGGACCCGTGTACCCCGCCCCCCGCAGCAAGTTTCCAAACCCCCCATCACCCCCAAAAAGCAAGCCACCCAGAAACGCCCACCGCCCTGGAACACCAAAAGCCACAAGAGGCCCCCGAACTCTGAAGAGGTCCCGAACACCCCACGTGTATTGTAATGAGTCATCGACGGGATCGCCATCATGATCATGTACCCGCTCTGCGATCCCCCTTTCTTCAGAGCTCGCCCCCCGTTGCCTTCCCAACCCCATGCGCCCCGCATGTCCGACAAGCTTTCGAACGCTCCATTTTCCCCATGCAAATCATCATCACCACCACGCCACCACCATCGTCATCCCATCTCGTGTTCACGCCCTCATCATTCATATACGTTATCATGATCCGTTCCGCCAGGCCCAAGCTCCATCGCGAAAACCCATGCCGCGCCGCCGACGCGTTCAGCCTCGGTTTGCGCCCAACGCCGCCAATTTCTACAACGTTTTGCGATCTTTTCATCGCACCTGCATCATCAGAGAGCCAAATGCAAGGGGTGGCCCCCCACAACCAAGGCAGCCGGCCTTTTCAAACCATGCGTCAACTGCAACGTCCGGCTGTCGGTGCCTGCCTACACGTTCAACCAGTGCCATGGTGACGAAGTGGCAGAGCTAATGTTTCAGTTGCGCGGGCACCGCGCCCCAAAGGGGCGGGGCATCCTGACATGTTACAGACTTGGCGTGTTCCAACTCGGGCCTGTTGGCCCGTCGATGCGTTCCCGCGAAACGCTCGCCACCGGCCCGACCCAGTTTGCTTCAACTGCGTCCCCACCACCGACGGCGGTCGCCCGCCATTAACCCTCGAACCCTTTTTTTTGGTGGGGATATGCCGCGCAGCCGGAGCACTGCGGAGCGCTGTTGTTCACCTCGGAGTCCAAAAAACTCATTTGCAATAGCGGCAGGTGCATCAACGACTTCGAAAACTACTCCTGCTGCTCCGACAGACCTTTGCGCGACACTTTCGCCCCCAATGGCCGCTGAACGGCGATCGCGGCAACTTGGTTTCCAACGTTAGTTTGTTACTATAGAAAAGGGTCTTAAGCCAAACGCTGAAACGCAGATTCAGCCCATCTGCGCATGCGCGGATTGGCGAAAACAGGCGGCACCAACACGACGCAGAAAGGCATCGTGGACTCGAGCGTCGGGCCTGGGCGCACGCCACCATCTCCCTCCCCCCACATGCCCCCTCCCTTCGCCTCACCCACCCTGCTCATCATGCCCCTCCTCCTCTTCATTCCCATGCCCCTTTCTGCCAATGCGCGGCATTCCTCCTCGCCCCCCTCCGCCCGACGCGCCCCCCCTCAACCGCGCCCTCGCCCCCTCGCCCACCCCCTCGCGGCCATGCCGAATTCCCCCCACTCCTCCTGCCCCCTCCGCCCGCTTTCCCTGCCGGGAGACTACGGAAACTCCCGCCCAGGGACAACTCCAGCGAACAGCGCGCAGCACGTGCACAGGTGGACGCGCGAACTGTGCATTTCGCCAGCGCGCAACGCCCCCCCGCGGACAACCGGTGAGAAACGCGAAACATCCCGCCCAGTCACCACCGCCCAAATATGGAAACCCGAACCCTGTCGGCGCGTGGAAGAGGCTGTTCCGTTTGACTCGTTTTCGTCGACGTCGTCGTCGACGTCGTCGTCGTCGCGTTTCCCTCTCTTTCCATGGGTCCGTCGCCGCCTTCCCCTTTTCCTAGGCCCTCCCCCTCGCGCGCGCCAACCAAACGAAATTGAGCAACGTCGTCATTGAGTCGAAAAGAAACCCCTTCCATTTTCATCCCTTCCCCGCCAAGGGGGGGTTGTCCCGGGGGGTGGTCCCCGGGGGGGGGTCCTGGGGGAATCCCTGGTCAGAATGCCCCCCCCCTGGGGGGGGCCTGGGGCCCAAGAAATCCCTAGACGAACCAAGAGTGCCCCAAGAGGCCCCCGATACGGCCCAAAAGGACCCCGAATCGCCGAACGATCGGCCCAAGCCGTCTTTACGGCCTGCAGACGTCCCAAGAGGGCTGGAAGGCGCCCCGAGAGGTTTCGAAAAGCACTCCCAAGAGAGCCCCAAGAGGCAAAATTCTCTGATTTTCCAAAAACGTGTTTCAATGATTTGGGCGTTTTCGCCTTTTCAAATTTCCGACGCTCCAAAACGGCCCAAAAGGCTCGAACGATCGCCCAAAGAGGCCCCCGAGAGAACCCCGAAACGAGCCAAACTGGGCCCGAAGGTCGCCCAAAACGCTTACAAGACGGTCGTAGATGCCCCCAGCGGGGCTCCAAGAGGATGCCCTGACATGGGAACCGAACGAACATTTCGAGCCCTCGGCCCCGAGAGGCTCCCAGGACGCCCCAAGAGGCCCACAGGAGGCCCCCAAGAGGCTCCAAGAAGCCCCCAAGAGGCCACCAAGAAGCCCCCAGGGGCTCCCAAGAGGCTCCCAAGAGGCTCCCAAGAGTCCACAAAGATGCACCCAAGGGGCCCAAAACAACTTCCCCCCAAAGGCCTCCGAGAGCTCACCGAAAAGACCCCAAACAGAATCCCTGAAGACTCTGACTCATGTCAGCGTCGTCGTCGTCGTCGTCGTCGTCGTCGTCGTCGTCGTCGTCCCCATTCAGGGTCGGCGGCGCCGGCCGTAAGGCCTTCGCAATACACAGATGGGAACGCGGGTGTCGTGCACAGATCACACCACGATCTGTGCAAACGGTGGTCCCGAACGCGCAGATGCACAGTTGAATTGCCGAACTGCGCGCGCAAATCACACCTTGATTTGTGCATTTCGAGAAGGTCAATGCTCACCACCCGGAAAGTATCCCTGCGCGGCCAAACCACAACCGAAGCCAACGCCCCCAGCTACGGGGGAACGCGAACACGCGCTTCCCTGTCCAAGGGCGGCCCCCAGGGACTGCAAATGCGCGCATCCCTCGCCCAAGGCGGCCACCGTGGAAAGCGGCGCCAGGGCGGCCCCCAGCGGCCCCAAAATGTCCCAAAACGGCATCGAGGAACCCCCAAAAACGACCCGACACCACTCCGACAACATGACAGATCCCATACGTTCTGGACGTCTGGGTCAACATAGTTCGAAACGTCGCCGTTCAAACTGCGGCGCCTGCGCGGTGGCGGACCTTGCCGCAGGCGCCAACAACTTCACGCGTTAGCGCTACGACTGCGTTTGGCGGCTGTCGCCGCCGGCGCTTGGAGCTTGCCCCGAACGTTTGCACTGGCCACGCCCTTTACCTGGCTGGTTCGCTGTGTTCGGATATCGAACAGCTGGTATAATGCGAGCGTGAGTGCGCGACCCGACTGCTTGCCTGTCTTGGAGCCAGGAGGGAGGACAAGGTGGGGCGACGGATGGCGGGGCACAGATGCAAAGAGAGGGGCGCCCCCCCACCAGTGCCGCGGCTGCCTTCGACCCCATCCAGGGGGTGGAAAGAACGAGAAGGAAGCAAGGAGGAGAGCGACGACGGGAAGCAACACATCAACGGCCCGCCTATATATATATATATATATATATATATATATGTGTGTATATATATATATACTAAATGGTTGAGATTCGGGTGGGCGCGCTTCCATCGAGGCATGTCAATCCCGACCCTACGGAATTCACGAATTCCTGCCAACTGTGTAAATACCGCACCCTCTGTGACCCCTCCTATACACTTGCCTCGCAACTGAGAGGCAGTGGATTCCAAGCAGAAGCAAAATGATGCCACCACGAGTGATCTTCGCTACACTGGCTCCACGGCGCAGTCGAGACGTTATAAACACCTCTCGCCCTCGCACAACGCGATATCCAATGCAGCGCGGAAGACAAGGAACCTCGATTCGGATGCGTCCGCCGCCCAACAAACATCCGTATCAATGGGGCGATTTACCGCTGCGTGTTTTCTATTTCAGACAAGGTCCGTCTTCGATATTTGGCGCGCGCCCCGCAGGGCCGCTTCGCTACCGCCGACGCCGCGCACGGCCTCGACAAGCATGTTGCAGAACAGCTCGAGAAGCGCATAATGGCGCGGAACGCCCACATGCGGCGGATTCAGCGTTTGGCCCGCCAGCCCCGACCAGCAACACACGCCAAGATTATCTTGGAATGGCATGATGGGGTGAATGAAGTGACCGGCATATTGGACGTCGACCCCACTGCAGGCCGCAACAACAAAGCCATCGCCCTCACGCGAAAAGGCCACGACAAGCCTTCCTACCTGAACCCGCTCAGCCCTTTCTATGATCCCTTGAGAGATTCCCTGTGGCACACGTTCGGCGGTCGCCTGGGCCTTGAGGGAACGGAAGGGGAGGGTCGAGCTTGACAAGAAAATCGAGGGAATTCCCTTCTTTTCAGATTGGCTCTGGAGGCCCCCGAGAGCACACACGGTCGTCCCGAGAGGCCTCCAAGAGTTCTCCTAGAGCTCCGGGGAAGCCCTGCGTAGGCCAAGATCATTGAAAAACCAAATGGGCACGTATGATTTGGGTGTTCTCGCATTTCTGCCACCGATTCCCTTCCGAGGCTTGCGCATGACCCCAAGAGCCGCGCGGGACGCCTCTTGGGGGCATCTTGGAGCTCTCCTGGGGGCCTCTTGGGAGCTCTTCAGGGCCTCTCGGGGCCCTCTTCGGCGCTGGGTGCCTCTGGGCCCTCTCCTAGGAGTTGGTTGTGGCCTGCTCGGAGCGTCTCTGGGGCCCCTTTTCGGGCGTCATGACAACCTCTTGTGGCCTCTTGGGGCCAATTGCTCGGGACGCCTCTTGGGGGCCTCTCGGAACTCTCTTGCGAAGCATGCGCAAGCCTCGGAAGCGTGTAGGAGCGGAAAAGCTAGAAAAAACAGGACACCATTGATTTTCCATGGGCGTTTCAATGATTTTTGACCTCTCAAGAACTTCCCGTGAGCTCTTGGGGGAATCCTGGAAGCCTCTTGGAACGACCTTGAATGCTCTTGGAGGCTTCCAGAGCCGTCGGGGGGCCGACTTGAACAGCCTTGAACACTCTTTGGCTGCCTCTGGAGCGTGCTGGACCGTCTTCAGGCCCTCCGGGAGCTCTCTTGAACGCCTGGGAGGGTGGTACTGGAGACTTGCCGCCGATGGTAGCATCGTGTGCGCAGCCCCAAGGCGGGGGGGGCATGTGTTATCTATGTATATCGGTATACCAATAGCATTATCGTTCACATTACCATTACCATTACCATTACCATTACCATTACCATTACCATGACCATGACCATGACCATGACCATTACCATTACCATACCATACACATTAGTATTACTTCCGAGCTCTACAGCCACTACGGTGCCCGAGACCAACGAGAATACTTGCCACTCCGAGCAACCCTCGAAGCGGGACCACCCAAAGCGGACTTCAACGTCGTTCCGCCTATCCTCCCCTTTTGAAGCCCCAGGCAATTCCTGCTGCCGCTACTCGATTTCATTGGTCAACTACATTCCGATACGAATGTTTATGTAGGGCAAATGAGGTTACCGGACTGTATGCCTCGAGCAATAAAAATGCGCTTCGCTGTCGACGGAAGCCCGCCCCGATTGTTCGCCATAATGCAACCAGCTCGTTCACTGAACATCTATTACAACCACACAGTTCATACCATGTGATATCCGCGCAAGAGGCAAGGGCAAAACGCAACAAGAGAAGAACTAGGCCAACGATGCTTCACCTTGGAATCCTGGAGAAGAAACGAATGCAAGAAGTATCCCAGGGTCTCGGATGCCATACTTGGTCTCCCTCACTGTTGTTCCACATGCCCTACCCATCCCCTAACAAACATCAAATCGAACGAGCGGGGGTGTCGCAAGCAACGATGCCCAGACCAGACGCAGGCCAGACTGAGGCTGATGTCCTGGCGATCACCACGTGCGCCGGGTCCACCTCCTGTGCGGACGACGAAGCAGTAGGATCACCAAGATGATGAGGATCGGGGGGGAAGAGGAGGGGCCGCAGCACGAGCAGGAGGCAGTAGGACCAGAGCAGGAGCACACACGCGCATACCCTCCGCTCCTATCCCCTCACTCCTCCTCTCTCCATCCCTGCCCCGTCCCCCCTCGCAGGCAAGAGAGGCGGGGGCCCATCCAACGTGACGATCCGCACGCCGGGCAGGGCCATGGCCATGCGGATGGCGGAGTAGCCGCAATAGCAGCCGATCTGGCGCGCGCACAGCGGCCGCAAAGCGCGCGAGCCGTACGGAGCCCGGAATGTCAGGACCTCGGTCGGCCGCTCCCCAGAGGGCTGGGCGGGGCCCGAGAGCGTCGAGATAGACCATCCCCCTGGGCAACGTCCGCCATCCATCTTCGGCGTGCGCATGGGCAGGATTCGGGCCACAGAGACATCAGAGGAAGGATCCGGGGTGATAGGCCAGCCCCAGGGGAGGGGTCGAAGGCCCCACCAAGGGCAAAGGGCCGACCCAAACCTCTTCCCAGGTGTTGTGCTTGATGCAACGCTTGATGCATCTCTGCAGTTGGGTGATCGTAACAGTGGGTGACTGTGTCCTGGCCGCCCCCCCCCGCCCCCAAGAGCACCGCATACCTCCTTCTCCTCCTCAATCAGCTTTCCTCATCAATGGCTCCCCCTGTCGCACCCCCAGACGTGTTGGTAGGTCGGGCCGGGCGTGTCGCCTGAGACTTCATTTCTGATTCTGGAGCTTGAAATTTGCAACAGCCTCAAGGATGGAAGGCAGGTCGTTTTCAAGATGTGGCTCTCGCCTCAACGCCGCGCAAACTGGTCCTGAGATTAGAGAGAGCGTGATCCACCGCCGCTTTACTGTGGAAAATTGCCAACCTTTTCCTCCGGAGCCCAGGGGTCGCCCCCCCCTTCCCCCTCCGAAAATCCCCCCCCCCCTGCTGGAACCCCTCCCCCCCCCCCCCCCCCCCTCCCCCGGCAAAACCCCCCCCTCCCCTAACCCCTCCCCCCCCCCCCCCCTCCCGCTCGAAAAACCGGGGGGTCACTACCGGTTCGAACCCCTCCCCCCCCCCCCCTCCGGATCCGGAAAACCGGGGGGGTCACTACCGGTTCGAGCCCCCCCCCCCCCCCCCCCCCACCCCCCTACTCACCGCCAGCAAACGACTCCCGGTCCCCACCACCGTCCGCATCACATCCCCCACTGGTGTTCCCAGCACCACTGTCCTCACCACCGCTGTCCCCACTGGTTCCACCACCGCCCCTACTGTCCCCACCAGTGGCCCCACCACTGTCGCACTGTCCCCGCTGTCCCCAGAACTGTTCCCACCACGGTTCCACTCTCCCCACTGTCTCCACGGCCCCAACCACTGCCCGACTATCCCCACTGTCCCCACTGTCCCACTGACTCCTCCGCTGTCCCACTGAGCTGTCCCACTGTTCCCACCACTGTCCCCACTGTCCCCACCACTGTCCCCACTGTACCTCTGTCCCATTGTCCCACCGCCGTCCTCGCCACCGCCTTCACCACTGTCCCCACCACCATTGTACCCTCCACTGTCCCACTGTTTCCACCTCATTCCCATTGTCCCACACACCACTGTCCCCACCACCACCACCACCACTGTCCCCACCACCATTGTACCCTCCACTGTCCCACTGTTTCCACCTCATTCCCATTGTCCCCACACCACTGTCCCACCACCACCGTCACCACCACTGTCCACTGTCCCCCCCTGTTCCCACCATTGTCCCCACCACTGTCCCCACCACTACCGTCCCCACCACTGTCCCTGTCCCACTGTCCCCACCACTGTCCCGCTGTCCCCTCACCACTGTCCCCACCAACACCGTCCCCACCACTGTCCGCACCCCCACTCGGTTTTCGAGGGGGGGGAGGGGGTGTGAACCGGTAGTGACCCCCCCCGGTTTTCCGGATCCGGAGGGGGGGGTGGGGTGGGGGGAGGGGTTCGAACCGGTAGTGTCCCCCCCCCCTTTTCATGATGAGCAGGGGGGGGGGGGGAGGGGTTCGAACCGGTAGTGACCCCCCCGGTTTTCTGGAGGGGGGGGGGGGGGGGGGAGGGGTTCGAACCGGTAGTGACCCCCCCTGGTTTTCCGCCAGCAGCGGTAGAACACGCTCTTTCTGAGATTACAACAAAACTTGAGGGACGGAGGACAAGTCCTTCTCAAAATGTGGCTCGCCTTCGCGCCACGAACAGTCGTCCTAAAAGTGTGCAACAGTTGTAAGGATAGAGGCCGGGTAATTTCAAAATGCAGCTCTCGTCTGAACGCCACGCACAATCGTCTTATTATAAGTGCGCACCAAGTTCAAGGATCAAAAGCGGATCCCTTTCAAAAAGTCGCTCTCGCCATAGCGCCGCGCGCATACCTTGTTTTGTTTCAACGTTGAGGCACGATTCACGATAGCCAGGACGCAGCACGCACGTTCTGTGTTGAAGTCCCAGGAACGGTGTTCTGACACGATTTAGGATGATCAGCAGGCAATAATCAAGCATATTCTCGGCGCCCAAATCTCAATGATTATGTTTGAAGACGTTTGGAGATGTTCTAGCGACTGTCTTCCAATGGGACACCTTCCGTAATGCAAATAAGGTCTCGTAGAGTCATATGAAGTGGGAGCGTGGAGGTTGCCATCCACGTGATGGACGCCGAGGGCAGCGCTGGAAAGCAGCTTTTGTTAGCGACGAGAAGAAAAAGGGGTTGAAGGGGGGAACGACGACGATTGCCAGAGAAGCTACCAGGCGAAAGGGAGGTGGCTGACGGCGGCGAGGTGGGCCCCCGAGCGCGGCGCCCACACTCACAAGTGAGAGGGTGAGCTCAGCCTCGGCACGCTCACCCAGTTCTCGAAGAGACGTCCCCTCCCCAGCATACTCCTCATCGTATCCATCACCTCCTCCTCCTCCTCCTCATCCTCCTCCATGTCATCGTCATCTTGATCAACAGCATCACCACCACCACCACCACCATTATCATCATCATCATCATCATCATCATCATCATCATCATCATCATCATCATCATCAGCACCATCATCAGCAGCATCAGCATCAGCATCAGCATCATCATCATCAGCATCATCATCATGGTCATCACCACCGCCACCACCATCATCGTCATCATCACCGCCATCGTCGTCACCATCATCCTCATCATAATCACCAACAGTATCTCAGCATCATCACCGCATCGTCACCATCATCCTCATCATCATCAGCATTATCATCAGCATCAGCATCACCACAAGCAACATCATCATCAGCACGATAGACAGCGTACTGGTGTTCATCATCATCCTCATCATCATCATCATCATCAGCAGCATCAGCATCATCATCATCATCAGCAACATCAGCATCATCATCGTCATCATCAGCGTCACCAGCATCACAATCACCATCATCACCATCATCAGCATCATCATCACCATACTCACCGTCAGTATCATCATCAGCATCATGAGCATTAGCACAAACAGCAGTACCATTATCAACAACAGCATCATCGTCGTCGTCATCATCAGCAGCATGACCGTCGTTATCATCTTAATCAGCATCATCATTCGCATCATCACCAGCATCATCGTCATCATCCCCATCAACATCATCATCATCAGCATCATCACCAAATCCACCACCATCACCATCGCCAACACCACCATCATGATTTCCCTGAGCATCCTGATCATGGCCAGCAGCAGTATCATCTCAGCCATAATCGGAATCATCATAACCATCATTATTAGCATCAGCATCATCGTCGTCGACATCATCATTGTCATCGTTAGCATCATCATCAGCAGCAGCATCCAACAGCAGTACCATCATCAACATCATCACCAGCATCACCAGCATCACCAGCACCATCATCATCATCATCATCATCATCGCCATATCATCGCCGCCAACACCATAACCATCGCCATCACCATAATTCTCGTCTAGTCCTCACCATCATCATCATGATCATCCTCATCCCTCATCCTTAACTTCTTTATTATTCCTGCGTTGTCTATCCCATCCATCATTCTCCTCGGAACCCCTACAAACCCAACCCTGAAAGCCAATGAAACTGACCAGACCCCCTTACCCACCTACCTACCCGAACTCTCTCAATCCATCCCCACGTGTCCTCTATCATCCATCCTGCCCCTGCTGTTGCTGATTATCCCCTTGCCTCCCTCCTGCCCTTTCTGCTGCTGCTGCCCATTTCGCCTCATTCTCCTCCTCATTGTCCTCTTCCCCCATCTGGTTCCCTCCACCTTGCTTTTCTCCCTTCCTCTCGTCGTCCTCATGAGGCTGCTCCTCTCTCATGCTGCGGCCCCGGCCTCGAGGATGCTGCCCCTCTTTGGCGCGCCCTGCACGCCAGCCTCGCCCCGTGCCGGCCCGGGGACGAAGGAGAGCCAGGTGGGGGGTGAGCTCCCCTCCCCCTGCAGCTCCTCCTCCTCCTCCTCATCCGCCTCCTCCTCGTCCTCCTCCTCCTCCTCGTCCTCCTCCTCCTCCCTCCTCCTCTTCCTCCGCCTCCTCCTCGTCCCCCAACTCCTCCTCCCATTCCTCCTCCTCCTCCTCCTCCTCCTCCTCCTCCTCCTCCTCCTCATCTCATCTCATCCTCATCCTCATCTCATCCTCATCATCATCATCATCATCATCATCATCATCATCATCATCATCATCATCATCATCATCATCATCCTCATCCTCATCCTCATCCTCATCCTCATCCGCATCCTCATCCTCATCCTCATCCTCATCCTCATCCTCATCCTCATCCTCATCCTCATCCTCATCCTCATCCTCATCATCATCCTCTCTCATCCTCATCCTCATCCTCATCCTCATCCTCATCATCATCATCATCATCATCATCATCATCATCATCATCATCATCATCATCATCATCATCATCATCATCATCATCATCATCATCCGCCTCCGCCTCCGCCTCCGCCTTCGCCACCTCCTCCTCCTCCTCTTCTTCCTCCTCCTCCTCCTCCTCCTCTTCCTCCACCTACGTCGCCTCCAACTCCACCTCCTCCTCCTCCTCCTCCTCCGCCTCCGCCTCCGCCTGCGCCTCCGCTTCCGCCTCCTCCTCCTCCTACTCCTCCTCCTCCTCCTCCTCCTCCTCCCCCTCCTCCTCCTCCTCCGCCTCCGCCTCCGCTCCCGCCTCCGCCTCCGCCTCCGCCTCCGACTCCTCCTCCTCCTCCTCGCCCTCCCCCGCCGCCTTCAGCAGCGGCTGGAGAGGTCAGCGGATTCCTGGGGACTGTAACGCTCACGTCCTTCTTCCCCCTCCTCCTGAAACCAGGCAGAGGAGCGCAGGGAGGAACAGGGAGAGAGAGAGAGAGAAGGGATACGAGATGGTGGAGTGTGTGTGTGTGTGAGAGTGAGGGAGAGGAAAACAGTGAGGGACTGGGCAACAAAAAGCAAGAGGAATCAGAAGGGAGAGAGGAACGACGAGATAAGGAAGACAAACGGCGGAAGGAGAAGAGACATGGAAGATGGCTTGATGGTCTTGTTTACACAGCTTCTAGTTGATGAGGGACGATGGAAGAGAGACTGAGGATGGAGGAGAAACAAGGAAGGACACGTGGGAAAGGGATGAGCGGAGGAAAGGAGGGAGGACGTAGGGGAGAGTAGGTAGGTTAAAGGAGCAAGGGTGGATGAGAGAGGAGGAAGGATGGAGGGAGGAGAGAAGAGGGAACATGAGGGAGTCCGACGGCTGAGGCAACAAGGAGGAGAGAAGGACTACGGGAGGCGTGGAATACGAAAAGAGCATGGAAAATGCTATAGGATGCAAGGAAAGACGAGATGGAAATGTGAAGAGGAAGATGAGGATATGGACGAACTGAAACTATAACCGTCGGTCGCGCTTGGCGTGCGCGCTCTCGCCCTAGAGTGTCACGGGGCGCTGGATCGAGGTCCAAACATCCTGGGCTGAAACGTTACATCTCTTCCTCCTTCCCCTCTTCCTTCCGTCATGTTCATCCTCAGCATCATCCTCAGCATCATCCTCAGCATCATCATCATCATCATCATCATCAGCATCATCATCATCAGCATCATCATCACCACCACCATCATCATCAGCAGCATCAAAATCATCATCACCAGCATAATCAGTATAATCATCATCAGCATCATCATAATCATCACCAGTATCATCAGTATCATCATCATCATCGTCATCATCATCGTCATCATCGTCGTCACCGTCATGGTCATGGTCATCATCATCATCATCATCACCACCATCATCATCATCATCATCATCATCATCATCAGCTGCATCATCATCCTGACCATCACCATCCGCAGCACCATCAACAACTGAATAATGGGAGGTATGAGAGAAAGGCAGAGCAGCTGAAGCAACGCATAGCAAAATCAAGAAACACCAGCAGCAACAGCAGCGGCACCACCAACAGTTGTATCGCAGTCGCAGTAGTAACAGCGACTGCAGCAGCACCAGCAGCAACAGCGGCGGCGAGATCTGGAGGATGGTGTGCGAGAAAATTTGCATCGCGAAGGGCGCGATCCTACTGCGTGTGGCAAAGGCGACGTTCTCTCCTCACGCTCTGCGCGATGCGGCGCGGGAGGATGTTCGAGGCAATGCAGATGCGGGGCTGCGGATTAAGCGCGCAGTAACGCGCTGTGCTCCCTGTGAAACATGACTCGTGTAAGAGAGGTACCGGAAGGGACTGGGGACCGCATGCGAGGACATCCACTGAGACCCGAAGTGGAGCTCCTTGTGGGCCACGATCCCAAGCTGGATGTGCCAACATGAGCGGTGGAACGGCATGCGGACGCATCCGCTGACGCTGTAAGTGGAGCTCCCTGTGAGGCACGAAACGTGGCCGAGGTATGCCAGTGTGCCGAAACGAGCTGCGGATCGGCATGCGGACGCAACCACTGGAGCCGTAGGTGGAGCTCCCCGTGGATGAGGGTCCGCCGTCCGCGCGAAAACGATTCGCGCGAAAACTGCTGCCGTTCGAAAGAAATTCGCTGGGCGCGTGCGCGCGAAAAGGTGCGCGCCGGTTCCCGGCGCTCCCGCGGCTGCCGGGAACCAAAATTTTGCAACGCGGCGGCCACCGCGGCGGCCGCCGCCTCCGCGGCGCAAGGCGGCTCCGATGCCAGGGGTCCACGGCGGCCCGGAGGAGGGCGGGATTTGGACAGACCGAGACCGAGGCTGGAAAAACCCGAAATCCTGGTTCCCGGCTCCGTCTGGCGCCCCAGGGACTCACGGCGCGCCAGAGGATGGCGGGAACCATGATTTTGGAGAGATCGAGGCTGGAAAAGTTCCCGCTTCCCGGCTCTGTCTGGCGGCCCAGGGACTCACGGCGCGCCAGAGGATGGCGGGAACCATGATTTTGGAGAGATCGAGGCTGGAAAAGTTCCCGCTTCCCGGCTCTGTCTGGCGGCCCAGGGACTCACGGCGCGGCGTCCCAGAAAATGGCGGGAACCATGATTTTGGAGAGATCAGGCTGGAAAAGCCCGAAATCCCGGTTCCCGGTTCTCACGGCGGCCCATGATGGCGGGAACCATGATTCTGGAGAGATCGAGGCTGGAAAAGCTTAAATTCCCGGTTCCCGGCTCTGTCTGGCGCCCAAGGGACCCACGATGCGGCGGCCCACACACTGGCGGGAACCATGATTTTGGACAGACCGAGGCTGGAAAAGCCCGCAATCCCGGTTCCCGGCTGTCTGGCGCCCCACCTGAAGGAACGCTTCGGTTAGTAATAGTTAGCTGGAATTAGAACTAGTTAGTAACTCGTTATAACTAGTTACCGTGTTGGAGTTTTTGGAGTGGCATGTTCGTTGTTTGGCTTATACTTTTGAGGTTTTTTTTGGAACGTGTGTTATGTTGTTTTGGAGATTGCATGTTGTGTTCTTTGTATATCGATGTTTTTGTTGTAAAGTATGCGCTAACAGAACAATTTACGGTATTCCACTGGTCAAATGCACGTGATATGATCGCCAACTCTCCTGTAAACCACTGGAGATTTCAACGAACTGAAGGGGATGAGAACGGGATCGCGGGCATCATCGATGACATGCCTAGAAAAGTGTTCGCTCGCATGCACGTGCTTTGTAATCAGAATCTGAACTAAGCTCTGCGGCGGATCGCCGTAGCATTTCACGTGGAACCACACTTGGACTGCAACGTGGCCACGATCGCGACCCATCAAAACTATGTCACCACGTTTGATTTCCCCTCCATGTTCGGCGTGCGCTTTAATTGTCAAAACTGCTGCATGCGTGCCTGGCCGCAGCTGCTGCAAAACACTCAACAGACGTTTGCTTGCAGCTGTGGCGCACTCGAACTCGCACTCCACTGACAACCCGCGGATGCTCTGTAGATCATGCATGAGCTGAGCCGCGAGCTGGATCATTACAGCCTTCTCGGGCCTCGTCTTGCACTGGTGGTCCTTTGCAAATAGTTTGACATGTTTGTGCGTCCGCTCTTGGACAAAACATGATAAAGCACCGCGCCTCTCAAACATATCAGCCAAGTGGATAGCCATGTGATGCTTATACACCCAATACTTGGCACCATATGCACGCTGGTGAAGCTCCAAATGTTTCAACACTGCTGACTCAACCTCGTCGCGTGTGCATGGCAATCGCCAACGCGCGCAGAGAATAACATCCACGGCGTCACATAACGCCAGCACGCTTGCTACCTGGTCTGCGACTGCATCGCATGATGGTGCACTGGCAATGACTTGCCTGATGTATAGAGCCAGTGCGGGAATCGCAGATAGCTCTTGCGAGGCACTCGCCTGGAAGTCTCCCGTATCCCAGACTGTTGCAGCAGAGTGGTGTTTGGATGGCCATGTCCACTTCATGAAGTAATCGTGGAGGTCGTCGGCGCTGCGCAGTTTCTTGACATCTTTCTGCTCAGGAGGGCCCTGACTTTCCGATCAAAAATGACACTGGCGAAATATACGTGCATCCAATCGAAGCAGAGGAATGTCATCACCAAGTATCTAAGAAACGGGTCCAGTGCGACATGCGTTGGGTGGAAATTTCAACCTTTCACCTGCGTCACAGATGTGTACTGCGCGTCTGTGAGCTCGTCTCGCTGGTACCGCTCCCAATCAGGGCGCATCCTCTCCAAGATCGCGACGACTGTCGCGTCGGTGTTGTATGCGAGTTTGCTTTTGTCAAGGCAGGTATCATCAACGTATGTCCCCGAACTGTCGAATTGCGTGTAGCCGAATTTCTTGTTAAGGACGTTCCTGCAAATTGCGCAGGGCTTAGAGCCAGCGTGCCCCTTGTTCATATGAAGCTCCCTCAATGCCTCCTCGTCTCGTATAACGCACACCAATCTCGCAACTATCGTTGCGTATGCTGTTGCGTCACCCAGCGCAGATACATCCAGCGCAACCCCCGCTGTCTCAAAGTTAACGCCACCCGATCTATTAAAAAAGAGCTCGCTGAGCATCATGCGGATAGATTGCCCGATGCCCCCAGGCATATCTTTCGCCTTGGCAACGCGCGCGGTGCTGAGGGTGAACCAAAGATCTTCGTTTTGCAAGTGTTCGTCAAATTCGACAAAAGACCAGTCCACCGCATCCATACCACGGTAGTCTTTGCCTTTCGCGAGAGGACCGCGCGGCGATATACCATCGAAATAAAAGATTATCTTCCAAGGCGCAACTAAAGAACATGTGTGCTGTTGTAATTGTTGGCGCATCAATGACCTGAACGGCCCGCTTTTCTTGCATATGGCGTACAAGAACGCCCCTGGGTTACACGCCCAATTCTCAATTGTGCCCCCATCGTTATCGTCGCCAACAGGCATCTGCATGCCATTCAATATAAGGCCATATGTGTTACCATTATTGACCACATGTTTCTCATATGCCCTATATTGGGACCCCCGCGAGACAGCGTCTGGCAACCCATTGTCACGAACGTAAGTGAGCACGTGAGACAAGGCTGCCTGGGAAACACACGGGCCGCGGTGGACCTCAACTAATGCCTCGGAGTGTGCGCGGGGCCGCTTCGGCCGCGGACCCGACGCCATACCAGCCAAACTGCTCACGGACTGATGCGATATGCGATGACCGCAACGCAATCGACACGAGTGAAACAGGATGCGACGATCGCACCGTCTTTGTTTTACACCACAGATGCACAAGCGAATCCATCGCTGCAACAACAAGCAATGAGATGTGCTGGCCTACGACCGATCGTCGATGAACGCCAAGGCAGCGGACCACGCCTCAGCGCGCGAGCGCACGCCAGGGCCCCACTTGATCCTCTTGTCGCTCCGCCCCACTACGGGGCGATATACCTGATTGTCGTTCTGGGTCAGGACGTAGCCAGCCCTGTAGTGGAGGTTCCCCGCCTTCGCAGGCGGCGGCAGCACCTTCGGCTTCGCGACGTGGCTTGAGGGCCTCTTCGCGACGACCTTGCCCGTGCTATTGCCCGTGCTCTTGCTGCCCTTCCCGTGTCCCTTGCCTTTGTGATTGTGGTTGATGCCCTTGCCCTTGCCCGTGGTCTTCGGCTGCTCTGCAGCCTCTGATGCATCTGCTCCGGCGGCATCGGCGACCGCGTCGCCAGCCGCGGCGGGGCGCTTGCGCGCGGCCGTCGCCGCGGCCGCCGCCTTCGCCTTGGTGGCGAGCAGCTTGCGCAGGGCGGCCTCCTCGTCGCTCAGGTTGGCATCGGGCCCTTCGTCATCAACTGTTGGCTCGGCCGTCGCCGACTTGCCGAGCGCTGGCACCTCACGAGGCGGAAGCTTCGCCTTTGGTGGCCCCAGGGGGCAGCCCCCTGAAGATGCCGCTGTGTGCACCCCTGTAGACGCTCCTGCAGACCCAGCTGCATGTCCTCCATGGAGCGCCACATTGGCGAAGAGCGCCGCGGCCAACTGCCCCCCGAACATGTTCTGGTACATCTGCATCTGCCCACCAACCGTCACACCTGGCATCGCGGCCTTGGCGCGGGGGGGCGCGACGGGCTCAACGGTGGTAGTCTTCCTGATCTTGCTGGAAGAACTCGGGCTCGTCGGCACCCATGTCCTCCATGCGTGGGCCTTCGGCGTTGTCATGCGCCTCTCCCCACCATGCCTCGCTATGCATATGATCGATGGTGTCGTAATCCCAGATCGTCCTGCACCCGCGGTTGGCCCACGCTTTCGCAGTGGCAGCTGCGCCCAAAGTCTTCTTCACATCCTTTAATAGTTTCATCCACGCATCTGCATTGTCACATTTCCCAACGGCATGTGCCACCGCAGCCGCCACTCGCGCCTTACCTGTTTCAGATAATGTATGCATGCCAATTAGCGCGGCACGGTTGACCACAATGTTTACACACGCCTTCTCTGATAAGTCCCCCCCTTCAACTTAGCGAGCTCAGTCGCTGTGAGGCATTTAGAAAAGATGGTTACCTCCTGCCACTTCTTAGAACCGCTGGTGTACCCCAGCAAGCCAGTCTTGTAACCAACGGCCGAACAAAGCTGGGCAAGCTCTCGCGAGCTCCAGTGGTCCAGCGCATTGTCTCGAATGGCATTCGCGAGGAGTGACGCGTCATCGGTGCTCAAGTTTCCAAGATTCCCTAACAGCGAAAACTGAAAGGTTTCTAGTAGGGTCAAAAAAGAGCACCATGACTCCACAGGGGGGTCTGGGCGGCATCCGGGGAGCTGGGTCCGAACTCGCAGTCGCACACTTCGTGCTCTTCGACCTCCCAGAATTCCATTCCCGGGCCACATTCTGAATGCCCGGAACCAACTGTAAGCCACTTCGTGCTCTTCGACTTCCCAGAACTCCATTCCCGGGCCGCATTTCGAATGCCCGGAGCCAACTGTAAGCCACTTCGTGCTCTTCGAGTTCCCAGAACTCCACTCCCGAGCCACATTCTGAATGCCCGGAGTCCACTGTAGGCCACTTCGTGCTCTTCGACTTCCCAAAACTCCATTCCCGGGCCACATTCTAAATGCCCGGAGCCAACTGTAGGCCACTTCGTGCTCTTCGACTTCCCAGAAATCCATTCCCGGGCCACATTCTGAATGCCCGGAGCCAACTGTAGGCCACTTCGTGCTCTTCGATTTCCCAGAACTCCATTCCCGGGCCACATTCTGAATGCCCGGAGCCAACTGTAAGCCACTTCGTGCTCTTCGAGTTCCCAGAACTCCATTCCCGGGCGACATTTTGATGCTGATGCAGAGAAGTGAATGGTGATGCTGATGCTGAAGCTGAGGCAGGCAGGCTGAGGCTGAAGCTGAGGCTGAGGCTGAGGCAGGCTGAGGCAGGCTGAGGCAGAGGCAGAGGCAGAGGCTGAGGCAGGCTGAGGCAGACGCTGAGGCAGGCTGATGCTGAGGCAGGCTGAGGCTGAGGCTGAGGTTGATGCAGGCTGAGGCTGAGGCTCGGGCTGACGCAGGCTGAGGCTGAGGCAGGCTGAGGCTGAGGCCGAGGCTGAAGGCAGACTGAGGCTGAAGCTGAAGCAGGCTGAGGCTGAGGCTGAGGCAGGCTGAGGCTGAGGCTGAGGCTGAGGCAGGCTGATGCTGAGGCAGAGGCTGAGGCTGAGGCTGAGGCTGAGGCTGAGGCTGAGGCAGGCTGAGGCTGAGGCTGGCTGAGGCTGAGGCTGAGGCTGAGGCTGAGCAGCTGAGGCTGAGGCCGAGGCTGAGGCTGAGGCTGAGGCTGAGGCAGGCGAGGCTGAAAGGCTGAGGCTGAGGCTGAGGCTGAGGCTGAAGGCTGAGGCTGAGGCTGATGAGGCTGAGGTTGAGGCTGAGGCTGAGGCTGAGGCAGGCTGAGGCTGAGGCTGAGGCTGAGGCTGAGGCTGAGGCTGAGGCTGAGGCAGGCTGAGGCTGAGGCTGAGGCAGGCTGAGGCTGAGGCTGAAGGGCTGAGGAGGCTGAGGCTGAGGGCTGAACAGGCTGAGGCTGAGGCAGGCTGAGGCTGAGGCAGGCTGAAGGCAGGCTGAGGCTGAGGCTGAAGGCAGGCTGAGGCTGAGGCAGGCTGAGGCTGAGGCTGAGGCAGGCGGATTCTGAGGCAGGCTGAGGCTGAGGCTGTGACTGCGACTGCCGCTGCCGCTGCGACTGTCATCGCGAATGCGACTGCGACTGCGAGAACAGCAGAACTCTACAACTGGATTCGCATCTGAATCTTAAAGGGGAATGCTTCCATATTTGTTTCTACACATCGCTGTTAGGTCGCTTTGCCGGGATCATAGTCAACTTGAAGGAGCAACTGGTCAAATTGACACTTGGCCACTGCGGCGGGATCCAACCCACAGCTTATCTGAGTTTGCACCCATTCTTGCATATGGCTTAGCTCGGCGATAAGGTTTGACACGGGCGTCATTGCGTAGTAAACGCAAGTAGATGGCGCGACAGATCGCGACGTGGCAACTGGATATCGCGAACGCCAGACTCGCGAGCCAAATGGGATACGGATAAGATGCCAACTGCAACATCACATGCAATTGCAGGGCGGCCCGACCGCGGTGGGGGGTGCATTGGGAGGGGCAACAATGGTGCAGCCCCCCACGCCGTCGCCAATCACCCTCATCCGCACATCCCCTCCCCTGCTTCGCTGTCGTCGTTACCACTCTGCGGCCAGACCGCAAACCACAAACGGGATAGTATGCAATCATGTGCATGATGTTAAATGCAACAGATGCAAGATAGTTCGACACACGATGCACGGCTTTACAACTTGTATTTCTAATGCGCGACCCGACTCGGGATCAGGCCACGTCCATGGACTTCGCATGCTCAAGCCATGCGACTGCGACGCTGTGCGACTCGACCGCAGCCTCACGGTCCAGAACTGAGTTCATCCACTCATCCTTCGCCTTGAGGAACGCGGCGTAGTCGACGTCTGCCTGTCGAGGCTGCTGGGGGTCAGGGTGGGGGATGGCCGTTGTTATGGGGCGGGAAACGTAATTAGCAATACGTTATTAACCACATGCATGCCTTCTTGGTCAGTGTTTTCGCACGGGAGCGAGTCGACGCCACATCCTTGTTCGCAGCCTTGACAATCTCTTTCTTCTGGCGAGCCCGCTCCTCACGCTCCTCCTTAAGCTCATGACGAACCTGTGCCTCCATCGCCTTCTGCTTGGTGGACTTCACCACTGCAGCCAGAACAGTTGACGTGCAAGGGCCTGCGCGCGCACACACACGCACACACACACACACACGCGCACACCTTGGGCCAATATGCTTACGAAAGGCTCGGTCGCCGCCGTAGCGCCGCCCTGTAGGCCCCACTGGCGTGCAACCCCACATGTGCATGACGTTGCATGTTTGCGCGCAGCGCCACAAGCGATACGATGAATGCGTTTGCGCGCATGGGCTACCCTCGTAGCTACCCCGCTGCCCTGCAGCGAACCCCGCAAAACTGCTAGAGCGCACTACGCGACGCCAAGGGCCGCGCGGCCCCGTGCCCGCGCGAGGCCACCCACTGCAACGCGGCAATCAGTTGCACGAATGTGCACATTCCTCCACACCTCTGCCTCCCGCAAAACCATGCGGAACACGTCCTCGGCGGCCTCCGCCTGTTTCATGGCTCGTTCCAGCTTCTTGAACGCCGCATCTACCTTTCGGGGGGGGGGGGGGGGGGGGGGGGGGAAGGCGTGAACACGACCCTACAAACCCACACCTGAAAACATTCAAACCCTGTAACACACGAACCGATTGGGGTGCCGAATCGAATCACCGCAACGCAATACAATATGATTCGTACACGTGTGTATCAACACACATATACATGCAACGTAATGCAAGTCAGTATAGTAGCTAACACTACTAAACATAAAGACTACATAACGAGCCCAACCTTCTTGTCGTTCTTCTTCGCCTGTGATTTAGTGTATTTCACGTGCCTGACGGTGGCCGTGCGCGCGGCGTTGAAGTCCGCCCTGTCCTCGCGACGGCGTTGGGCCCGCAGTGCCTTGAGTTGGGCGGACATCGCAGGCGTGATGTGCACAACGGCGCGCAGGCGCCTCGCGCGAGAGAGACGCGCCTCGCGTACCGCAACGGCTACGGCCGAGATGCATATTGCGACTTAGTCGCGCAATGCAATATCACATGATGCACCCCCCCTCTCACATTCGCACCGGCGTCGGCACCGACGCCGTGGTTCGCCGCCGCCTCACATCATCATCATCATCATCATCATCACCGTCACTGTCGTCATCGTCGGCATCCTCATCCTCATCCTCATCCTCATCATCATCATCATCGACATCGTTCGTCGTCATCACCATCATACTCACCATCGCAATCCGCCCCTCTCCCCCACCGCAACATTCGTCGTGTGCCATCCTGGAGATCCTTCCACAACATCAACGTTGATCGCCGTCCCTCCACCCGCCCTCTCATTCGTTGCACTAAGTTTGAACCACCTCCCGTGCCACACATCCAATCCGTCCGCACTCTCCTCACCATCCTTATCTCATCCTCCCTCTCGTGGCCGTCGCCGTCGTCACCATCGGCGCCGTCGTCGCCGCCGTCGCGCCCCGCCCCACCTGGCCGCGGAGGGGGCGCGCGCAGGACGGTGCCGCTCTGGAGGGGGTCGGCGCGCGACGGCGCCGCCGACGACGACGACGACGACGACGGCGATGACGACGGCGACGAGGACGACGGCAACGGCAACGGCGACGACGGCGGCGACGGCGGCGGCGACCACGAGGGCAATGCGACAAACCACAACGAGAAAACGAAATGACACGGGGCGGGGGGGGGGCACATGAGCTCGAGCGAACGAGGACCTGGATATCTGATAGCGTCGACTGAACGCTGGGAATGGGACGAGGCGGTGGAGGAGAGCTGGTGACGATGGCGACGGTGGCGAAGGTGGTGGTGACGGCGGTGGCCGACGACGACGAAGACCGATTGCGGTGGTGGCGATGACGATACTGATGATGAGGCGGTGAGGTGACGACGGGAAACGAGCGGCGGAATATAAAAGCAACGAGGGAAGGACGATGGACGGATGATGAGCGAACGCTGGAGGACGACGATGGACGGGCGATGGGGGCAACAAAGGAGGGGCCATGGAGCACGGGCTGCGGGTGCGATAATGCGAGGATGATGCTGCACCGTTTTTTTGTGGCTCGTGGCCCCCGTGGCGGCGTGTATCTGCGCGCGCGCCGTGGGGCCGATAACTATCATCGCGTCCACTCAAATTATCCACATCAGATGCACATCTGTGGATTCTAAGCAAGGCGTCAACTACAGGAGCGGGAGGTGTATACTATCAACTGATCAGGAACGACCCCGCATGCAAACCCGTCGACCGAAATTTCACCCCTGGAGTGATCCAAGACCGCTCAAATCGTCGCCACCAAGACTCACCACCAGGAAACTGTGACCCGGCCACCCCGCTGTCGCATATGAGAAACTCATATACGACAATTTTGTCGTACATGAGAAACTCATATACGACAGCGCTGTCGTCAACACTATCACACCGAGTTTGTCGTATATGAGTTTCTCATATACGACAGCGCTGTCGTATATGTGTTTCTCCTATACGACAGCGCTGTCGTATATGAGAAACTCATATACGACACAGTTGTCGTACATGAGAAACTCATATACGACAACTGAGCCTCTGATCGCTTCAGAAGGAGAGGAGGGGGGAAAACGGTTCTCGCAGTCGCGATTGCGAAGGGATCTGGAGGCAGCGCGTGAGCCTAGAATTAGCGATGATCTGCCGTGACCGTAGCTGTAGCCCTTGGCCGCCGTCGTGGCAGCCCAAAGCCGCCTGTCGCTGCAGCCCTTGGCCGCCGCCGTGGCAGCTCGTGGCAGCCCTTGCCGCCAGTCGCGGCAGCCCTTGCCGCCGTCGTGTCAGCCCGTGGCCACAGCTGTAGTAGCCACCGATGCGGCCCTTGCCACCGTCGCGGTAGCCACTGTCCTACGACAAGTTGGCATCGCGCCACGCGCGCTGGGCCTCCCTCCACACATGCGCGTGGAGCCTCTTGTTCCACTCGATGTACTTCATCTGCTGATAGTCGTAGCCATCGAAGCCCTCGACCAGCTCTTTCACCGCCAGGGCCTTGGCGAGGCGGATGTGCTTGCCACCGCGCGGCCGCGGGACGTAGTAGTCGTCGTCGCCGCCCTTGTGGCCGCTGCCCTTGCCACCATCGTAGTAGCCCTTGTGGCCGCTGCCCTTGCCACCGTCGCAGTAGCCCTTGTGGTCGCTGCCCTTGTCGCCGTCGTGGCCGCTGTCGCGGTAGCCGACGTCGTTCCGGCTGCTGTCGTAGTAGCGGCCACGCTTGCCGTAGTAGCTGCTGCTGTCGTGCTTGCCACCGTGCTTGCCACCGCTGTGGTAGTAGTCATCGTGCTTGCCACCGCTGTGGTAGTAGTCATCGCCCTTGCCACCGCTGTGGTAATAGTGGTCGTCGCCCTCGCGCTCGTAGTAGCCATAGCGCTTGCATGGGCGCTTCTTCGGCTGTGGCTCATCACCGTCGTAGTCGCGGCCCTTGCCACCGTCGAAGGCGCTGTCCTTGCCGCCGATGTAGTAGCCCATATCGCTGCCCTTGCCGCTGGTGCCCCTGCCACCGTCATAGGCGCTGCCCTTGCCACCATAGTAGTAGCCCGTGCCGCTGCCCCTGCCGCCGTCGTAGGCGCTGTCCTTGCCACCGCTGTAGTAGCCCATGTCGCTGCCCTTGCCACTGTCGTAGCCGCTGCCCTTGCCACCGTCGCGGTAGCCCATGTCGCCGTAATCGTCGTCGTCTTGAACGAAGTGCTGCAGGCCGTGCATCTGGTTCATGCTCGGGCTCACCGCCGGCGCCATGTCGAACATGTTGAGCAGCTGGTCCGCCGTGCACTGCCTCGCGCGCTTCGGCGGCGGGGCGGTCGGCGGCGGCCGCGGCCCGTAGTGCTTCGCCTCAGGCGGGACCGCAGGCTGCCGCGGCCCGAACTTCGACTTCGGCTTCAGCGGCGGCGGCGGCGCTGGCACCCGCAGCGCTGGCTGCGGCTCGGCAGCACCGCCGCCGTGGCGGCGGCGGTTGAGGCCCTCCGCCGCGTCCAGGAGGAGCGCCACCGCAGCTTCGTCCATGGCGCTGGTGATGCTGCGCGTGGCGCGATGCTGGTTGCGCGGGTGCTGCTGCGCGTGGTGCGCTGCTGGTTGCGCTGGGGCTGCGCGTGGCGCAGCACCGCACTGGCGCGAGGGCCCAAACGCTCGGGCCTGAAAAATGGCAACGGATGAGGATATGGAGGTGAGGCTGCTGAGGATGGTCGGTGCAATCGTATGCAACATGCGTGCACTGTCCTTTTTTTCTGCGCCATGCAACCCCATGCGGTGCGCCGCAACGCATGCGTGTTGCTATACTAGCTGCGTGCACCCCCTAATACAAACGTGAAACACTATGGGCGGCCGACGGCAGACGACGGGCGACGGACGCCGACGACGGACGCTGACGACGACGACGACGACGACGGCGACGACTGAGGGGTTCACCGCCGTTTGTGCTCAATTCCGAGGCCCCATGCAGGGCCACGTCCCCCCGCGGCCCTCCCAGGGCCCATCGGGGGACATCCATATGCCATGGATCCCAAGGTCCCTCGAGGACCATCTCGCGAGCCGCGGTGATGGCACCGCGTTCGACGAGAGGATCCTCGATGCCATCGCGAGGTCAGCGATTTCGGCGGCGACCGCCGAGCTGAACGAAGAGCTTGGAATGAGAAAGTGGAACGGAGGGGATGAGAAGGGCCGGATGGATAGGGTTCATAGCACATACCCCCCATAAGGAGTTGAAGCGCCAGTGCCAACGCGCAGACGACGCAGAGCGCGAGACGAAGAGGCTGAAGCTGGGCTGCAGCGGCCACAAGGGCGGCGACGATGACCACAAGGGCAGCGGCGACAGCAGCGGCCACAAGGGCGATGACCACTACCACAGCGGTGGCAAGGGCAGCGACCACAAGGGCGATGACTACTACCACGACGGCGGCAAGGGCAGCGACATTGGCTGCTACGACGGTGACAAGGGCAGCGACGACGGCTACTACGACAGCGGCAAGGGCTACTACGACGGCGGCAAGGGCCTCGATGGCTGCGACTATGGCAAGGGCAGCAATGGCTACTACGACAGCGGCAAGCACGCCAGCGGCAAGGGCAGCAATGGCTACTACGACGGTGGCAAGGGCAGCGGTGGCTACTACGACTATGGCAAGGGCAGCACGGGCTACTACGACGGCGGCAACGGCAGCGATCAGCAATGGCTACGACGGCAGCAGACGAAGTACACCGAGTGGAACAAGAAAAAAAAGTGTGCAGGGCGGCAACCATGACGGTGACAAGGGCAGCGGATGCGACGGCGGCGCGGGCTGCCACGACGGCGACAAGGGCTACCACGACGGCGGCAAGGGCTACCACGACGGCGGCAATGGCTACTACGACGGCGGCAAGAGCTGCATCACCCACGACGGTGACACGCCCGCGGGCAGCGACACGGGCTACTACGACGGTGGAGGCAGCGACTACGACGGTGGCAAGGGCGGCGCCTACGACTGTGGCAAGGACAGTGACAAGGGCATCGGCGCCCGCAGTGACAAGAGTGAGAACGACAGCATCGTGAGCGTTGTCGCGAGCAAGGTCACTGGCGCTTCTGACCCAGATGTGATGGTGCACGATTCTGGCACCCCAGAATCTGATAGTTCGGACTGATGCTCGAGGAGCGATATGGAACAGGGAGAGGGATGGGGATGAGAGGGGAGTCAGAGGGTGAGCGAGCGAGCGCGTGCAAGTCGCGATCACTCGGCCGCGTTCTCTGGATCGGCGCCGCGCGTAGGCGAATCTTCGCCAGGTTGGTCAGCAGGCGAACCGTCGCCATCATCATCGTCAAACATATCGTTCCCCTCGGTGGCAGGTGTGATGTTGTCCCGAAGACTTTGTGCAGCTTGAGCGATGTATACTGGTTCCCAATCATCGACTTTAGATTGCACCCGTTGCGGCATGCCGTCTGTGCCACGTATCGCCATGAACACTGTCGTGCGACGCTTGTCACAAAATACGCCAGTGACGCCAGACGTGGACCTGGCTCGCTTCTCTCGGTCATGCGCGTCGATCGCTGCAGCCACCGCTGCAACGCGCACGTACTCCATAGCAGCAGGTACACACTCGATCGAGACCTTCTTGCACGCCTTTAACTCGAGCAGAAACGTCAACGTGGTAACATCGTGCTTCAAGTGCTGGCCGCCGCGCGTGCACTCCACCGCTGGGAACGATGCAGTCACGGACTCTGGCATCAGAGGTGCATCGGGTATACCCCGATTGATCTTGACAATCGAGGCCTTATCGGCATCGTCCTGAAGCAACGGGTCTGTCTCTTTCATGTCTTGCCAGATCGAATCGTCACATGCGGCGTTCCTCATCTTCATCAGATCACCACAGAAAGCGCTGTGCGCTAGGGGAGGGTTCGACTTTGTGGGGTTCGGGGCTCCGATGAAGTTCTGAAGCTTGCGATCGCTCTTCGACAGCTCCAAGAATAGCGAACCAGCCGCTTGGATAATCTGTCTGGGGGCCCATGGGTCTTTCAATGCACCCCCTCGATGACAGCGCGCATTTGCACAATCACGGGCACGATTGCAAACCAAAGCTCGAGTGGAAACGCCTACGGACAAGGCAACGATTGCCGACGTCCATGCGGTATGTGAGCGATAACTCATGGCACTGCGTTTGCCGACGTGGGAGGGTGGAGCGACGTTTTGCAAATGGCCATATTGCAATCGAGCGCGCGTTTATAAGTACTGCATAGATGTATGCATACATCGTCAATTCCTAGATTTCTTCACTGCGGGCGCAGGCGCATCCCCAGCCTTGCGCTTTGGCATGAGCGATGCCAGCGGTGCGATCAGCGCGTCTCCCTTCGCGACGTCGCTTTTGTTGGTCAGCACCTGCGCAGACACAGACGGTATCACATCGGACTTCATGGTCGCGGCCTTCACGTTTGCATTGAGTTCGGGGGTCGACTCCTGCACGAACCAAAATTGAATGACTAAGGGGCCATGGGGCCTTTGCCAGCCCCCCCCCCCCCTACACCCGTAGTCGCCTGCGCCTTGGGCATCTTCATGCCACCGGTGGGGAGCAGCGCGATGTTGAACATGGTGCCTTTGGGGTCCTTGTACGATTTCACGAACGCGCTCCCGTTTGGTGAGTCTTCGTTGGATTTCTTCATGACGGTGCTCGCAGTGAGTGGGACAAGCACTATCTCTCCTGCTTCGAACGCACGCGCGGCAGTGATAGACCGATACTTAACAGGCGATGTTACGCCAGTGATGCCCTTCAAGCAATCTGAATGCTGGGCGTGCATGTCGCCCAGGGCGATTCTGACTTTCGCCTCCTCAATTGACCGCTGCCAGTCGGCGCTCATCATGGGGCCGTGGTCAGCAAACTTTTCGATTATTTCCCGGGAAGGATGGGGGGGGGGGGGGGGGGGGGCATGCGAGAGGCATAGCACTGGATGGGCGAATGGATTGAATATATATATATATATATATATATATATAATGATATATATATATATATATATATATAAAAAAAAAAAAAAAAAAAAAAAAAAAAAAAAAAAAAAAAAAAATAGAGCGGGGGACACGTAGACAGAGAGCGAGCGGGGGAACGAGAGAGGGATGGGGATAATGATATATGTATAGAGATGGCTACACAGATGCAATAGAGGACGGGTATATATATAGAGAGGTGTCGTCAAAACAATTGAAGGTCGGGTTGCGACAAGATCGCATGTTGCCCTAGCTGTCCTTAGTCGTGCTCAAGACGCACTTCCCATTTAGCATCTCGTCAATGCTCTCAACCACTGTCTTACCCCCGATCATCAACTTCACGCCCTTCGCATCGACCCCAACGAACTCGAACGCGCTGTCCCTGTCGTCACCCTTCGCCGAGCAGAGCTTCGCTTGCGACGCGAAGCCTCTCTCCGGCAACTTATCTGTCTGGTTGGACCATGCGCCTGTCGCAGTATACTCCTTCACACCCGAGCTTGCAGCCGTCTTGGGCGCTGCTGCAGGGGCGGCATTGACCCCCCATGGGGCTTTCCACTGGTTTGCCGACATGCGGCGCCAACGCAGCACAGAAGCTGGCGCCAATATCTGGCAACGTTTTGGCGCTGCCCAATCGTTCATCTGGTTTGTTGAATACGAAGTGCACGACGCGAACATCAGTCAACCCTACGATGGTGCCGCATGCGAGCGTGTCTGGCGTAACGCTCTTTTTGTTCTCCGATCTCTCGCACGTTCTGCAAGAACTCATCCGCATGCAGAACAAGTTTAGCCTTCTTGTCACCTGACAGCGCGGGCACGTCACCTGGCCTCAAGAGCATCTGATGGCCGCCCCTGGCGCACTTGCCACTCGCGGCCGTCATGGCTTTCATGCGTGCGAGCTTGAATGCCACCGCAGCCCCCTCGTTTTTTTGATCTTCACTTCGGCGAGGCTCTTCGCCATGGCGCCTGTGACCACGCACTGGGCAGTTAATTGCCGTGAAAAGTCCCACAATCCGCCTAGGAAAGTTGGCTCGCCCAAGCCGCCCGACATCTCTGTCACATGCGTTGCCAATCCGTCGATTTCCCCACGGAAGAGGGAACCCGAGCGAGTCGCCCCTTGAATGGCCCTCGGCCAATCGATCTTGCCTCCTTGGCGAGCCAAACGGTTCGCAATGGATGCCATCTTGAACTTCAGGCTCAATCGGGACTGGCAACGTGCGATCTGTTGCCCCGCATTGCCTGCTTCCTGGGCAAGGTTTGAAATCCAAGGGAACGCGTTGACACATTCATACCGAAAGACCTTCCACTCAATGCCCTCATCGCAAGCCTTTGCGTAGTCGGGCTGCGCTTCCCTCAACCTCTTCATTGAAGGAAACCCATCTTGTGAAATCCTGTCGAATCGTTCTGGATCTTTCTGCGGCGCGGGAGCTTCTGCATATGAACAACGCAACCTCATGCTCGTATGTCCACACATGTAGCTTGCGAATTTAGCTTCGCATTCATATAAAGGCATTTGGCCAGCAGAATCTTTCATTATCTTATCGTTGAACGCCTTGACCTTCTCATATTTCGCCGAGCCTGTTTGCAATTCCATGCGCGCTGGATTTTGAAGGGCCGAGTTCTTGAAACCGTTCCTGCATATCTTTACGATAAGGTCTATCACATCGCTCGGGACAACCCCATCCCCATACCTGTTTTCCATGCACACGAACATGTATTTGCTATGAATCCTCTCCATCCTGATGCAATCGATGCCAGGCCGCTGCGCTATGGCGCATACCTCTTCGAACAAAGAAGCAACGGGGGCGTCTGGATGCTCATGCGCAGCCTTGATTGCATGCGTATCCCCAACAACATTCTGCATGTTCAGTTGACGCTTGGAGGTCATGACGCCTCGCGCGGAAACCACCTCTGTTGAGCCAAAAGCCTATACGGTGCATGCATATATATATATATATGCAGATGAACATTGCAATCTTGCAATAGCACCCTTCGAAATTCACGAATGAATTGCACCGATCGCACTCGCATGGGGGAGTCAGGCAACTCTCTAGCAACGCCATGCCGAAAAAAAAAAAAAAAAAAAAAAAAAAAAAAAAAAAAAACGAATAGCAACATTGAAACAAAAAACCTAAACACCAGGGAAACCAGCCTACACGTCATCGTTGTTTTCCAACATATGTTAAAAGTTAGCAGAGTTGCTAACTTTTCTAACTCCGCGCACTATACTTAAATAGAGGGACCAAGTTAGCGAAGTTAGTAAGTTCATAACCTAGTTATAACAAATTATACTTACTTATAACAGACTTATAACATAGTTAAAACACGGTAGCACTTATTAACCACGCGGATCCTTTTAGGCAGGGCCTCACGGCGGCCCCGAAGAGGGCGGGATCCAGGATTTTGGACAGACCGAGGCTGGAAAAACCCGAAATCCCGGTTCCCGGCTCCGTCTGGCGCCCCAGGGGCCCACGGCAGCCGAGAGGATGGCGGGAACCATGATTTTGGAGAGATCGAGGCTGGAAAAGCTCAAATTCCCGGTTCCCGGCTCTGTCCGGCGCCCCAGGCGCGGCGGCCCAAAAAATATCGGGAACCATGATTTTGGACAGACCGAGGCTGGAAAAACCCGAAATCCCGGTTCCCGGCTCTGTCTGGCTCACGGCGGCCCGGAGGAGGGCGGGAACCAAGATTTTGGACAGACCGAGGCTGGAAAAACCCCAAATCCCGGTTCCCGGCTCCGTCTGGCGCCCCATGCAAGGACTCACGGCGGCCCAGAGGATGGCGGGAACCATGATTTTGGAGAGATCGAGGCTAGAAACACCCGAAATCCCAGTTCCCGGCTCTGTCTGGCGCCCCTGCAGGGACTCACGGCGGCCCCGGGCGGGAACCAGGATTTTGGACAGACCGAGGCTGGAAAAGCTCAAATTCCCGGTTCCCGGCTCTGTCCGGCGCCCGAGGGCCCCACGGCGGCCGAGAGGATGGCGGGAACCAGGATTTTGGAGAGATCGAGGCTGGAAAAGCTCAAATTCCCGGTTCCCGGCTCTGTCTGGCGCCCCAGGGACCCACGGCGGCCCCGGAGGAGGGCGGGAACCATGATTTTGGAGAGATCGAGGATGGGAAAAGCCCGAAATCCCGGTTCCCGGCTCTGTCTGTCGCCCCAGAGACTCACGCGGCGGCACAAAGGATGGCGGGAACCAGGATTTTGGAGAGATCGAGGTTTGAAAAGCTCAAATTCCCGGTTCCCGGCTCTGTCTGGCGCCCCAGGGACCCACGGCGGCCCAGAGGATGGCGGGAACCATGATTTTGGAGAGATCGAGGCTGGAAAAACCCGAAATCCCGGTTCCCGGCTCTGTCTGGCGCCTCGAGGGCCCACGGCGGCCAAGAGGATGGCGGGAACCAGGATTTTGGAGAGATCGAGGCTGGAAAAACCCGAAATCCTGGTTCCCGGCCAGCTGGCGCCCCAGGGACTCACGGCGGCCCGGAGGAAGGCGGGAACCAAGATTTTGGACAGACCGAGGCTGGAAAAACCCAAAATCCTGCTTTGCTCTGCTGCTCTGCTGCTCTCTGCTGCTCTGCTGCTCTCTGCTGCTCTGCTGCTCTCTGCTGCTCTGCTGCTCTCTGCTGCTCTGCTGCTCTGCTGCTCTCTGCTGCTCTGCTGCTCTGTGCTGCTCTGCTGCTCTGTGACTCTCTGCTGGTCTGCTGCTCTGTGCTGCTCTGCTGCTCTCTGCTACTCTCTGCTGCTCTGTGCTGCTCTGCTGCTCTGTTACTCTCTGCTGCTCTGTGCTCTCTGCTGCTCTGCTGCTCTGTGCTCTCTGCTGCTCTGTGCTCTCTGCTGCTCTGCTGCTCTCTGCTGCTCTGTGCTCTCTGCTGCTCTGTGCTCTCTGCTGCTCTGCTGCTCTCTGCTGCTCTGTGTTCTCTGCTGCTCTGCTGCTCTCTGCTGCTCTGTGCTCTCTGCTGCTCTGTGCTGCTCTGCTGCTCTGTTACTCTCTGCTGCTCTCTGCTACTCTCTGCTGCTCTGTGCTGCTCTGCTGCTCTGTTACTCTCTGTTGCTCTGTGCTCTCTGCTGCTCTGTGCTGCTCTGCTGCTCTGTGCTCTCTGCTGCTCTGTGCTCTCTGCTGCTCTGCTGCTCTCTGCTGCTCTGTGCTCTCTGCTGCTCTGTGCTCTCTGCTGCTCTGCTGCTCTCTGCTGCTCTGTGTTCTCTGCTGCTCTGCTGCTCTCTGCTGCTCTGTGCTCTCTGCTGCTCTGTGCTGCTCTGCTGCTCTGTTACTCTCTGCTGCTCTGTGCTGCTCTGCTGCTCTGTGCTGCTCTGCTGCTCTGTGCTCTCTGCTGCTCTGTGCTCTCTGCTGCTCTGCTGCTCTCTGCTGCTCTCTGCTGCTCTGCTGCTCTCTGCTGCTCTGTGCTCTCTGCTGCTCTGTGCTCTCTGCTGCTCTGTGCTCTCTGATGCTCTGCTGCTCTCTGCTGCTCTGTGCTCTCTGCTGCTCTGTGCTGCTCTGCTGCTCTGTTACTCTCAGCTGCTCTCTGAGGCTCTGCTGCTCTGTTACTCTCTGCTGCTCTGTGCTCTATGCTGTTTTGTGCTGCTCTGCTGCTCTGTGCGCTCTGCTGCTCTGTGCTCTCTGCTGCTCTGCTGCTCTCTGCTGCTCTCTGCTGCTCTGTGCTCTCTGCTGTTCTGTGCTCTCTGCTGCTCTGCTGCTCTCTGCTGCTCTGTGTTCTCTGCTGCTCTCTGCTGCTCTGTGCTCTCTGCTGCTCTGTGCTGCTCTGCTGCTCTGTTACTCTCCGCTGCTCTGTGCTCTCTGCTGCTCTGTGCTGCTCTGCTGCTTTGTGCTCTCTGCTGCTCTGTGCTCTCTGCTGCTCTGCTGCTCTCTGCTCTGCTGCTGTGCTCTCTGCTGCTCTCTGCTGCTCTGTGCTCTCTGCTGCTCTCTCTCTGCTGCTCTGTGCTCTCTGCTGCTCTGTGCTCTCTGCTGCTCTGTGCTGCTCTGCTGCTCTGTGCTCTCTGCTGCTCTGTGCTCTCTGCTGCTCTGCTGCTCTCTGCTGTTCTGTGCTCTCTGCTGCTCTGTGCTCTCTGCTGCTCTGCTGCTCTCTGCTGCTCGGCTGCTCTCTGCTGCTCTGTGCTCTCTGCTGCTCTGCTGCTCTCTGCTGCTCTCTGCTGCTCTCTGCTGCTCGGCTGCTCTCTGCTGCTCTGCTGCTCTCTGCTGCTCTGTGCTCTCTGCTGCTCTGTGCTGCTCTGCTGCTCTGTTACTCTCTGCTGCTCTGTGCTCTCTGCTGCTCTGTGCTGCGCTGCTGCTCTGTGATCTCTGCTGCTCTGTGCTCTCTGCTGCTCTGCTGCTCTCTGCTGCTCTGTGCTCTCTGCTGCTCTGTGCTCTCTGCTGCTCTCTGCTCTCTGCTGCTCTGCTGCTCTCTGCTGCTCTGCTCTCTGCTGCTCTGTGCTCTCTGCTCTCTGCTGCTCTGCTGCTGCTGCTGCTCTCTGCTGCTCTGTGCTCTCTGCTGCTCTGCTGCTCTCTGCTCTGTGCTCTCTGCTGCTCTCTGCTGCTCTGTGCTCTCTGCTGCTCTGTGCTCTCTGCTGCTCTGTGCTCTCTGCTGCTCTGCTGCTCTCTGCTGCTATGCTGCTGCTCTGCTGCTGCTGCTCTCTCTCTGCTGCTCTGTGCTCTCTGCTGCTCTGTGCTCTCTGCTGCGCTGTGCTCTCTGCTGCTCTGTGCTCTCTGCTGCTCTGTGCTCTCTGCTGCTCTGCTGCTCTCTGCTGCTCTGCTTCCCTCTGCTGCTCTGTGCTCTCTGCTGCTCTGCTGCTCTCTGCTGCTCTGTGCTCTCTGCTGCTCTGCGTTCTCTGCTGCTCTGCTGCTCTCTGCTGCTCTGTGCTCTCTGCTGCTCTGCTGCGCTCTGCTGCTCGGTGGTGCTCTCTGCTGCGCTGTGCTCTCTGCTGCTCTGTGCTCTCTGCTGCTCTGTGCTCTCTGCTGATCTGTGCTCTCTGCTGCTCTGCTGCTCTCTGCTGTTTTGTGTTCTCTGCTGCTCCGCTGCTCTCTGCTGCTCTGTGCTCTCTGCTGCTCTGTGCTGCTCTGCTGCTCTGTTACTCTCTGCCGCTCTGTGCTCTCTGCTGCTCTGTGCTCTCTGCTGTTCTGTGCTCTCTGCTGCTCTGCTGCTCCCTGCTGCTCTGTGCTCTCTGCTGCTCTGTGCTCTCTGCTGCTCTGTGCTCTCTGATGCTCTGCTGCTCTCTGCTGCTCTGCTGCTCTCTGCTGCTCTGTGCTCTCTGCTGCTCTGCTGCTCTCTGCTGCTCTGTGCTCTCTGCTGCTCTGCTGCTCTCTGCTGCTCTGCGCTCTCTGCTGCTCTGTGCTCTCTGCTGATCTGTGCTCGCTGCTGCTCTGTGCTCTCTGCTGCTCTGTGCTCTCTGCTGCTCTGTGCTCTCTGCTGCTCTGCTGCTCTCTGCTGCTCTGTGTTCTCTGCTGCTCTGCTGCTCTCTGCTGCTTTGTGCTCTCTGCTGCTCGGTGCTCTCTGCTGCTCTGTGCTCTCTGCTGCTCTGTGCTCTCTGCTGCTCTGTGCTCTCTGCTGCTCTGTGCTTTCTGCTGCTCTGCTGCTCTCTGCTGCTCTGTGTTCTCTGCTGCTGCTCTCTGTGCTCTCTGCTGCTCTGTGCTGCTGATCTGTGCTCTCTGCTGCTCTGTGCCCTCTGCTGCTCTGTGCTCTCTGCTGCTCTGTGCTCTCTGCTGCTGTGTGCTCTCTGCTGCTCGGTGCTCTCTGCTGCTCTGTGCTCTCTGCTGCTCTGTGCTCTCTGCTGCTCTGTGCTCTCTGCTGCTCTGTGCTCTCTGCTGCTCTGCGCTGTGCTCTCTGCTGCTCTGTGCTCTCTGCTGCTCTCTGCTGCTCTCTGCTGCTCTCTGCTGCTCTGTGCTCTCTGCTGCTCTGTGCTCTCTGCTGCTCTGCTGCTCTCTGCTGCTCTGTGCTCTCTGCTGCTCTGTGCTCTCTGCTGATCTCTGCTGCTCTCTGCTGCTCTGTGCTCTCTGCTGCTCTGTGCTCTCTGCTGCTCTCTGCTGCTCTCTGCTGCTCTGTGCTCTCTGCTGCTCTGTGCTCTCTGCTGCTCCGCTGCTCTCTGCTGCTCTGTGCTCTCTGCTGCTCTGTGCTGCTCTGCTGCTCTGTTACTCTCTGCCGCTCTGTGCTCTCTGCTGCTCTGTGCTCTCTGCTGCTCTGTGCTCTCTGCTGCTCTGTGCTCTCTGCTGCTCTGTGCTCTCTGCTGCTCTGTCCAAACCCGATTGGTTTTCGCTCGATTGGTTTTCGCTTGAACGGATTACCTTTTCGCTCGAACGAGCGTCTTTTCGCTTGAACGATCCACCCTCCCCGTGAATAGGCTCCGTATGAGGCACGTCACCTGTGAGGGGTGTGCCGACGTGGGCGGAGGAAGAAGAGAAGGGGGAACCCAGAAGGAATGAGGCGGGCGCGTAGAGCTGCGTATTCAAAATGAGGATACAACATCACATTACACCTGAGAAAACACCAACCAGTGGTTCATTTGAAAATAAGCACTACAGATCTTGAGATCGATTGTGAGATCGATAATGAGATCGATAGTGAAATCGATAGAGGACGATTGTAAGGTCGATCGTGAGACCGAGAGTGAAACCGATTCAATGAGATCGATGTGGAGAACATCGCGAGATCGCTCGTGCGATCTCTAATGAGATCGCTTGCGAGATCGATTGTGAGATCAATTGTGAGATCGATGGTGAGATCGATAGAGAGGTGGGAAATGAGATAAATCCTGATACAGATCGATAAGAAGATCGACCAAAAACCCGGGAACCTGGGAACCTCGCCGCCCACCGAAATCGGCCCCGGAACCGGGAACCCAGGAACCCGGAACCGGGAACCCGGGAACCTAACGTGCGACCCAAATCGGCGGGAAACTTTCGCCAAATCCTTCAACCTCTGCTAGGACCGCTTCAGCGCAAGCACTGATTGGGGAATAAAGGCTCGGAACCTCATGAGCGGGACGCACGAGAAAATTTGCAGCGGCGGGGACTCGTGGGAGGAAGACCCCATCCGAAATGCAGTACAGAAACACTCCCCCCCCGAAAGGCTCCCCAATCAGAGCTTGCCTCTGTAGGGGTCTTAGCGGATTCATATGGTTAGGTTCGGTTTGTCGCCGATTTTCGCTGTACGCCCGGGTGCCCAGGTGCCCGGGGGTGCCTGGGGGGTGCCCGGGGGTGGGTGCCCAAGTGCACGGGTGCTCGGGTGCCCGGGGGCGCCGGGCGTGCCCGGGAGTGCCCAGGGGTGCCCTATAGCCCTATAGCCCTATAGCCCTAAGCCCTATAGCCCTATAGCCCTATAACCCTATAGCCAAATAGTCCTATAGCCCTACAACTCTATAGCCCTATAGCTCTATAGCCCTATAGCTCAATAGCCCTATAGCCCCATAGCCCCCATAGCCCTATAGCCCTGATTGTTCCCAACCATCCTGTGGTGTCGGGTCCTCGTTTTGAAGAGACAGCGCCCCGCGTTCCCACCTTCCTCCCGCTGCCCCCCTCCCTCCTCCCCCTTCTCCCTCCTCCCTGCGTTTCACCCACCTAGTACAGCGTTTCGTGGCCCCATAGGGTGCTCCGCCGAAGGCCCCAGTGGCAGGGTCCGCATGCAGTTCCACCTCCATTTCGGCGCACCCCTCACAAGTTTCGTGGCCCCCATAGGGTGCTCCACCCAGGCCCCAGTGGCAGGGTCCGCATGCAGTTCCACCTCCATTTCGGCGCACCTCTCACACGTTTCGTAGCCCATGGGGTGTTCCACCGAAGGCCCCAGTGGCAGGGTCCGCATGCAGTTCAACCTCCATTTCGGCGCACCCCTCACACGTGTCGCGGCCCCTATAGGGTGCTCCGCCGAAGGCCCCAGTGGCAGGGTCCGCATGCAGTGTCACCCCCATTTCAGAACACCCCTCACACGTTTCGTGGCCCCACAAGGTGCTCCGCCGAAGGCCCCAGTAGCAGGGTCCGCATGCAGTTCCACCACCATTTCGGCGCACCCCTCACACGTTTCGCGGCCCTATAGGGTGCTTCACCGAAGGCCCCCTGTGGCAGGGTCCGCATGCAGTTCCACCCCCATTTCGGCGCACCCCTCACATGTTTCGTGGCCCAATATGGTGCTTCACCGAAGGCCCCCTGTGGCAGGGTCCGCATGCAGTTCCACCCCCATTTCGGCACACCCCTCACACGTTTCGCGGCCCCATAGGGTGCTCCACCCAAGGCCCCAGTGGCAAGGTCCGCATGAAGTTCCACTTCCATTACGGCGCACCTCTCACACGTTTCGTGGCCCCACAAGGTGCTCCGCCGAAAGCCCCAGTGGCAGGTTCCGCATGCAGTTCCACCCCCATTTCGGCGCACCTCTCACGCGTTTCGTGGCCCTATAGGGTGCTCCGCCGAAGGCCCCAGTGGCAGGGCCCGCATGCAGTTCCACCTCAATTTTGGCGCACCCCTCGAACGTTTCGTGGCCCCATAGGGTGCTCCACCGAAGGCCCCAGCGGCAGCGCCCGCATGCGGTTCCACCCCCATTTCGGCACACCCCTCAAACGTTTCGTGGCCCCATAGGGTGCTCCACCTAAGGCCACAGTGCTGCGTTCGCATGCGGACCCCTCACAAGTTTCGCGGCCCTATAGAGTGCTCCGCCGAAGGCCCCAGTGGCAGGGTCCGCATGCAGTTCCACCCCCCATTTCGGCGCACCGCTTGCACGTTCCGCGGCCCCATAGGGTGCTCCACCGACGGCTCTGGTGGCAGCGTCCACATGGCGTACCCGTGCCAATTTTGCACACCCGTCACACGCGTCGTGACCCCAGAGAGGTTCACCGAGGTCGATACGCACAACTGCGTCACTCACAACTGCACATGGTTGGGCCCCTCGCCAGGATATTTGTTTTTCTCCGGTATAAGTTTGGATATGCTTAGCACACGTTCGGAACGATAGTTGTTTCGGGTCGGGTTTAAGGCTCGACTGATGTTTCAGCGTTTGATGTTCCTGCAACCGTTCTGGCTCTAGCGCCCTGAGGTGCAAAGGAATCCTCTTGAGGCCTGCGGGGCCCAATATCGATCATGATACTCTAGCGCGATTCCGCGGATGGTAGCGGAGCGTGGCCGAGGCAGGATCACCCTCCTGGTCCTGGTGATCCTCGGTCACGCCGCCGCGGCGGGAGCCGCGGCGATGGAGGCCATCGCGGAGCGTGTGCGGCTCATGGAGGGCGAGGTGACACGACACCGCGAGGTGCTCGCGGAGAACGAGAACCTGCGGCGGAGGCTGGACGCCGCGGAGCAGCGCCTGGCGATGGGCGAACAGCGCGCTGGAGAGCGCGACGGCGGCGCGGCAGCAGCGGGCGGACAGGTCGTAGACACCAGACTGCTGAACAAGCCACGGACGTTCACGGGCTTGCACTCGGAGTGGAAGATCTCGTCGTTCGACTTCGAGGCCTATGTGTTCGCGGTCCACCCCCGACTGGGGGACTTACTCAACCAGGCATCGCGGACGGTGGACGTGCTGACGGCACAGAACGAACTGGATGCCACACTCAACACGCACTTGTAATACATCCTGGTCTCGGTGACGTCGGATGTGGCCAAGGTCTAGGTCAGGAAAGCCCTACGAGGAGACGGGCTCGCTGCTTGGTGGCACCTGCTTCGAGAATTCGCGCCAAAGGGGGCGAACGGGTTCGCGGCCATGCTAAGGCGAATCCTCAGGCACGAGTTTGCGGACCCCGTGATGACGAACTTGGCGGAGTTCGAACAGCTCGTTAGGGAATACACGGACCAAAGCGGCGACATGATTTCGGACAACATGAAGCGGGGTGTGATCATGTCGGGCATCAAGAACGAGAAGCTGGCGGACCACCTCAGCTTGAATGCATCGCGCTTGGTCACGTACGACGACCTGAAGAAGGAGCTGAAGACGATCTGCTCGACGCAGCGACGTTGGGCAGCATCGGACTGTGGAGGCGACGGCGTGGTCCCGATGCAGGTCGATGCAATCGGCAAAGGCAAGGGCAAAGACGGCAAGGGCAAAGGCAAGGACGGCAAAGGAAAGAAAGGCGACTCCAAAGGGAAGAAGGACGACTCCAAGGGCAAGGACCGAGAGACCCGCAGTTGCCACTACTGCGGCAAGGCTGGCCACCTCGCAGCCGACTGCTGCAAGAAGGCGGACGAGAAGAACGGCAGGAAGGTCGCATCGCTGACGGACGCGGCCCAGGCGCAGCCTTCCGCCTCTACGGCAACGACGGCGCTGAAAGGGAGCAGGCCCAGATGCAGTTGCAACAGCAGCGGAGTTCACCTTCGATGAGCGCTACCGTTCACATCGCGAACATCCAGGTGGCAGGCGACGCTGACATCCCGACGCCCGAGGAGTACTACTGGCAGGTCGGCATGATGTACGACACGACTCAGTGCGACGCGCTGCCAGTGACGGTCAGTGACACAGCGGAGTTCGACTGGGCGCTCTTTGACACAGGCTCAGGGCTCACCACCTGCCCGCAGGAATTCGCGAACATGACCGAGATGCTTCCGCCCAAGAAGTTGCCGCTTTGCGAGTCGGCGACTGAAGACAAGGTCAAGTCCATGGGCACGAGGGTCGTGGCAGCCGAGAGCGACGGGGTACCTCTCCAGATCGAGTTCCAGGTCACGAACGTGAAGCGCGCCATCGTGAGCGCCGACACCTTCACGGAGGGAGGTCACGTCCCGATCCTTGGCAAGGACCCCTACATCCTGTTCGCGGACGGCCGCAAGATCAAGCTGTACAGGAGCGGGAGGACGTTCTGGCTCAGGATCAGGAGGCCCGTCGAGAACGTCACCGAGCCGATCCTCGTCAACCCAGTGCAGCCGAACACTGAGGCTCGAGCTGTGCCGCACGAAGCACCTGCTGACGAGGGAGATGCAGAGCCTGCGGCCGACGCCGATCCACCAGCACCGCCACCTCCACCGGCACCACCTGCTGCCGGCGACGGCCAGGACCAACCAGACCATGAAAGAGATCAACGTGAGGGCGTTCAACGACAGCGAGGAGACGGAGCGCTACTACGGGTTTCTGGAGAAGCCGCGGCAGCTAAGGCGAGAGGGATCCCAGTGATGCCAGATCGAGCGGTTCGAGACCAGCATCGTCTCACGCACCGGCCCTTCCGCACGTGGTGTCTGTTCTGCATCATGGGCCGTGGTCAGGAGGACCCTCACACGCGCTTGGCGGACCCCAGCCGCCTGATCCCGCTGGTCTGTATCGACGACTTGTTCCTCGGAGACATCGAAGGCGACCCCCTCGCGGTACTGAACATGGTGGAGTACCAATCGGGCGCGATCGAGTGCGCGCAGATGACCGTGAGGGGGCCTGCGGACTACGCCGTAGCAGTGACGACGGCGGTGGTGCGCATGTGGGGCCTCAACCGCGCTCTTCTTGGAGCTGATGGAGAACCCGCTATCCAAGCCTTGGTCCGAGCCGTGCAGCTGGCTCGAGAGGAAGAGACAGTGCCTCACAGTGGACCCAGGCGAGACCCCAAGAGCAAGGGAGCGATCGAGAACGCCAACAAGATGGTCGAAGGCATGTTCCGCACGGGCATCGATCGAGTCGAGGTACAGCACCAAACTCACCTTGAACCACTGGATCATGGGCTGGATGATTCGGCAAGCAGGGTGGACCTTGTCAAGGTACCCAGTGAAGGAGGATGGCCTCAGGCCCTACCAGCACCTGAAGGGCCGCGCGTACGGAGGAGCGATCTGCGAGTTCGGCGAGACGGTGATGTACAAGATCCAGAACGTGTCCCACCACAAGGCGGAGATCCGCTGGGGCGGGAAAGACAGCCGCACGGACGAGCACCTCCTGGCGACCGCTGCTGGTCGGAAGACGGCGAGGACGATCAACGGGCGAGTTGAGGAGCAGCGATGGTCCAAGAACCTGTTCAACAAGGTCGAGTGCACGCCGTGGGACACTCGCGCAGGACCTGAGGCAGCGCCACCTCCCCTGCGCCGCCGCTACATCACGAGGGCCATCATCGATCGAGTTGGACCTACACCTGGTTGCGACGGTTGCTACGGGCTTGGTCACCCACGCACCGAGTCCTGCAGAGATCGGATCGCGAGCCTGCTGAAGGCCGAGGAGGAGAAAGACAAGCAGGAGGCAGCAGTTCGAGCAGCCGCCTCCGCAGCAGCTGCAGCACCCCCAGGAGGAGATCAGCCTGCTCAGCCTGCCCGCCGACGAGCAGCCGGCACCAGCAGCACCGGCTCCAGCACCACCTGCTGTCCTACATGGCCCAGAGGCTGATCAAGGCGGGCGACCTCGCAGGCGTCGACTTGAGGCAGATGCTCTCTCGGATCCGATGCAGGAGGAACCTCCAGCGCAGAAACAGCAGGACGGAATGGAGCTCGGGATGATCGAGATGGACTGGAACGGGACCGTGGTGACAGAGAAGCTGAGGAGGAAGCAGAAGGTGATCGCGGGCCTGTTTGTCAACATGGCGACCGCAGTGCTGGCGCTGACATGCGACGCCATCCCCTACGACAACGGCATGGACACCAACAAGCACAGCCTCTACGACAGGGAGTCGACCTACCAGAACGTGTTCGGGGCCAGGTCAGGCAGGAGGCTGATCCTTCCTTGGTGAAGCAGGGCAGGGAGAAGGAGCACAGGCAGATGGAGGAGTTCCAGGTCTTCGACCGCGTGCCTAAGAAATTCGCCAAGGGCAAGCGCGTCCGCGGGAAGTGGGTCGACGATGAGCGCTACAACGACAACGACAGGGAGTCGGTCAGGTCGCGCTTCGTGGCCATGCAGTTCGCATGGGACGTGCGGGACGACACTTTCGCAGGCACGCCACCGCTGGCCGCGTTCAGGTTGGTGGTCTCCTTCGCATCAAGCCTCTACTCCACGGGGATCGGCTACGACGGCATGCTCGCTCTCTACGACGTGTCGGTGGCACTATTCCATGCGTATATCGACGAGGACATCTACGTGGTGCCGCCCAAGGGAGAGGAGCCCGAAGGCATCGTGTATCAGCTGAAGAGGGCACTCTACGGCACCAGGAGGGCTTCGTTCTTGTTCCAGAACCTAATCATGGAGGTCATGGAGAAAAGGAGGCTTCGCCCGCATCATAGTGACGGTTCAGGTCTACTACCACAAGGAGCGCCTGCTGATGGTGATTGTTCATGGTGACGACTTCCTGGCTGGAGGAATGAGAGACGCGCTCGACTGGCTGGACGAGCTGGTGAAGGACCACTTCAAGGTCAAGGTGATGCCCAGGGTCGGGAGCCCGAGGCAAGGAGGAGTTGAGTCAGGCAGTTGCCTCAAGCGCACAGTGACGTGGTGTCCCGAAGGCTTCGGCATCATGCACGATCGCAAGCACGCGGAGATCCTGGGTAGCACCATGCTCAGCAGGAAGACCGGCGATATCAACACCACCAAGCGTACGATCACTCCGTCTTCCAAGACAATCGGGAAAGACTGCAGAACATCTGCCGACGAGCTCAGCACGGAGTACGCGACCACCTACCGCAGCATGGCGCCTACCGCACTCTACGTCGCGCACGACCGCTTCGACATTCAGCAGGCCGTCGGCTACCTCATGAGGGGCATGGTGGCACCGACTTGGCACCATTGGCTACTGCTTCAACGCTTGGCCAGCTACCTGGAGCAGCACCCGCAGTTCGAGCTCTTCTTCGAGTTCCAGAGGATGCCGAAGGTTATCGTGGCAGAGGTCGACAGCGACTGGGCATCCGAGCCTGGTCGTAGGTCCGTGGACGGCGGTTTCTGTTCATTGGTTCGCACCTGATCGACGGCTGGAGCGGCCAGCAAAACCACCACGCCCTGAGAAGCGCCGAGGCGGAATTCACGGGTATTGTGAACGGATCGGCGAGAGGCATCTGGCTCCGCAACGTGATGTTGGAGATGGGCTTCGAAGTGACGCTGCAGGTCAACACGGACAGCTCTGGAGCCAAGGGCATCGTATCGCGCCTCGGATGCGGTAAGGTGCGCCACCTGGAGACGAAGTACCTCTGGGTGCAGGAGAAGGTCAGGGACAGGACCATCATGATGGCGAAGATCCACACGGATGTAACAGGGCCGACATGCAGGCAAAGCCGCAGGAGTGGCCGAGATTCCTGAAGCTGCTGGCGTTGCTTCCACTTCGGACACCGTCCTCAGGGCGCACGCAGGTGTTCGGAGTCATGCTGGCGGCCACCTTGCTCGGTGGAGTTCAGAGCTCGGCAGTCATTCCATACAACCAGGCGGTGATGGTGGTGAACAATTCGACCGTGGCGGAGCGAATCTGGACGACGATGCTCACCGTGATGTTCGGCTCGACGTTGGCGATCGCATTCCTGGCGACGTGGATCGTGTACCGCATATACAAGGCGCCGTTACGGTTCATGAAGGGCCTGTGGGAGCTCGTGAAGGCCGACGAGGACGAGAACGGGCTGGCGGCGCGTCGCGTCCACCGGCTGAGGAGGAGTATGAGCAGCCAATCGACAGGCTGGAGATAGAGGACCGCTCGAGGCCAAGCCGCCACACGCAGACGGTGCCCGTGCCGCCCTACTGGACGTGGAGCGCAGTGGACCTCAGAGCGGAGTGTGAGCGCCTGAGGATCTACCACGGTCAGCTCAAGGCGCAGATGATCGAGGACCTGCTCATCGGAGCAGGGCGCAAGTGAATGCTTCTTCTGGTGCTGTGGCACCGCCTTTTTACGTTTACGACGCAGCTGCAAGAGCTGGCGTCGCCTGTTTGCTTTCCCCTCTCGCATGTGCTCGAGGGCGCGAGAGGTTGAAGCCCAGCGTCGCGGCGCTGGCCCTCGGAGGAGAAACGAGATAGGCCCGCGGGCGAAGGTACCAGATCTTGTTTGTGCTGGGATGACCCAGGTCGGTTTCTGTTCAGGTGATGTGCCCCAGGCTAAGCCCAGGGCCCAAGGAGGAGTGCAGTACAGAAGCACTCCCCCTCCGAAAGGTTTCGGAGATGCTTAGCACACGTTCGGAACGATAGTTGTTTCGGGTCGGGTTTAAGGCTCGACTGATGTTTCAGCGTTTGATGTTCCTGCAACCGTTCTGGCTCTAGCGCCCTGAGGTGCACAGGAATCCTCTTGAGGCCCTGCGGGGCCCAATATCGATCATGATACTCTAGCGCGATTCCGCGGACGAAACCAAAAACAACTTACGCGGAAAACCAGAACACACACACACACACACAAATAACGGAACGTTCGACGCTAGTTTTAGACACGGCTTCTCAAGCTGAACTGGTCCATGAGGGTCCAGGGGACCCGAGAAAAACAACGACCGTCACGGTTTTGTTCATCTGGGCCCCTCCCCCTTCCCCCTCCTGCCCTTGACGCGTTCTCCGAGCCGCGCAGGCCGTGGCGGGGAGGGGAGGCGGGGGGGAAGGCCAAAGCTGTCTATATGTATATGTATGTATATATATATATACACACACTAGAACCACGCGCGTGCTTCGCGCGCGCTTAGGTTCTGTCGAGTCACAGACCCAGGAATCGTTGTGAGAAGAAATTGGTGACGCGAAGCGTCGTGGGGGCGTCCTTGGACGTCTGGGGTCTCCTGGGGCCTCTTGAGGGGCCTCCTGGGGGCCTCCTGGCGGCCTCTTGGGGCGGAAGGCTCGAGCTTGCGGTTCGTGGTCCCCCTCTGGGCCCCCTCTTGGGCCCGTCTTGGGGCCCTCTTGGGCCATCTTGGGCGCCTCTTGGGCCGTCTTGGGGCCCTCTTGGGCTGTCCTGGGGCCCTCTTGGAAGCTTCTTGGGCCGTCTTGGGGCGGTCTTGGGCGCCTCTTGGGCCGTCCTGTAACGTCGGAAAACCCAAAAGGCAACTTTGTTGAAAATGTACGTTTACGAGGGGAATGGGCAAATTTTTGCGTCTAGGGGCCCTCTTGGGACGCATGTTGGAGGCTTCTTGGGGCCTCTTGGGGGCGTCCTTGGACGTCTGGGGTCTCCTGGGGCCTCTTGAGGGGCCTCCTGGGGGCCTCCTGGCGGCCTCTTGGGGCGGAAGGCTCGAGCTTGCGGTTCGTGGTCCCCCTCTGGGCCCCCTCTTGGGCCCGTCTTGGGGCCCTCTTGGGCCATCTTGGGCGCCTCTTGGGCCGTCTTGGGGCCCTCTTGGGCTGTCCTGGGGCCCTCTTGGAAGCTTCTTGGGCCGTCTTGGGGCGGTCTTGGGCGCCTCTTGGGCCGTCCTGTAACGTCGGAAAGCCCAAAAGACAACTTTGTTGAAAATGTACGTTTTACGAAGGGAATGGGCCAATTTTTGCGTCTAGGGGCCCTCTTGGGACGCATGTTGGAGGCTTCTTGGGGCCTCTTGGGGGCGTCCTTGGACGTCTGGGGTCTCCTCTTGAGGGGCCTCCTGGGGGCCTCCTGGCGGCCTCTTGGGGCGGAAGGCTCGAGCTTGCGGTTCGTGGTCCCCCTCTGGGCCCCCTCTTGGGCCCGTCTTGGGGCCCTCTTGGGCCATCTTGGGCGCCTCTTGGGCCGTCTTGGGGCCCTCTTGGGCTGTCCTGGGGCCCTCTTGGAAGCTTCTTGGGCCGTCTTGGGGCGGTCTTGGGCGCCTCTTGGGCCGTCCTGTAACGTCGGAAAGCCCAAAAGGCGACTTTGTTGAAAATGTACGTTTTACGAAGGGAATGGGCCAATTTTTGCGTCTAGGGGCCCTCTTGGGACGCATGTTGGAGGCTTCTTGGGGCCTCTTGGGGGCGTCCTTGGACGTCTGGGGTCTCCTGGGGCCTCTTGAGGGGCCTCCTGGGGGCCTCCTGGCGGCCTCTTGGGGCGGAAGGCTCGAGCTTGCGGTTCGTGGTCCCCCTCTGGGCCCCCTCTTGGGCCCGTCTTGGGGCCCTCTTGGGCCATCTTGGGCGCCTCTTGGGCCGTCTTGGGGCCCTCTTGGGCTGTCCTGGGGCCCTCTGGGAAGCTTCTTGGGCCGTCTTGGGGCGGTCTTGGGCGCCTCTTGGGCCGTCCTGTAACGTCGGAAAGCCCAAAAGACAACTTTGTTGAAAATGTACGTTTTACGAAGGGAATGGGCCAATTTTTGCGTCTAGGGGCCCTCTTGGGACGCATGTTGGAGGCTTCTTGGGGCCTCTTGGGGGCGTCCTTGGACGTCTGGAGGCCATCTTCAGCATCTCGGAGCCCTCTTGGAGGCCTCTTGGAAGTTTCTTGGGCCGTCTTGGGCGCTCCTGGGGCCGTCTTGTCTGACCGGGGAGGCCTCCGGCAAGCCCCGACGAGCCTCCGGGCCCCCCGGAGCCCACATTTGTGGTCGAGGTCCCGGCCCCGGGCCCCCGGACCCGGTGCGCCGTTATATGTATACACACATATCCCTATTCTTATATTTTTATTACCTGGAACCCCCCCCCCACCCACCCCCCGGACCCCCCCCCTAAACAGAATCCTCCTCCAAGGGACGCTCCGGACGCCCTTTCGGACGCTTCGGCGGCCCCCTGGACGCCCTTGGAAAAGGCTCGGTGGCCCTTCCGGGCCTCCCAGGGCGCCTCGCTGGGCCTTGCGAGCCGACTGAAGGCGATTAGAGGGGTCGTCGGAGAGGCGCAGGAGAGACCCAAGACAGCACAAGAGCGCTCCAAGAGGAACCTCGATGGTCTGAAGACTGCCCAAGAAGCCCCCAAGACACCCCAAGAGGCCGTTCAGAGAGCCCCGAAGAAGCCAAAATCGTCACGTTCCCTCAGGGAATACATTTGTTGTGCATCTCCGCTTTTTGGGTCTTCGCAGCGTCCAAGACGGCCCAATGGGCCCCCAATCTCGCCCCGAGACGGCCCGGGAGGCCCCCCAGAGGGCTTGAAGGCGGCCCAAGCGGGCCCCAAGACTGCCCCAGAAAGCCCCGAGACTGCCCACAAGAAGCCCAAGATGCCCCCAGAAGGCTTCCAAGAGAGACCCACGAAAGCCATGGGATACTTCCTACTTCCAAGAACGCCACTGGAGGCCCGCAAGAGGGCCCTAGATGGCTTCAGAAGACCTCTGGAGGGCCCCAGCTCCCCAAGGCGGCCCAAGAAGCCCCCAGGACGGCCCAAGAGTGCCCCAGGACGGCACAAAAGAGCACCAAAAACGACCAGACGGCGTTCTCCTACGAAATACATCCACCTGACCCGACGATCTTGGTTCCACTCTTGAGGCTCGAGGTTTCAGTGGCTCCCCGATCGAGAGAGACAGGCAATGGATCTAGATTCGAAATTCGACACTCGAAGATTTCCTGAGTGCCTGGAGCCCTCCAGGCTTTCTGGAAGCGATCACAAATCGATGTGTTCGGAGCTACTGTGACTTCTTCGGCGTGTCATGGGAACGCTCCTAACTTCCTCAAAGGACCTTCGCGCGCGAAAAAATCAGCATGATTTCCCCACTCCTGCGCACAAGCGTGCCAGCGCATCGTCCGAAAGCGGTGTCAGCAACCACCCGGGATATCGGAAAAATGGGCGGGTCGCCCGTCCAGGCCTCGAGGTCCTCCCTGCTGAAGAAAACGATGATTTATTGCTTTGCCAAGGAAGCGTCCGGAACAAGGCGCATGGCGCGAAGCGCCAATGCAGTCTTGTGTATATATATATATATATATAAATAAATAAGCGGGGGGGAGGCCTGTGGCACCCAAATCTTGGTGCAATTACATCGGAACCTGGGCCCCAAACGAGTCAGTGGATCGCTGTGGGGGAGGGGGGGCTTTTGCCCTCTCCCGAGAGGATGGGGGAACGCCGAGGGCGACGAGGAGTCCAAGTCGGGGACCCAGGCAGGATTAGTCAGCATCGAATCAGGAAATCGGATCCGAACGAGGATCGGATCGGGCTGCGTCGGCTCGAATTCGAAATCGAATTAGATCGGCTGCGCCCAGATGCACAACTGCGCTGAGCCAACATCTCGGGCCCGCATCGTTTTGCTGGGAGATCAGAATCGAATCGGATCGGGACGGGTGAACTCGACATCGAGTCGCATCGATCAAATCGAAACAAGTCGTCGAGGAGATATCTCTGGTCACGCCGCCCTCCCAGGCCCCTCCTCCAGCACTCTGGCCTTCACGTCGCCGGCGATCTGCCCGGGGGGAAGGGGAAGCGGGCTCGGGCGGACGCTCCGACGGTGCCGACGAAAGGGGGCTGAAGGGAACGCGCGGGGGAGGGGGGGTCCTCCTGACTGTAGCAACGAATGGGTCCTGGAAGAAAAGTGTCCTGGAACTGCTTCGCCGTGTTCGGGCCCCTGGAGCCCGACATGCCGGGCCCCGCGATCGTCAAACAATGGCCCATGATGAAGAACTGGTCCCCTGGTGCTCGGGAAAGCTCCAAGATCTTGGACCAGTTTTCCTCAGGACCCCTCTCTCTCGAGACGATGGCTGACACCACGCTGCGTCCCTCTGGAGCATCGGCGCTCGTGCAGGCGGCGCGCACGCCTCCGCCCGACTGCACCGGGACTTCTGGGCGTCGGAGCGAAACCGATCACGACGTGCATTATGGGCCCCTCCTCGGGCCCTGGGACACTCACGGATCGGGGGCAGCTGCCGGGTTTTCGCTACGTTGGGACTTGTACCTCAAGACGCTGGGTTTCTGGACTTTCCTGACAGCGACGCCAAGCGGAGGCGAGGAGAAGGGGCGAGAAAAAAACACGTACACTTCGGACGTCCGCAAATCGCAAGACTCCGCCAGCGCAAGACCCCCAGCGCCTGTGGAGGGCCAAAGAGTCTCGATCCTCGAGGGAGAATATGTGCTCGTATGAATGGCAAAAAGAAAGGCACCTTCCGCATGAGGACACAGTGGCCTTACGCGGTAGCTTGCGCGGGCCGACAGCGCGGCCCACCGCATTGACAAGAGAATCCCACCAGCCCTCTGGGCGTAGGTGGTTTAGGGGGTTTCCTCTTCCATCTTCCCTTCTTCCCCTTCGGGGACGGGTTTACCCCTCCCCCTAACCCCCTCCCCTGGACCTGGACGGGGGGGGGGGGCCGCTGGTAGTTAGAGCGTCCAAAACGGCTTCGGCGAGGAAGCCAACATCATCGGTTTTACTAGTGTGTTGGCCCCATTTTGGCCTCTTGGGGGGGAGGGGTTAATAAACGCCACCCTCTTTTTTGATCGATCGCTTCCAAGATGGCCCCGAAGGGCGCCCAGGAGGCCCCAAGAGGACTCCAAGAGGCCTCCAAGAGGCCCCAAGAGGCCGCCATGAGGCCCCAAGAAGCCCCCAAGAGGCTCCAAGAGACTCCCAGGATGGTTCCAAGAGGCCTCCAAGAGGCCTCCAAGAGGCCGCCATGAAGCTCCAAGAAGTCGAAAACGCACTGGTAAGCCATGATATATGTTCCGCCTTAGGCGCTCCCATATCCCAGCCTTTGGCTCATATCGCATGAGCAAGAGAGCAAGACGAAGCATGGGATCTGGAGTAAAGGATAGAAGGGGCATCGTCAATGGAAAAGGTATTTTCCGATCTCAGATACAAGTAGTGCGCCTCAATGAGGCACAATCACATATTAGGCCGGGCCCGGCTTGAGCCAGGCACGGCAGCGGTGCATGCTCGATATACATCTCGCCTTTAACCCTCTCCGTTTAAAGTTGGAGGGGGGGGGACGAGCAGGCACCGCACTTCTTCATTACGCGGAAAAACAGTGCTAGGCAACAGCGGCTGCCTACAAGGTAAGGGCGCGCGAGTAGCCTCGCTACCGGCGAGTTTCCTCGCTACTAGAGCGCACCTGCATGCGGGTTTCCCCGCTAGCTCGGGAGGCAGGGCCGTCCTGAGACGAGCCCGCCCTATACGGAGTATGTTTCTTCAGCTCGTGCTTGAAGGATTGCTGGCCGGCCATTACCTGTAGGAGCAACGCGCGGTCAATACTACCTTTGGTATGACCATCGGCAGTCATATCACGCGTGTCACACCATTGGACGCTTTCAACGATTCCGCGCTCCATCATCTGGCGGATCCAGCTAATGTGCCCAAGCAGAGTGCATTCTGTGGGCTTCTTCAGATCTTTGCTAGACAAAGACTTGAAGACAGACTCGGCATCAATAGTCAGAGTGACTTTGATACATAGACCACCCATTTCCAATATGTTCTTTAACTGTGTGGGGGTCAATGGTCCCGAGTGTAGCTCGTGGAGCGTTACAATGGTCGGGTAGCAGTCTTCCAAGTTGTGGGCTGCTGCCAGTGTTTCCGCAGAGTAGCTCGAACGCACCTGCAGTCGATGAGACTTGCAGTATGCGTCCACCAGGTGCACGACGGGTTTCCCCGCTTGCGCGTGGCCACGCCTCAGCAGGTTTGCCCCGCGGATACCGTAGCCTTTGACTTCGTCGTCTTCATCTCCGTTGAGACGACGATAGCCAGAATCGCTATGCAGGTCGACCTCTCCTGTTGGAGTCATAGCTTGATACACGATCTTCTTCGGACCTGCCTGCAATTTCCGGTAACCGCGTTTAGTCGTCGTACCTGGATGTTTGTCGGTTCCTGGATACGTTGTAGTGAGACGACATAGACCATCAGCCATACCTGCGTGATCAACGCATAGGCTAGAGCGCCACGAAGACTGACGAACATATCAGAAATTGTCTTTGTCGCTTTGCTCTCAGGATCAGCGCCTGTGAGTTCTGGATGTGTGATAGGACGAAGCTGTTTGATGTATTCGTCCTGATCAAGAGTGACGCTCCCATCATCGGTCTTGTTGTACCGAACGGCACAGTTTGTGTATGTGTGCTTGTTCAGTTTGCACTTTCCAAACGTATCTTCAACACACTTGACACACTTGTCAATAGAATCTTCCTTCCCAGTCATATTGATGTCATCAACGTGTTTGGCTGTCAAGAGGTTTGAGCTCATCTCGAACTCTTCGTCGTATGAAGTAGGCTGTAGTCCAAAGCTCCTAGTGATGGACCTGAGCTTCAACGAGAATGCCCTGGGAGCATCCTTCGTGCCCGTCCCCGGCTTCAGACACCGAAGACAATGCTTTGATTCGTCATATGACTCAAAGCCTGGCAGTGTGCGAAGGACAGCTGCTGATCCAGGAGGTAGTGCGAAGCACACCACACGCTCTTCCTCGCCCGTTGCCGCGGCGAGCTCGCTATAGGTCAGTCCCTTCAAGAAAGCCATGTTGATGTCCAGGGCAGCGATGATCCAAGCTTTGTTGCATGCAGCAGAACTTGCGAGCAGTCTCTGGTTTGACCTCCTTGCCGTGCCAGAGAAGGTTTCGACATCGAAGGCTTCAATGTCCATGAAGCCACGGAGTACCAAGCGTAACCTGATCGTCCGTTCCATTTCGCCCTTCTCGTTCTTGACAAACTTCCATTTGTATACGTAGCGTGAAGTCATGATGTTCGACGCTTTGCTCAAGTCAGTCATCTGGAAGTATTTGTTGTCAAGCCACGTCTTCAATTCTGTGTAAAGGGCTTTGGAAACTTTGACCGGATTCGCTTGAATGTCGGCCTTCGTGAGTAGATCGTCTTCCTTGACGACCACGGCACGTTTGGAGGCAGCACTAACATATACTCGCATAGTTGTGACGCTGCTGTCATCCAACAATCGGCGTTGCTGCTCGGATAGGACGACTTTGGACATGTCTGCTGTGAAGCAAAGCTCGATGTACTTCCCGTGCTCGTCGGAGTCCAGATCATATTGGCTGTCCGGAACCGTGGAGCACAAGGGAACGTAGTAAGAAGTGTCCATGTCGTATCCTGGCGGGTGACCCCGCACCGGCAAGTGGCCTTGCACATCTTCACAGGTCGTAGAGACCAACACGCACTGTGAGTCTGTCATGTATGTCGGAACTGTATGCATGACTTCTTCTGTGTCAGCTTCAAGGAGTGTTCTGTCATCCATCAGTTCAACATGCCACGACTTCAAGACAAAGGCATCCAGATCTTCTTCTATTTCCTCTATGATGGTCGGGAGCCGACCATCATTCTCCGCAAGAGGCTGCTCAGGAGCAGCTGCTGGAGGTGACTCGCTTGGTGGTGGACCATCAGCGAGTTCCTCAAACTTAGTGAGGTCTCGGTCGAATCCAGCAGGCGGCTTCTTGGATTTAAGACACTGGATGATGCGTGAGTGTGTAGATCCTGTGATGTCGTAGATGTTCAAGGCAGTGCCATCAGCTTCATAATAATGAAAGCCAGGGGTCACATCATTATCATAGTGCACTAGTGTACAGCTGTCTGCATAGGGTGCAGCAGGCAACTTCGTCAAGCTCTTAGCAAGTCGCACAGCAACAACGTTTTCAATGCGAAAATAGTTGCGAATGAGATACTGAAGAGCCAAGTGCACCTTGGGCGAAAGCCGGCTCGCAGCAGTCATCTGCAGCCGGCCCTGTTTCGCTGGTAGATATCCGAAAGTCATGGCGGGTTTCCCCGCTGGCAGACCGGCAATAAAGGCCAATACTGTCCGAAGGGCCGCATTGTCCGATCCTATCTCGCGGACCATCAGTGCTTCGATGTACAGCGTATGTCGTGCGTCAGGATACTGTACTCGCACTTCGCGACTGCCGACCTTCACGATGACCTGACCTCGGTCAGGTTCGTTGCGGATGACCGGGTATGGACCACTCCATCCACCCCAGTCGTCTTTCGTGGTGGTCGGGCGATGATAGTCCACGAGATCTCCCTCTTTGTAGTGAAATTCACCCGTAGCAGTAGTCTTCGTACGGAGAGCCCTGTTCGTCTTGGCAACCGCAGTGGCCTGCGTGATTGCCTCCAGACTAACCCTCCTGATTGTCTCCTCCCTTGAGTGATCTGATGATTCAGCGGACTGATCATGATCCAAGACAGGGAAATCGGGAAGCATAGCTGGTTGTCTGCCATACAGCGCATTATACGGAGAAACTTCGTTGTAGAAGGTAAATGCGTTGCTGGCAAACAAGGCTTCATGTAAAAGACGAGTGAAATTCAGAGGAATATTCAATCTATTCAATTCTTCTCCCATCACGTGTATGAGGTGTCGCAGGATGCCATTCCTAGCTTCGATAGTCGTGGCGTGTTGGCCACGCGCTCGGATACGAAGCTCTGTTCCCTTGGATTTAAGGATGGCCTTTGCTGTATCGTTATTCAGTGCTCCTTCCCCATCGGAGTATAAGATCTTAGCAGGGCCATGTTGCATCCAAGTTGTGTGATAGGCATCGAGAACAGTATGCATAGTCTTATCAGGAATCTCTGTGCCAGCTGCCCAGCGAATACAACGGTCGATGATGTGAAAAACAATATGTTCCTGCTTGTAAAAGAAAAGATCACATTCGACTTCCTCGTTGAAACGTCCTGGCAGTGACACAGAAGGCATCACCGTGTTGCCTGGTTTGTCCCAGGCACGACATTCTCTACACGAGTCGCAAATGCCTTTGATCAGACTCAAACGGGTTTCACCCAGACCAACCTTAGTTAGAATCATCCGCATTTTTGGTTCCTTGGCATGAAACCATCTCAAGTGGAGCTTGCGGAGTTCTCGCTGCACTACAGCTGGGTCAAAGCTGCGCAGGTTTTGAAGGCTGAGCTGAACGTCGAAGCGAGTCCAATCAGGAAGCCTTGGCCTTGGCCTCGGCTCTGCGTGAGGCTGCGGCGGCGGTGGAGGATCTCCTCCCTCCATGCATCCGCGCCTTGCCGCAACTTGTGGCAGTCTGCGGTGATCGCCAGAGCTACCAGCGCCAGTGGTGTTACCATGAGCCCCTTCGGCCCTGGTAATGTCATGGCTGCTGGCGCCTGCGGTTGGATCTCCCTCGCACGGCCGTGGCGGCCTAGGCGCGCGTATGCGCGCTTTCGCGGCCGGCGCCGCTTTTGCGGCTGGCGCCGCTTTTGCGGCTGGAGCCGCTTCCGCGGCTGACGCCGCAGGAGCGGCTTGCCCCGCTGGGCGCGGCTGACCAAAGTTATCTGGCAGCTTCCATTTTTCGGCGAATCTACATTGGCCAGATATCTTGGTATGGTGAGGATTGCTCTTCTGATATTCCTTCTTACAGCTTGGACAGTCCCAATAGTATGGTTCAACATCATACCATCGACACATCTTCGGATCCCTGCTGTGTCTTGGTGATTGTTTGTAGTTGTTGTCTACACAGCCAGGACACCCAAGACCGCCAGGTGGTGGTCGCCGGATTTCTCCGTTTGGGTGTCTCTGGATTGTTGGGTCGTCCAAGTCGTAGCCAGCACTGTTTGTTACGAACGCGTAACTGCGTTCGCGATTCGCGAATGGATCGCGACCGTAAGCAAACAGATCTTTGGCGATTTGCACCGCATCAACGATCAATGACTGCATTCTGTAGGTATACTGTGCCGCCCTTGCTAGTTCTTTGTTGCAAGCACTGGCGTGCACATGATTACCTGGACAACGCTTGCCTCTAAAAGGTGCCAACAACTCTTCTTTGTTTGCCATCATCTGTGTTGGCTTGCGAATGTATTGTCCAAACGAATATTTGAGACCGGTCGTGCATTGATCAATAATCGTTTGGCAAGTGACCTTGCGTTGTGCCAGTTCCTTCCATGGCTGGATCTCATCCACCCACGTGCCCATTGGTTGTTCCCTGAGAAAGAGACGTCTTAGGTCGTCTTGTAATAGAGCGACTGTTCCGCAGAACGTGATATGGGGCAGGTCCTCTTTGTGGTGTTTAAGCCACGTATCATGATTGACCTGCGCATTGAAGTAGGAAGGAAGTCCAGTAGTTCTGCAGCTTGGCTGCAAAATCGTGATCTTGACAAAGCAAATCTTGAGGTAGTGAAGGACTGCCCTTTGTACTTCCGAGTTTCCAAGGTCAACCGTAGATATCTTATCAAGGTCCCCGCCCGACGAGAGCCCCCTCTTGAAGGCTAATATGGATATACCACCCTTGCCCCCACATAATTCAAGCATGTCCACTTGATTATTTCTGCCGTAGCATAGTGACTGGACCATCGAGAAGACATCAGCATGTGAGTCAGCGGGTTGCCCCGCCGGTAACATCATGAAGATGTCCTCTGATTCACTGTCCGAGTCCGAGTCATCAAGAGGAACGTCGTTGAAATATGTGGAGCAGTCAAGCCCTTTGAGGTCCTCTCCACAGTCGTCGTTACCGTCTTCCACTTTCTTCGGGATTTTCTTCGGTTTGATGCCAGCCTCTTTGTCAGCTTTCTGCTTTTCTTTCTGTTTTATCCTGGCATCCGCGGGCAACGCAGTTTCCGCGGAGAGATCCGCTGCGGAGAGATCCGCTGCGGAAGGATCCGCTGTTAAGTCAGGAAATGGCGGAATTTCAAGAAAGTTGGTGGGTCGCGTTTGGCAACGCTCAATCGAAGGGGGGGGAGACCGATCGTCGTCGACGATCGCCACACGCTTTGGGCGTGGCCTTCGCGACGCACCGTCGCCGTGAAGAACTGGAGCCGGAGGCTCCCAGTATAACCGAGTACTGATGTTTGTAACCCCATCAGGTAATGGAGCTACATAGTTGCACCCAGTCGGCTGATCCTGGATTTTGATATCTTGAACGATCTTATTCGTGTCCAGGTCGGTCGTGACTCTACGAACAACATGGTCCCATTGAGGGCCCTTTTGTGGACATTGAACGTAGTGTCTTACCTTTTTGTCAACGCGCGTACACACACTGAGGTGCACCGCACTCCGCTCATTCCTAATCATGTTGGCTTTATTAAGTTGATCAAGGAAGCGCGCAGTGATGATAGCCAAGGTTTTATGCCGGAACTCGGCACGTTGCTGATCTTGGCCATACCAATCCAAATCATGTTCTTTGTGTGAGCCACAAGTACATCTCCATAAGTTTATCGGTATATGAGGACAAGATGTAGCAACTTGTATATAAGAACCACTGGGATATTTACTGGAGCGGTCAAACTTGATACCGAAATGACAGAGTCTCATTCGTATAATGCTTAGCTTCAAATCTTCGATAACATCTTTGATCGGACCCTGTTTCCAGAAATACCCGGGTGGCCCCAGGATAACAGTCTGCATTCTCAGAGCACGCGCTTTGATCAGGAGATTTTGTATACGTTGATAGTGTGGTCCCGCCCTCTTTCCTGGAGTACGAACGTACCAATCAGAGGGCGTGGCCACCCACAACATATTATAGTCTCCTGCCAACAAATTTCCCAAATACTGTGTTCCAGTTGAAGTCATTACCTCATTATGGGTAATCCGGTCACATATATAGCCACGGGTTCGGAGTTCAGCGCAAGCTGTGCGAATATCTTCGATGACAAGACATTTTGAATGATATTTTTCCTCTCGGGCCTCAGCGCGGCCAACGTATGTAGCGAGGAGGCCGGTATTCGGCTTCTCTTCGCAAGCGAGCGCCGCCGGCGCGCCCGCCTGCCCCCGTCAGCGGCGGTCGTGAGACCAAGTTGCCGCTTGGCTTGGAGGCATGCTGTTAGCGGATGGCTCCGCAGGAGTCGCTGGTGTGACCACGCTCGCAGACAGAATCGGCGGATTGTTTTCAGAAGTGTCAAAGTATTCCGTCCGATCCGTAGCGTGACCCACGATCTCCACGCGGGTTGGCCCCGCAGAGTTCGACGAACCTCCGCCCGTGTAGCTTGGTGGTGGTGGCGGCGACGCGGGCGGCCCCGCTGGATCCTCGGGCGCCCATTTGCTCACCGCCTCCTGGACTGCCCAGAAGATCTTGGACTTCAGGGCAGCCTTCATGTGTGGCCCAGTCCCTTCGGGGCCCTGTCGGCACTCCCACCAGCTGTTCAGCGTCCTGTTCACGATCAAACGGGTCGTGTCCTCCAGGAGCTGCTTGTCGATGTACGGCTCGACGATGTACGTATCGGTCGCGAAGGTCGCGGACTGTCCCGTCGCGGGTGGCCCCGCTGTTGCTTCAGCGGGTGGCCCCGCACTGACGGGGTCCTCTTCGTTCTCCGTCTCGGTGTAGCCATCTCGACTGCTGCGGATCGTGAAGGTGTTCGTGACCGTGTGGCTCTTGGCCCCATCGTACAACCCGCAGGGAATCGCGAGATGTCCCGAGGGAGTCTTCTTCGCCTTCAGGACCTTGGCGCCTCTTCCCAGCTTCAGGGTGTAGTCGCCGCTGGGGAAGATGACCTTCTCGTAGCCCGGCTTCAACACGATGATCGTATCACGTGCCTCCATGGCTCCTAAGCCCCAGATGGCCGGGAGATTGGCACCCGAGCCTTCTGCGATGTTGGAGGCATGCTCCTCAATACGGGGGCTCGCCTCGTTGGCATACTGCACCCCGATCTTGAAGTTGCCCATCTTCCGACATATCGCAGCGCCCTCCCCAACACCATTGATGTAGAGGGTCTTGCTCAGGGTGCAGATGGCAGGTCGGTAGTTGAACCTGGCCATTATCTCCTGGAAGGTCCGCGCCGTGTTAGATCCAATGATGTTCACATTAGAACCAATGTCCAGCATGAACGAGATACAGGGCATACCATCTTCATCAGGAAAGAATGTCCCATTGCGCGCTGCAAGAGCGACCTGTACGCCAGTGTGGTCGTTGGTGTGGTACGTGATCTGCGATCCGAGTGTACCCCTCAACAGGCGCTGTTCAAGAACCCATTGACTCATGGTCAGCTCGGTGCACCATATCTGCTCGTACTGGCGGCGCTCCTCCACAGTAATCGGTTCCTGCTGGAGGATCCAATAGTTTGCAGATAGCGTGGACATCCATTCGCCTCCTGGTGGCAGCGTGTCAGTATCGTCACGCGCGTAGGTCAGCCCCTCTGTGTCAATCATGAACGTGGAATGAAACTGGGCTGCCTCTGCGCTCTCAGCGCTTGCCCGGCTTCTGGCGCTGACCGGGCTTGCCACTCGAGAGGTCCTGGTTGATCCAGTTGGCCTCCGAAACCCGCCTCCGCTCCTGCCACTCCGCCTGATGTTGGCCTCCATGGTCCTCAAGAAACCTGGGTTTGGAGGTCCGTTTGCAGGTGGCCCCGCTTGGGCGGCGGGAGCCGCTTCAGCGGGTGGCCCCGCAGCTGGGGGCTCCTGCGCTCGGAGCGTGGACAAGATCGGCATCTGAATGCCTTGTTCTGGCGCTGGCCAAGGGTATGCCTGTGCAGCTGGGGCACGTGCGGATGGCTCCGCCGATAGTGCGACTCGAGCCTCCAGTGCCTCCACTGCTTCGCGTAACCGACGCATTTCTCGGGCATCTGCAACGTACCTTTCCTGCTGGCGCGCTTGGTCCGACTCAGCATCGCGCTGTCCAGCATACGGGAAGTGTGCTATCACTATGCCCGGTCCACGGCATACGGCACAGGGGGCCTCATTCGGCGCACCTGGCCGCTGATTGCGGACGCGCTGCTGTGCAACACGGTCCCAGCATATGTCGTGAAAGAAGTGCCCGCATGTCAGTCTCCACACTGTAGTGCCCATCTCGTAGATGTCCATGCAGATTGGGCACTGAGTGAAGTTGTAGTCTGAAATGACTGGAGCAGGCACGTCAGGGCGAGTCCGAGCTTGGCGCTCGAAAGTGGTTTCGCCCTCCCGATATGGCGTCGGTGGCGGCCGTCTGTCTGGCCGTTCAGCGGGTGGCCCCGCTTCTGCGGGTGTCCCCGCTTGGGCCTCGCGCTCAATCCTTCTCTGGATCGCGCGTTGTTGGCGCAGCCTGGTGTTGTCCCGAGCCTGCTGCCTGGATGCCAGTATCGCTTGCTGCGTGTTGTGCACGTCGCGGATGTAGTCTGGCACGCTGCCCATAGCGGCTGGCACCGCGAGACCAGCTGGCTGAACTATGGTCTCGGGGTCCGTCGGCGTGGGCATGTAGGCGTAGTGCGGCATAGACTGCGCATCGACCGCTCGTGTAAACTGCAAACGAAACATTTCATTAGCTAGGTTCCGAGTGTATTCGTTCGCAGGTGGCCCCGCAATCATAGGAGTGTTATTCATCTGCGCGTAGTACTCCGGGTACATCGGCGCGTCCATGGCCTGCGCCTCTGCTGGACCGCGATTGCCCCATCCATATATCGGGTGCGATGCTATTCCTGGAATAAACACCTGTCGATATGGATTCGTGGGATCAGCATTTGGAGCATCTTCAGAAGTCCAACTCCAGAGAGGTCGAAAGTCGCCATGCTTCGTAACATCTATGTTGCGGTTCCGCAACAGGCTGGGCACTCTATCAGCTTGTTGCTGCAGAAAAGTAGCCTGTGCTCTTAAGTTGGCTGCCCGACGTTCGTAGTCTGAACCTTGCTGTCCGTCAGCGGGTGGCCCCGCTTGAGCGGGTGGCTCCGCAGGCGTTCGCTCGGCGGGTGACCCCGCAGCCACTCCTCCTTCACTACCCCTCGGAGTGCCAAAGGGAGTGGTTGCTTGGAGTGCTGCCGCGAGTGCTGGATTTCCGCGAATCGCCTGGAGTCTTTGCCACAAGCTGTTCTCGCTCGTTTCAGACGGCGGAGTCCGGAACGGCGAGCCACCATCGGAGCCGCCCATAGGGACAAACCTCGCACCTCCAGCCTGCTGCGGAGGGCGTTGTGGCTGTGGTCCTAGGGCGCCTGGTGGCCCCGCAGGAGTGCGCAGGTTCCTCTGCTGTGCGTCTTGGATACCTGTATGCACTGCCCACGGGTCAGCACGATATAGCTGATCGGTCAGTCCAGAAACGTCGGCTGGTGACAGGTAGCTGTTGAGGGCCTGGACCCATGTCTGCTGGTCCGGCCTCCAAGGAGATGCTACCGCGGCTACTGGCGTGACCACTTGCTGCCATGAACCATCCGAGGTGTCTGCCGCGGGTGTCCCCGCTCCTGCGGGTGGCCCCGCCTCAGGCATGACCTCGTCTTCCTGGGCATTTATCATGAGGACTGTCTGTGTGAGGTACGGTCGTGGAGCAACATCTTGCTCGGTCATGGTCAGATTGAATGGGCGACCGCCCGTCTTAGTCCAGCCCTTTAGGTACATGGCGTGATCTTCCATCACACCCAGAGTTCTGTCACATAATTTAAGTGGCAGGTAATCCTCGGTGCGAATCCTGTCTGCGGGTTGGCCCCGCCTCCGCGATTTGTCATAAGCCAGCGGATTGCTCCAGGCTTCACCGACCCGATATTTTGCAATGCTCACAATCTGGAGGATATGATCGGGCGGTATGCGGCCGTCGTGGCCCAGTGTCATGACGATGTCATTCGCTGACCTCCATAGAGAAAAGCCGCTGGACAACATCTTGCTGATGCTGCAGAAGATGAGCACCTCAGAGTCAGGACGGATGCCCGACTGAATCCTCGGGCCACCCGGGAGGTAGGGGCAGCCGTGTACGAACTGGCGCCCCCCCTGCCCCTTAGGGTTGTCCTGTGCGAGGCATGAAAGGCCATTATCAAGGATGCCCTTGACATGTTCCCACTGTGTCCCGTGGATGAAGTATACTGGGTCATCTGGTTCCTCCATCCATGTTGTGATCGGCTTATAGAGCGACTCGGGGCAGTGGATGCCTGGGCTGCTATGGCCGCTCGTGGCTCTGATGAAGTATTGTGGCCTGCGTGCCGTTGGTCGGAATCTGGGAGGTAGCTTCATGCTATCCTCTACACACTTCATCTGGAGCCTGCCCTTCTGCATGCCATGGTTGTCGATCATCTCGCAGCAGTTTAGCAACACCCAATACACGTATGAACAGTGAGGGTTGCCTTTGATCAGCACATCGTGCATGTCCCGGTAGCCTTTCCACTGATCGTTTTCAGTCCAGTTTGTCAGCAAATCGTCAACAACAACCCAGCCATCGTATGGATCGAAAGTGTTAATCTTTTCGAAGTGTCGGCTGAACCCATCTTTCCAATACGGACTATGGCGTGGGGCTGTAGAGAACCATATTGACACCTTGGTCATTTGCCAATCGCGCGGCAGAGTCGGATCAGTGTCAAACTTCTCCATGACCTTCATGAGCTCTGCCCTGTGCTGCGCGACGCGCAATGGCGGCCTGTCCCGCAACATATTTCCCACGGCTTGTTGTTCACGCTCCCAACCGTTACGGCACTCGAAGTTACGACGATCAGGGCAATTAATGACCTCGTATCGATCTGTATCATCTCGAGTGACTCGTGGGTTTATGGTGCGTCTCGGGCCATTGCCTTCAATGCCTTGCCAATATTCAATGGCTCCCAGAGGGATGTTCGTGAGAACAGACGACGCTGGTTGCCGACGCGCGGGTGGCCCCGCTGCTGCAGCTGGCGCCGCTTCAGCGGGTGGCCCCGCAGAGCCTGCGGCTGCCGAGGCAGCTCCAGCGGATGACCCCGCGCCAGGGCGCGGGTGACCTTGGTCAGCCACCGCGTCGTCGGCTAGTCTCTGTCGGTCGCCAAATTCTTTGAGGGCTCTGAATCGTTCTTCTCTTGAGAGAGTGCCTTCTGCGGGTGTCCCCGCTGCTGCAGCTGGCGCCGCTTTAGCGGGTGGCCCCGCAGAGCCCTTGTCCTCCTTAGCTTTGGCGGCTGCCTCTGCCCGCACCGACCTCATCCCAGCCTCGGGCTTCGGCTGCGCTTTCCTTCGTGCCGAGCCTGGTCGCGGTGCAAGGCGCGGCTGATGCAGAGTTGGAGTCCAGTCACCTCGGAAGGCTGCCTTAGGCTGGTCGCGAACTTCGTCCTCGACATCGCCTTGGGCAGCCGGTGGCATCGGGGTTGATGGTCCAGCAAAAGCCTTCCTCCTCTCCGTCACGGACGGGCCGGTAGGCTCTCCCTGCTCAGGGTCGTCCTTCTTGGCGATCCCTCTGGCCTTCGCACGCCCCTGCGCGCCTTCGGGGCTCTTGGAAGGGTATCTCTTCGCAGGAGACGGTGGAGACGAGGAGTCGGCTTCAGGTCCTGGAGGCGGTCTGCTGCCCTTGCCTGGTTGCGGACCAGGAGGGTCCTTAGGAGGGCCTTCTGGCTGGCCATGATCATGGATGATCTGCCTCATCTGGTCGATGTCGGCAGTACCTTTTATGGCCAGCTTGTACTTGCCATTTTCGTGGCGATGGATTACCCTCGTGCAAAACCACTTCTGTGCCGAGGAGCTGTCGTACCAGCAGGCGCATCCATCAGGGAATGGATTCTCTGAGCCGTCTTCCGCCGCCCATTCTTCATTCAGTTCGGTTTGGTCAGTGCCGGCGGCGGATCCGGCAGCAGATGCAACAGCTATCCACTCTTCGTCCGCGGACCCGGCAGCTGGCGCCGCGTCTGCGGGTGACCCCGCTTCTCCGCTGGATTCTGCGGGTGACCCCGCCTCTTTATGGAATCGGCGGTTCCATTCCTTGAGGCGATGGCCATTGGGAAGCTGTTCCCAATTTTCCCTGACAGCGTTAGCAACCTCCTCGGTCATAGGGACGCGATCGGCTTCAGTGATGCGCTTTCCTCCTCCAGGGACCTTCTTGTTAGGATCGTGGACGTTGCCAGCGTCATCTCCATGGGACCAATTCCAGGGGGTCTCACCGTAATGAGGGCTCCTGGAGGGGCGGTCCATTGGACAGCTGCGCATGTGACCTTTGAAGGGCTCGCATTGACATTCTTGTTTCCTGTATGTCTTGCGATCGTTGATGATCTCCTGTTTCTTAGCCCTTTTGTCCCAAGCCTCTGGCGTTTTAGTCTTGCCACCCTTGGTACGTATTATCATGCCAGAGTCGTCCCGTTTGGTGCAGTACTCCTTAGTATACCAGTGGCGGATCACGTCCATCGAGTAGCCGGGGTACCAATTGATGTACCACTCCGGCACGTACTGAGCGGATACACCTACGGAATGCTCCGTACTGTACGGGTAGCCAGATGCATCATGTGTAGGGCGTCGTGGAGCTGAACGGCTCCTCCTGCGGGCTGGCCCCGCTGACGCACTGCCACGTTCCATGGGCCTTTCATCTTCATGACGGTGCTCTGGGTCTCGGGGTGGCGATGGTCGTCTGTTCTTCTTGGCATGGCGCATGTCCTCCGAGTCCTCTGAGCTGTCCTGGACCATGAATACGTGCTGATGCGGGCTTCGGAAGTACCCGATGTCGTTTAGCTGCTCCATCGTGAGGTCGTTGAGGTCCATCTGGTCGCAGCCCTGCATGAATACGTCCATAGACCAAGCGGGTGGCCCCGCTGCTGCGGCTGGCGCCACTTCGGCGGGTGACCCCGCTAGAACCTGGAGTGCTGTCAGCATCTGAGGTGCCGACATGTCCGAATCCAGGTATGGACGCAGCCTTGCGGCCCCTGGGCGCGACAGCAGGTCGTTCATGGTTATCTGCTGATGTGCTGGCGCACTCAGGAACTGGATCGCTTCTGCGACCTGCTCTTGGAGCATGTCCTTATGGTCCTCTTCGGCCTCTTCAGAGTCAGAATAAGCGGGATGGCCCCGCATTTCGTCATCAGCGTCTCCCGCTTCCGAGCCAGCTCGCGGAAGATCTGGCAGCAACGGCATGCCAATCACCTGCGGTGCCAGCGCGGCGGCGAGCTCCTCCTCGGTCGCCGGGACGGTCTCAGCTTCGGAGATCTCGTCGTCGGCGGGTGGCCCCGCTGGAAGACCGAACCAGGCATTGAACGCGACCTCGTCGACTTCGTCCCAGCCGTGGAACTCGTCGAAGAGGGTCACCGCGTACTCTTCCAGGGCTACGGTCACATCAGCGTAGCGGGCCATCACGTAGCACGTGGAGGAGCCCGCGGCGGGAGCCGCTTCTGGATTGACGTAAAACTCGTAGTCAATGTAGTCTATGTCATCCATAAAAGAGTTTTGAGCCAAATGTAGGGATCCCTTTCCTTTCCCTTTCGGGCAATGATCGCGCAAATGCTCTGTACTACCGCATGTATGACACTTCATAGTATTGCCAGAAGCGTCCCTAGGGTTGCCCCTCCGCCCTTTTCCCTTACCAGAGGTCCGCCTGCGACCCCGACCTTTGCCTCCGATAAGAACTTCTTCAAAAACTATATCAGTTAAGGACGTGAGGAAAGCAGTAATACCCCTACCATGCATACGACGTCTGCGACCCCCTTTGCCACGACCCTTTCCATATCGTTTGAAATGTCGGCGTACTGCACGTCTCACTTTTCTGACTGGTTTCTTCATAAAGCGCCTCCAACGGCGTTTTGATTTGCGATAAGCCATAAAAGCGGCTTCCGCTCTTTGTTGTTCAGAAAGGTGAGTGTCATCAGCTGGATAGTCATTACCAGCAGAGACTATGCCATTGTGCTCATCGTCAGATGAGGTATCTGTGTCAGTGCCAGATTCAAACGGAGAGGGTGGCTGAGACCCTTGAGCGGATGACTCCGCTTGGCCCCAGAGGGTTGTGCCCGAGGGCGGGCTTGCAGTGTAGGCGGCGCCTGGCGTGTAGTTCGACCAGGCGTTCGCCTCAGCTGCCTCTGCCGATGCCTGGCCGGTCTGCCCTAAGAAGGCAGTGGCCTCGTTGGGCATATCGGCTGGATCAGCCCAGGGACTTGGCTCGCCAGGACCAGCGGGTGACCCCGCAGTCGTGGCGTAGACACCTGCATGTGAGTGGTGCCCTGCGAAGATACCCGCAATGTTGCCAGGAGAGCGCTCGGCAACATGTCCGTAGTTCCTCATCCTGGTCAGCAGCCTATCATAGTCTGCTTGTGTTCTGGGCATCTGATGATTAAAGGGCTCCAGCAGGTGTTGGGCTCGTGACGCGCCAACGCCTAACGCTCTGAAAAGGATCAGCGTTAGGATCTGAAAGTTGGGGATGACAAAGCCAACAGAGTTAGCCTCGTCACGGGCCATCTCGAATCGAGCTAACACTGAGTCGATTCGCTCGCCCCTTTCGACGCGAAAGTCGATAAGGGCAGTGCCAGAGTTGAGCTGGCGCTCATCTTCCAAATTTTCAAATTTGGTGCTCAATAGGTACAGTGTATAAGTAACTGCATCCGTTGGCTGTCCGTTGACAGTTACACCATAGTTGATGATCTGGGAGGGGACCTGCATGGCGATACGACGAGCAAGGCCTTGAAGGCCACGCTGTAGTGCTGCAGCTTGCTGAGGTGGCGTCATATTGCCGCTCGTTACGTTTATCCATGCATGTACTTCGCGAACGTACTCGCGAAAGGGCGTAGTACCGGCTGGGTCCCACGAAGGGGCCGGTAGTACGCGCGTCGTCCATCCCCTGCCGCATGTAGCCCACAGCACATCCCATTATCACCCATAGAATGCCGAAGATAGTTATCTTAATCCAGTGCATGTGCATCTCGGCTTCGGTGATTGGTTTAGGCTGTGGTTTGTCAGGCTCGGGCGTAGTAGCCGTAAGGCGCCTGACCGGCACGGGATGCAGGTGGCCCCGCTGCGGGTAGCCCCGCAGAGTGACCACGTTCTCGATCGAGTTGCCGGTTGGCATCTGGTGGAAGTCGGGAGTGAAGTAGCGCAGTGAAGTAGGAGAGAGCGTCTCGAGCTCGCGGGTCGCCCCGCTAGCTCGATCGCGGACTGGCTCCGCTCCTCGCAGAGCCGGCGCAACATGGTATTCCACCGTAGTAGTAGTCCACCAAGTTGTGCCGTGGATTACAGGAATCAGAGCGAGAGCCAGCCGCACGAGAGTGCAGCCAGCTCCGCTACCAAGTCGAAAACGCACTGGTAAGCCATGATATATGTTCCGCCTTAGGCGCTCCCATATCCCAGGCTTTGGCTCATATCGCATGAGCAAGAGAGCAAGACGAAGCATGGGATCTGGAGTAAAGGATAGAAGGGGCATCGTCAATGGAAAAGGTATTTTCCGATCTCAGATACAAGTAGTGCGCCTCAATGAGGCGCAATCACATATTAGGCCGGGCCCGGCTTGAGCCAGGCACGGCAGCGGTGCATGCTCGATATACATCTCGCCTTTAACCCTCTCCGTTTAAAGTCAAGAGACCCCCAAGAGGCCCCAGCAGGTTTCAAACAGGCCCCCAAGAGCCCCCCAAGAGGATCCCAAGCGGCCTCAAGAGGCCCCCCCCGAAGCACCTAAGACGCCCAAGAGCCACCATCGACCGCCAAGAGACCCCCAAGACGCCCGAAGAGGCTTCCAAAAGGCTTCCAAGAGGCATCCGAGCGGCATTCAACCATCCACCCAGCGTCATAATTCTCCTCATCCGTCCTTCGCTCGGTTCCTCGCCACCCCCTCATCTATCCATCTGGCCTCCTCTTCCGCCTCATCCTTTGCACGGATCGGCTGTCCTTCTCGTCGCTCCCCCACTTCCCTGATATTTTCAACTTGCCTGGACACCGTTTCTGGATGGGTTGGTGGGGATACTTTTTGATTGGCGGCTCACAAAGACAGCTCCAGGGAGCGGGGCGGTCTCGGCTGGGGCACAGGGCGAGAAAATTAGCAGCTGGGGCCCATAGGCCGCGGCAGCGGGTGCGCGTGCCAGGGACAAAATGACCCTCATTATGACGCAGGCGACCCGACATCGGGGAACGCATGCACCAAACTAGAAAACGGACGGAAGGAGCAGTCGCACAAATGGCGCCAGCTCTGACCGTACCGAACAGCGCACAAGGGCGTGGCTCACGCCGCGCTGCGGCGGCACGGAAGGGCCAGGGTGGCCGCACCGTCCAACGCGAAGAGGAGGCCAAGGAACAGGAGAGGCACGGCGGGCGCGAGAGCACGCGGCGGCAGGAATAGGGGGGAACAGGTGGAGGCCTCACTCGCAAGGACTCATATGATGCACTTGGGCACGAACGACCGTCCTATTCAAGGAACCGGCGGCCCCATCTTCTGAGCCCACGGCCTGTAACTTGCCTAACACTGAAATTCGGGGGATACAGCTGCAAGCACTGGTCGAGTCCCCTGGACCAACCTGCGGGGGGGCCGTGGTGAACTGCCAAAGGAAAAACCACTTGTGCAGTAGCTAGAACTCGGAGGCGACGCCCGCCGTGGGAAGCGAGTCGTCGACGTCGTCAGCGTACAACGCGGGCAACTTATCCGTCTCAGGGGACGGGGGCACAAAGTCGCGAGCGTCAGCCGACGTAACAGGGGCGGATCTGCCGGGGGATCCGCGGTGACCTGCCAAAGGATGAACCACTTGCCAGGAATACGCTCACCCCAGGTCTGACCACAGGTGGTGCCGAAGCGGGGAGGCGTGCAGATCTGCACCTTGCCGTGGCCCAGCACCTGGAACGCCGCAAACCAAGCATGTACTCGGGGGCGATCCGCGCCCCGTGGCGGGGGCTGGAGGATCCCGTTCCTGCGGGGACAGACTGTCGCTGACCATCGCTGTCCAGATCACTCCTTGGCAACCTCTGCTGTCAGTACGCACGTTGACAGGTGAATCTGAGTGGGGTAGCGTGTAGTCTGAGCGACGCCGAACGCCGCACCAGCACAGTAGGAGGATGAGGAGGAGGGGAGAGGCAGCCGAGAGCCGCGCAAACTGGTGAATTGAAGGGGGAGGAGGCAGAAGCGGCACCAAAGTCGATGCTGAGCGGTCGGAGTCACCTCTGTGATCCCTCCACCGCTCCCTGTGGAGGGCCTTCAGTGACCGCAGGGGGGGGAACGTCAGTCCAATGTCAGAGTCACCTCTGTGATCCCTCCACCGCTCCCTGTGGAGGGTCTTCACTGACCGCGGGGAAGGCGCAACACGCCGGTCCACAGGCGGAGGACAGTGCTGTCACTTCGCTGGTGCCCTGGACATCCACTCCACAGGCCTCTGCCTTCCTGGTTGTTGCTCACACGCGCCAGTCAATCAAAGAAACCACGCACAGAGAAAGCTGCTAAGCGACCCGAAGCGGCGGCCTCGGCGACACGCAAAGGGGGGCGAACGGGCAGCGTGTCGCCCAGCACTGGGGGGTGGGAGGCCAGGGGAAGCTCAGGACGCAGACGTCCGGGGATCTGGCACCGAGCAGTGGCCGCGCGAGCCACCGCAGCCGTCGTCACCGCACACGAGCCCCTGCGACACGCAGCCTGGGGTGCATGTCGGGGTTGGGTTGGGCGTCGCCGTCGGCTCCGTCGTCGGCGCGGCGTCGCAGTCGAAGCCGGGCCAGGCGTCGCAGACGGCTCCGACGTCGGCTCTGGCGTCGCAGTCGGAGTCGGATTAGGCGTCGCTCAGCCGCAAAACCACACCTGCCACGCTGCCCGCGCCGTACCCTGGCGACGTGCGCTGTCCGCACGAGTCACCGCAGCCGTCGTCTCCGAGGCGAGCCCCTGCGACACGCAGATTGAGCATGTCGGGGACGGACAGGGCGACGCCATCGGCACCGTCGCCGGCGCTGGCGTCCCACTCGAAGCCGGAACAGGCGCCGCAGACGGTTCCGTGGTCGACGTGGCGTCGCAGGAGGCGGGGATGAGGCGCCACCGTCGGCACCATCGTCGGCGCGTCGCCGCAGTCGGGGCCGGCTCAGGCAATGCATGCTGCGAAGACCCAGGGGGGGGGGAGGAAGGGAGGCGCAGCCGAGAGCCGCACAAACTGGTGAATTGGAGGAGGAGGAGGAGGAGGAGGAGGCGCCCCACAGCGACGGTGCTGACCGGACTGGGTCTGATCTGTTGATCCCTCCACCGTTCCCTGTGGAGTATCTTCAGTCACCGCGGGGGGGGGCCTGCTCGCCTGTCCACCAGGCGGGGGGGGGGGCGGTGCTGCAGCCTCCCCTGGGTTCCGCGCGCCTTTCTCCAGGCACATCCTCCACCGCCGTCGCACACCCTCACAGCGCGTTTCCTCCGATGGAGAAGCACGGCTCGTCCGACAACAGCCCGTCAGAACCAAGAGAGGGATGTAAGAGAAACCCAATCGCGCTGATGAATACGGTGTGCAACTCGTAGTCAACAGAGAAGGTGGATCTCAGGGTAGAAAATCAAACTGTCCACGGCATAGCCACACGCGCAGCGCGCAGACAGAGGGGAAAAGGACAGATGCCGACGGTAAAGCCACGCACGCAGCACGTAGGCAACGGCCAAGATGAAGAGGTAGAAGTTCTGAACGAGACAGAAGCCGGGGTTACTGTCGGGCGACGGCCCACCATCGTGTTTTGCGCTCCCTGGGGGCCTGGTGGTTCGGGTGGCCCTTTGCCGCGTGGTGATCCCTGTTCGCTCCGCCGCTCCGACCCCGATGCAGCTGCCACGGCCGAGCCCAGTCGACGTCGAGGTCCAGCGCGTCGCTCAGGACCCGAACGTCGCACTTGTGGCTGCGGAATGACTCCAGGAAGCGGTGGCAGGTTTGCGGGTCGCGCCGAAGCGGGTCGAGCGCGCCATTGCCGCCGGGCGCGCGCTGCTGCTTGGCGAAGGCGTGCCGGGTGCCCGTGAACATCGGCCCCAGTGTGACTTGGAGTCGGCGCATCGTCTCGCCGGGTGTCTCCCCGGGGAGGTCCCACTGGGCGTTGTTGATTCCTGTTTTGTACAGTTGATGTCCAGCGTCGGGGTCCTTAGGCTCTGGCCGTTGACGCGGGCGGGGCCTCTGGTGCCGCCGAGTATCCTGGCCGCAAGCCTCCACCGCGCGGGCCTCGTTGTCCTGGCCGGGTGGATCGAGATCTGCTCGCGACAGCTCCAGCTGCCCGCCTGGCGGGGTTTGGCGGGGAAGTGCAGGCCGCATGGTTGGCCGCCAGGCTGGGGTCGGGTCGCGTCGGGCGGCCAGGGCAGACGCATCCTTGCGGCACGTGGGGAGGGGCCCTTTTCGCTGGCGCTCGCCTCCAGGCCCGTGTCCGCCGTCGCTCCCAGGTGCGCCCCGTTTGGGCAGCGCAGGACTCGCCCCGGCCTCTGGGGCGCCGCTGGCAGTGCCGGGCGCGAGCGCGCACGGCGCCGCAGCGCCCGTCGCCGGGGCGCAAGCTGCTTCGCCAGTGGCGCCCTGGACGCCCGGCAAGGGCGCCTGGGGTTCGCCGCCCATAAGAAGCTCACTGACGGGGGAAGGGGGGCGAATAGGCGCGAAGAGGTTTCTCTCGACGAGCCAGCAGATGGCTTCGCTGCCCTGAGTCTGGGCGGTTGCTACCTGGCCCCCCTGCAGGGCGCGCGGCTCCCCCAAAGGACTGCTGACGGACTGATTGTCCTGAGGGGGGTGCTCCGCGGCCCCCGCAACCTCCGCGGTTTCCGCCGTGACTTCCCGCCCCTTTCCTCTGGCCTGCTGGCGCAGCTGAAGGGGGGGGGGTCGCCGGTGTGAGCTGCGCACTGGTCACCGCAGGCTGCCTCGCCTCGGTTCCCCGCTGGGACGTCATCGTCTGACCGCGATGCGGGGGGGGGGGGGGGGGCATCGTGACCTCGACCTCCACCACTTCTCGATTCCCCTCTGGGGCGTCATCGTGTGTCGACGAAACGGGGGGTGGCATGTTGCCGCTGCTGCTGTTGCTATGCTCCGATATGTCACTGTGCGTGGCAGGATCCTCAGGGCGGTCGTCTGTCGCCGTCACGGGGCGCTGAGGTGGTCCGCGCTCAGGGCGGCCGTCGGGGGCGGGGCTGGGGCTCGAGACGCCGCGATTTGCACTTGGCCCAACGGGCCCCATCTCACTTCTGGGATTCGGATATATCGAAACCGCGCTCCTTTCTGGCGCAACGGGCCCCATGTCAGTCATGGCAGGACCCTCCGGAAGGTCGTCAGTCGTTCTGGTCACCAGGGCTGGAGCCGCCTCGAAATACTTGGTTCCTGGCCCCGTGACAGGGTGAGTCGAGGGGGGAGGAGGGCCGCCCTCCAAATCCTGGAAGAGCATGCCGATGACCGCAGTAAATGCCAGACGAAAGTAGGCAGTCCTGGCCGCCAACTGCGACCGCCTGGCCGCGGCGACGCTGGCCGTCAGCACCTTCCAGTCGAAGTCGCCCGCCGAGACATCGGTGCCAGCAGACTGGTCCTGGAACAGCTCGCACAGCGCACAGTAGGCCACGATTTTCCCCAAGCCTGCCGCGGGGGCTTCGGAGATGACGCTGAGGTTCACAAACGTGGCCAGGCGGCCGTTCGCGATCTCAGCATTGAACCTGCGTTGCCTGACCGTGGCGTCAGCGCTGTAGAGACCGATAGGCCTCCATCCAAACTCGCCAGGCTTCCTGTTAGAGTCCGAGTTGTACCCGAACGGGCCCGACTCGCAATAGAGGCGGTGCGCCGCGATCTGCAGCCATCCGGGTCCTGGCACCTTGGAGAGGGCAGCCAGCCCGTTCGGGATGTCCTCGAACTTCACCTCGAGAGACGGGGAGATCTCGCCAGGAGACTTGCCGGCAACCTCTGGCGTGGTGTACCCCTTCGTGGCGAGCATGCTCACGCGCCCATCCTTGCTCTGCGTCTCGCGGCGCCTCTTGAGGGCCGCGGCGTCGCCGTCCTTCGTGAGACCTGCGGGGCCCCAGAAGCCCACTGGCGCCTGCACGCCCAGCTCGCTCTCGAAGGCGCGCAGCGGGGAGTCCGTGCACAGCGCCCAGTCGCCCCGCACGTTGCCCGAGAGGCCGCCCTGGTAGAACATCCCGATGATCGCCATCATCGCCAGCCTTCCGTTCGCGGTCTCGGCGTTCAGCTTGCGGGACTTGGTCTCGCCGGCCGGCAGGGTGCCGCCGTTGGGCGCGCCCAGGGCGCCGCCGTGCACGTAGCCGCCGAGAACCCACGAGGGGTCGTACCGAAGCCCACCGGCGCCTGCGCGCACAGCACGCTCTCGAAGGCGCGCAGCGGGGAGTCCGTGTACAGCGCCCAGTTGTCCCAGGCGCTGCTCGTGATGCCGCCCTGGAAGAACATCCCGCTGCTCGCCATCCTGGCCAGGCAGCCGTTCGCGATCTCGGCATTAAGTGGGCATTCAGACTCGGACTTCACCCCGAGAGACGGGGGGACCTCGCCAGGAAACTTGTCAGCGGCCTCGGGCGTGATGTAGCCCATCGTGGCGAGCATGTTCACGCGCCCAATGCTGGATCTCGGCGGCGGCGGCCGCGGCGGCCGCGGCGGGCGCCGCGGCGGGCGCGGCGGCACCCGCGGCCGCTGCCAGCCAGCCGCCGCCCCCGGCGACACGATCAGCGGCCGCCGCCAGCGGCCCGCCGGCGGCGGAGACGGCGGCAGCGGCAACCGCGTCGGCCGCGGCGGGCGCACCGGCGGCCGCGGCGGCACCCGCGGCCGCGGCGGCCACTGCGGCGGCCGCCGCGCCCGCGGCGGCCGCGGCCGCCGCGGCCGGCCCCAGCGCAGCAGCACGCACGCGCCACAGCGCCGGCGGCCGCGGCGGCCTCGCCGCGGCCGGCCGCCGCGACGGCCGCGGCGGCGGCGGCGGCGGCGGCGGCGCCGCCGGTCACGCCGAGGCCGACAGGGGCCCCGCAAGGCCGCGGGGGCGGCAGGCCGGCCGGGCCGGCCGCGGCGGCGGCGCAGCCGGCGTCGGCGCGCCGCTGCCGCCGCCGCCGCGCCGAGCGCGACTCCATGGCCGAGCGAGCGGGGGCGCGGAGGGGGGCGACCCCCTCCACGCCCCCGCGGGCGGGGATGCCGAGGACCGAGGGGCGGGGGCCCGGCCAGCCGCTGAGGCCCGCTTGAGCCAGAGCGGCTTGAGCTAGGCTGCGGACGCTGGTGGGGGTACTTTTTGATATGCGGCCCGCAAGGAAAAGTCCAGAGGGCGTAGCAATCAGGCAAGCTGGGGCACAGTGCCAGATAATTAAGCAGCCAAGCAGGGGAGCGCAGGCCAGAACCACGAGCATCTGCCGACGGCTGCTGCCCGCGCCGAGACTGGCCAGAGAGCACATGCAGAAGACCACTGGGCGAATGCCAGCGGAAGCGAACGAGGAGACGCCTTGACGGCGCCAGCTCGCAAGCGGAGCTGCCACAAACAGTCGGCAGACTGCGCACAGGGCCAGTACCCACAGGTGGGGAACTCTGGCTGGTGGGGATTTTTTGTAAAACAAACTTTTTGTGTTACTTTCTTTTCTTTTTTTTAAACAGCCGCAGGCGGAAGCGCCAGCGGCGGGCGGTCGCGGGCGGGCTGCGGCCGCGACTAGCGGCGGGCGCGCGCGAGGCCGCGGTCAGGCGGCACGCAGCAGCGTCCCAGGGCGTCAGAGCCAGCGTGCAATCCAGGGAATCTGCAGAACATCCACGCTGGTGGGGATACGCGAAGCGTCAAGAATTCAAGCGCCACCTTAACGCAGTCAGCTTACGCGCGTATGTGCGCGCAGGCTTCTTTTCGTCGATCGTATGTTTTGCTGACCGCTGATTTACAGCAAGGCGTCGCAAGGCGAGCCGAGACCGTCTGGCAGCCAGTGCAGTATCTGAGTCCTGGACATCGCACGGCCTCGCGCGACCTGGGCATGTCTGCAGCTGTCGCTGTCAAAGTCCCTGAGTTCCTCCTCATGCTTCCCCTCACCTCCGCCCGCCCCCCTGTCCTCCTCTCCTCCCTCCTCCCCCCGCGCGCTTTCGTTGAGTTCAGCAGCAAGTAAAGTGTTGTAGCCGCCCGGGCCCGGCCAGGGCCAGGGCCCAGGCCTCAGAGTCGGGCCCGGGGCCTAGGTGGCCCCGTCAGGGTCGAGTCTGGAACCTGGAGTTCCGCAAGGACAATGAGGATTGCGACGAGCACCGACGACCACCAGCGAAGGCCGACGACGAGAAACGACGACGACGACGACGACGTGGAGCAAGTTCGGCGACGACGATGACGTCAACGCACGACGCCAGTCACAGAAGTCTCGAAGACGGCGAAAAACAACAAGAAACAATAACGGACAGAGACAAGTGGAGACAGCGTCGACGAGGGCACCGGCGATAACTGACGACAACGACTAGTAACGACAACGAGGACGACTGATCAGGACGATTTGACGAGCGACGACGACGACGACAAGTGACGTCGACGCGGCCGACTGGTCAGGATGGCACACGACCACATGGCTTGCACCCGAGGATTGTTCACCACGCATTGAAACCTCATAGTTTCGAACAACGCATGACAATTGGAGCATGAGTGGGTTAGCTACCCCTCCATATCTTGATCGGCAGCGCAGGTCGAACTCGGGCCAAGCGACGACTGTCTCTAATATGCAGCTTCCAACGCAGACCTTGTACGTCAAAGGCTGCATCTCAAAAAGATAGCACCAAATAGATCACACCACTGCTCCGCATTGATGATAAATATGCTTTACGCAACATATATACATACGCAGATTGCATCACATAGACCGGGCGCACAATACAAAGAATTGCGCCACATCCACTGTTCGGGGTGCACGCTGGCATCTTCTGGTCCCCGACTAAGCCCGTCAATGGATGCACTGCTGTGCCCGTGGCCTCTTAACTCCAAAACACTCGCGCCGACCGATTACTCATCGTGGACTGCTGACACGGCCACTACGTTTTGATGTGGAGGCCCAAGTGTGCCGGATGCATGTACACGCGGCGCTGCGCCGATGCTGCATGACCGAACTCAGACCGGATGGTGGCAGAATTGGTCGCGCCTTCAACCACAAACCTGATGGGCTGAGCACCTCGTGGCCGAAACGCTCTATGGCCTCGCAGACGGAAGCCTGCACCAATGTGGTAGCCGCACTCATATTCGTTCTCTGTCTCTCTCTCTCTCACTCTATGTCAGCCTCTCTTTCTATCTAAGTCTCTCCCTCTCTCTATTTCTCCTTCTCTCTCTATCTCTGTCTCCGTCTCGGTCTCTCTCTCTCTCTCTCTCTCCCTCTTTCTCTCTCTCTCTCTCTCTCTGTGTTGCGCTTTCTCTCTCCAACTCTCTCTCTCTCTCTCTCTCTCCCACCCTCGATGTCGATTGATACGTGCGTAAACATATGCATGCGCATGCGCATCCGCCACCGCGCCCTTGAGGCACGAGTTGGAATGGAGCCCCATGTGTTTTAACCGCATAACGCGCGTTATGTGGCTGGGTGAGTGGGTGGCTTCGCTGGCACATGACATAACACAGTCCTGCGCGGCCGCTCTGATGTTTTGTTCGTAGAGAACAACGTTGCTGTTGTTACTCGTGGCACTGATGTGGCGAAATGGCCTTGCAGCTGCGATCGCCACGTGGCGCGTTGACACCGCTATGCCCGCTCTCACCACGCGCCTGGATGCAACAACCTACGCATACACCACATGGCCTGTGTACATCACCATGACAGGGTGCATGGCAGTGCCCCTGTGCACCGCAGCGCTTGTGTACTCAATTGCGAACGCGCACGCCACAACGCCTCTGCACAACACAGCTGCGGCCAGACAAGCACGTCCCGCGTGCACGACAGCGCCTGTGTACAACACGATCCGCGTGCACACCCCACCCCGCAGCGCGGCTGCTGGCGCCTGCGCGCATCACACTGTCTATGTACACAACAGAACCCGCGTACAATTCGAGGGTCCCGACGATCCCCATAAACCGAAACTCGTGGTCGTGGAGGGCGGGGGGGCGCGAACGTATCACATTGAATCTAAAAGTCTGGTCTGGTTACCGTTTTTGTGGGCCACCTGAATACAACATCGGCAAATTTGTTGAGTTGCGTGCCGCCGCGGCGACGAAGATCCCTCCAAAAGGGAAGAGCCCTTGGCGCCTCGAGTTTACTTGCGCCGCGGCCTCGCCCAAAAACCCTGGCCCAAAACGTATCCGAGAGGGTTCCGACGCGGGTCAAGACGGTTCCAGGACGGCCGAAGAAACACCAAAGATTGCCCAAGCTCCCTAGGAGGGGGATTTCCAACCGACATTCTGAGCAGTCCCCCCCAACGCGCCCCCCAAGAGGCCGCAAACAGCGTCCCAAAAACCCTTTTTTTTTTTGTTGAATTCCCATGTAAGCCCAAGCGCGCGCCCAACAGGCTCAAATCCTTCAATTCCCCTTATTGCCCCCGCATCTGCCCGTCGTCCTCCTCGTTTTTCGTCCTCGTCATCCTCGTCCTCGTTCCCGTCCTCCTCTTTCTCCTCCTCCTCCTCCTCCTCCTCCTCGTCCTCCTCCTCTTCCTCCTCCTCTTCCTCCTCCTTTTGTTTACAAGAAACGCATGCTGCTGTAAGACATATTTCCAGAGCGGATGCCGATGCCACGGCACGCGCGGGCAGAAAGCGTGCTCCCAGTCGTCATCGCCTGCCTGCGCGGCGTCAGTGATGAGGCGCTGCAGCGCCCTCTGAAACTCTGGTACGCTGAACGAAGACTCCACGATTTCTGGCGGCTTGTATATCGAAACCAACAAAAGCAACGAATGTTTAATATGATCAGCAGGACGCGAGTTTGGAAAAACAAAGTCGTTCCAGCGCCGGCTGGAATACTCGAACAGCTGCAAACGATGCCTCCCTGGCTGCGTAGCCCCCGTCTGCGAGTCGAGCCTGAAACACTGCTTGAAATGCCCCGGGCCTTTCCCCAGGACAGATCAGTGAATCAGACCGAGCATGGTCATGTCTCGTCTTGAAGACAATGGCGCAAGCTTGAACGCCAAAACTGCCTTCGCTTTGCTGATCCCAGCGTCCTCGGTCAGTTTGTCTTGGACGCGGTCCAAAACCTCCAGCGCTGACTTGCAGGAGTGATAGAATGCAGCAGTCCGGCACTCGATGAAGGACAGGATGTGTGCTTTGTACAGCAGGGTCAACTGCGCCCCGCTATGTCCTCAAAATCGCTTTCAGCTTCCATCGGAAATCCTTCGCTAACTGGAACGCACAGTCGGTCATGGTAAGCTTCGTATCAACATGCACACCCAATAAATCGAATGCTTCTCCGTACGGGCGAGATCTGGATAACGTGTATTTGGGTTCCTTGCTGGGATCAAAGAGAAACTTGGTGCGCCTTGCCCCACTGATGGAGCTCATATTGGCAAGCGTCCATGTCCCCAAGAATTGCGGCCCCGCTGGCTGCGCCCCCGTGCGCTCGGAACGCGTTCAGGTCATCAGCAAAAGCAACATCTGTAAATTCTAATTCTCTGATCGGCTCTGCAGAATCGGCGTAAAACAACTTCCGCAATATAGGTCCTCAGACGGTGCCCTGGAACACCATGTTGTCCAGCAGGAGCTCGATCGACCTGCAGCCTTCCACCGCAACTTGGGCTCTTCGGACGCCAAGCTACGACCTGAAGAGCCGCAGAAACTTCCAGCGGCGCCCCTCTCGCAGCCAACTTACCGACCAGCCTGCGGACGAAGACCCTGTCAAGAGCGGCAGAGACGTCGGACATATACCATGCCGCTCGCATGTTCCGGGAATTCTGACAGCCGCGCAGGACAGAACGAGGAATGCCAAGGCGCCCCCGGCGCCCCTGCCGCGACTGTAAGCAAACTGATTACAGCCAATACTCGATTCTGACATAAACGCATGGCAGAACACTGGCTGCAATAATCTCTCGGTGACCTTGGCAAGCTGCGCAGTGAGATGCACGCGTCGGTAATTCTTGGGATCGAACGCCGCCTTCTTCCTAAATCCTGCAACAATCCAATGGATGCCGCAACGCGCGGGCCACGCCCCCGAGGTAAGAATCGCCACGCCCAGCAAATACACAGGAAGCGCAAGAATGGCCCAACATATGTTCGATATTCTCGTCGGCAGCAAATCCTGCCCCGCGGCGCTGCCCTCCCGGAGAGCACGCGATGCGGACTCGGCCCCCTCAGTGCTGAGCGCCGCCGCCGGGCCCATGTCCCACGTCGCCTCCACAGAACGAATACGTGAATAATCGTTATCTTCTCGTTTAGGTAAATGAAATTTGTCGCTGGAAGTTTAAGTCAAAAGATTTGCCTTCCCAGCCGGGTCCCTGATCCAACCTCCACTGGGCTGTTTCAATGCTGGGATTGCGCTCAATCGTGCTCCCTGAAATTGAAGTTGCCGTTCTTTCCTCCACACTTCGCCGCGCCGTTGGTTGCGCTCCTCAGAAAATTGCGCTGCTGCATTTCAAAGCAAACTCGGCCTCCAGAGCAGCGCCCTCCGCTTTTCGTTGCCTTCGCAGCTTTGATCACCCGATCGCTCAGCCATGGGTGCGTCGACTTCTCTCCTGTTATCCATTTCGTCTGGATGCGCCACCTGGCACAATGCAACGTGCATTCCGCCATCTGGGCAGCGCCGCTTGCTGGGTCAACACGGGGCACGCAACTCCAATCCACGCTCGCCAATAGAACGCTGAGTTCGCGCCAGTCTGCGTCGCGGAAATGCCGCGCCCCCCTTCGAACGCCATGTGCCCGAGGAGCCGGCAGCGACGAGACAAGCTCATCGAAGTTGTGGTCGACAATGTTCGGCTGCACTGCGGTCTTCGCGCCGTCAATGTCCGCGAGCGCCAAATCGAGCAAATGCGGGCCACGGGCTGGGGCGCGAACTTCCCGGCGCAAACCCGGGCCAGCGGTAGTTTATCGCAACTCTTCTCCTTCAGGGGGAGTGCGCGGAGAAAATCGCAGCCGCAATTTGCGGTGCACATGCAACCCCCCCCAGCCGCGCCGCCCCCATGAGCCCCGCGCTCAACGCAGCATGCTCTTCAGCACGAGTCGTTATGTCGCCCGCTCCGCTGCCAGGTGGTCTTGTGCCATGCCCCAATCAAAAGAGGCCCTCGCTGTGTAGAGCACGCAGCAGCCTTTTCCGCTTCACTCGATTTGCCCGCGCACGTTGCCTGGGCTGCGATTGCGCGAGCTGCGAAAATTATGACGCCCCCCTGCTGCTGCCATCAGTCCTGTCTCGGCGCGCAATCTCTAGATGGCCCTAGATCAGCGCGGGCCGCGGCCTGACCCGAAAGAAGATATCGCAATGCAAATAATGCGAAACTTCCCGTCGCTGATCCGCGCCCGGGCGGTCAACTCGGCAAGAGCTGCGCGGGCCCTGTATATTGACCAGCCGAAAGCCCAACTCAACATTGAAAAACGCACAGTTGAAGGGCCCTGTTGCTTTGCGCTTGTCCTGCTCCAGACCAGGGGAATCAGCTGATGCGTCCAGCACCAACTTCGCAGCCCCGTGTCGTCGCAGAATGGCGACCGGAAAATCTCCAGTCGCGGCCGCGCACTTGCCGCGACCTCCCCTGCCACCTCCACTCGACCCCTACTCCTCGGGGCGCAGTTGGTCGAACCGATCCTTGAAATCGAGCGCCGGGATGCACGTCGAACCATTGTTCCACCCCCCTGCTCTCTGCCCCCTCCACCAGACGACGCCCTTCCTGTAAGCCGCGTCGATGTTGGGATTGGTCACGGCCCCGCTCCCCTCGTTGGCCTCTATGGCCCTGACTGGCTCCCTGACTGCCCCCCCCCCCCCCCGCCCCCCATCCTCCGATCCTGGATCCCGCCTCTTCGATTCCGCATTGCAATAGATCTCCTGGCCGCCGCGCGCGCTCCGCCTCCGACGACCCGAAGCGCGCGGACCCGCGCTCCGCGAACTTCTTGCCGTGGGCAAAAACCTCAGCACTCCCTCCACGTACTTCGCGATGTCCCGCCTTCGTGTCCTTCGGAAACTGCCCGAAGCCGACGGTCCTGGCGCGCTTCTCCTCCACCCCCCCATTCTTCCTCCTAGTAGTGGCCTTATCTGACATCGATGCCGCAGCCCGCGACGGCCACTGCGGCTTCGACTGCTCCTGGAAGGCCTTGAGCTCGGCCTCCAACGCGCTCAATTCCTTCAAAGCTGGCCTCATGTCCCGGACCTCCTTTCAAAGCTCCCCGACCTCGGCATCTGCCTTGACGGGCCTTGGTTTCGCCCCGTTGATCTGAGCCGCGACGTTCTAAATCTGGTGCGCGGTGTGCTGCATGAGGTTCCTCTGCGTAGCAGTTGTCCACGGTGGCATACCTGGCACCTCCTCCACCCCCAACTCCTGTTTGCCCTTCTTCCTGTCCGGCGACTGCCCGCCGCAGCCGATATCTCACGATCGTCGAACATATATTCGCTGCAACTCTGCCCGACAGCACCCGCGAACAAAATGCGTTGAGCAAAACGCTTACTTGAGCCGCTGTTGCCCAAACCTGTTGCCCTGAGGCCCCCAAGTTTAGCATTGCGCAGTGCACTGGTCAAGCGATGGCCAACCCAAGGAGGTCGCCATGCAAGGAGAAGTTGTTCACGACGGCGCGCTTTGAAACCTGGGCCCGCGGTTTACGACGCCCCTCGCCTGACCCCTGGTCAAAATCGATGAGGCTGGCGACCTTCTCGCCAGCATGTCGGGCCCCGCGGGGGCCGCCCTGCCTCCCGCGCCGCCCGCTGCCGAAAACTTGGGGTTCCTAGCTGCCGCCCCCTGCCCCAAGGTGACCGCGGCGTGGGCGGACTTCAAAAGTATCCTCTCGGTCCACCAGAATCCAAAGGTCAGTAGGACAGAAATGCATGCTGGCATTTCTGCGCGGGCCAGGGCCCAGGACAGTCTTCGCCCCCTCGAGATTCAAAAAAGTGAAGGCACACCAGGACGTAGACGCCCTGGAGGTCGACCCGAGAGAATGGCACGCCGCTAAAGGGAACGATTGGGCGGAAGGAGTTGCCAAGCAAGCAGCTTCCCATATGCCCGCCCCGTCCCACTTAGACCTTCAGTTTCACAAATCAGAGCGTTGCCGCGTCGAAAGACGCGTGGCATGCGCAGCAAAAGCGCTGCCCCATTGGTCTCGCATTGCCCCGAAGGTGGGCAAAAAGGCCTTCGAGAAGCCCCCCGCCAGCCTCAATCCTCCTGTCGCTGCTGCTGGCGCGGTCGAAGCCAGGGCGGCCCCCCCCCCGGCCCCGCTGCGGATCTCCTTCGGCGGGCTCGCGCGCGCCGTAACCCGCGGGGGGCGAACTGTCACCGCCACCAACGGGCGCGGCTGAACGATCACTGGCTGCGCCTAGCTTGCCGCGCCCGCGCCAGAACCGACGGCGCCCGCAAGGCACGCATGCTAGTAACATGCCCCGGCAATTATGTTGCTCTGTCGAATTTGGTTCGGGGCCCCATGAAACACCACTTCATGACTACCCCGATGTCGAATATTTCCTTGTCGCGCGCAAGCGGCGGCCGCTGCTCGGAGAGCGGCCTCAACTCCAAAGTGAATGCAAGGGAAGTTTCTAAAGCAGGATTTCTCTGCTTGCGTGGACCCTTTTGAACGACGGCCGATCCAAAGAGCCCGTTATCAACACGCTCTCGTCTTTGAACGGGCGGAGAGGCAGGCCTACGAGAGCGTCAGTGGAGAGAGGATGTAACGAAGGTTTCGGTTTGGTCGGGTCGACTAACCCTAACTTTCCCCCCAGAGACTGCGATGGTCCTCCTCCTCCTCCTCCTCCTCCTCCTGTCTCTCTCTTCCTCCTCCTCCCCCTTTTCCACCCCATCTCCTCCTAGCTCCCAAGGTCGGCGGCATCAGCCGCAAATCCTTCCCGGTACTGGTCCCTGCGTGGCCACCAGGTGGCCACTGCGACGTAGTCGGCGCAAAGTAGTACAAGAATTGTTCCAAGAAGTTGCGGCGCACCACAATCGCCGGCGCATTGTTCGCCACGTAGCAGCCCGCGAGACAAAACAAACTCCGCGCACCCCTGTCCTTGCGTGCGAATGCACCCTTGTGCCTGGGTGCGCCGCCGGCATGTGCGTCACCGTGCCCGCGCGCACCACAAAGCCCGCGCGCGCCTGTAAGTGTCCGGCGGCGTCGGACTTCAACAAACCATGGCCAGCACGACCGTATCATATTCAATCTGCAAGTTGTTTGTGATTACTGCTTTTCTGTCCACGGGCACGGCCCTATCCATGTTGCCTGCGAGCACAACAGTACCAATGTGCACCGCAATTCAAGGTACCAGCACGCCTGCGCGCATTTTACTGCCGCCGCAAGCAGCGGGTGCGCCATTTACACCGTGCGCCGCCGCGCGTGCGCGGGCGCCGCAACAGCCTGCGCGCGCCGCGCGCTACTCCGTAGCACACGCACATGCCTGCGCACACTGCAAACACGTTGCGCGAATTACGAACAGCATACTTGCGCGCTGAACAACAGGCGCGGCTGCAACGGGGGTGGGTGTGGCGGCGGGCGTTGTGTTATCTACTGGGTGGGTGGGTGGGTGGGTGGGTGGGTTGGAGGCCACGTAGCGCGCTTAATGCGTTCGAATAGACAAAACCTTGAGCTCATGCTCTCGGGCCCTTTGCTCCGCCCCCCGGAGCATAAGTCACCAATCGCGAAGATTTGTTGGGGGGCCTGGGCCCCGAATCGTTTGATCTCCAAGGGTTTCCCGCGTGGTTCTCGAGGTTTGTCGCCTCACTTGTTCGGGGCCACGAAGTCCCGAAAATGGGCCAACTGCGTTCCAAGAGGCCCCAACATGGTCCAAGAAAGCCCCGAAGGCCGAATCGCTGACCAATCGGTCCAAGGCGCCCAAGATGGCCTGTAGTCGGAAAAACTGCGCCCAAGACGTCCCAACAGGCATTCAATAGGCTTCCCAAGAGGGCCCAAAAGTCCCAAATCCGCCGCCCCCACCCAGACCCTAACTCGGTGAGCCGCGACATCCTCGCAATATGAACACGACTGCGCCCGTGCTGTAGCCCCTAGCGGCCCCCCCTGCGGTCCCCATATGCCACGCCTGCTCCATCACGACGAACACGCAACCCTGAACAATAACAAACACGATCAAATCATAAAAGCCAGAGTTCCGCTTGAGGCATCCCCACAAACTGGGCGCCAATGGGTAAGTGCCCTACCCGCTATTACATAGCAGTGATCACACAGCCTTGACAAGAGATGCGTCTTTCTCTCAATAACCAGCGTTTCGCGTGAGATATCCCCGCAATCTGGGCACTGACGCGCATGTGTCCTGCCCCCTGGTGGCTACTCCAGATTTCGTAATAAAAGGGAGGGGGTCTGGACCCTCCAAGACAAGCCATTTCAGACCTCCCCCGTGGGAGAACCCTCCAAAACATCGTCCCCAGACCCCCCAGGCCCTCCAAGATAGCCTGGAAGAGAGCCCCCCCGAAATGAGTCCCCTTGTAGAGCCCAAGTCGTATGCCCCAAAAAGAGACGCGTCGACATTTCTAAAACAAACGGTTCGATTGACATACCCCCACAATCTGGGCGCGAACGCGCCAGTGATGTACCCCCTGGCACCCCCCCCTGTGGCGCCCAAAAGGGATGACTGCTACACCGCGGTTATCACGGCCTGAATACACGTGGTTAACTTCCGAAAGCCACCTGTTCGCAGGGGACGTCTCCACAATCTGGGCGACAAATGGTAAGTGTCCGACCCTCTCGCGCCCTCCCTCCCTCTCTGGGGTACCCAAGTATTCGCTTTCTTCGTGGCGGCCCTGAAAAAGAACACCCAACCCACAAAGACAGCGTCTCGCGTGAGATATCCCCGAATGCTGGGCGCCAACGGGCAAGCGTCCTACCCAGTGGTCGCTCCCCCTGTGGCGCCCAAGAGCTATGGTTGCGACCACGCGGCCCTAAAAAAGACGCGCCTGCATCCGTAAAACAAGCGAACCGCTGGAGACATCCCCACAATCTGGGCACGAACCCGTAAGTGACCCATCCCCTGGCGGCACCCCCTTGTGTTGCCCAAGTGCTGTGCCTGTCGCATCGCGATGATTCTGATCGTGAGAGGGAAAAGGAGGGAGGAGGAGGAGGAAAAGGAAGTGAGTAGACGGAGGCGCGACACGGATAACAATGGTTTACGACGTAGAAGATGGGAATAAGCTCCGCAACATTCTGCACGAGACGTGCAACTACCTGCACAATGATCCATCATGACCGTCGGACCCTTGCTCCGCACGCGTTCGACGGAAACTGGCGGCAATCAAACTGGCCCAATCTGATGGCACATCGCTTCGATTTTGACTTTTGTCAAACGTGCGTTTGATTCGTCCACGTCGTCCAGCCTCCCATCTGAACCAAAAGCGCCGGTTTCTGCTGAGACATCCGCTCGATTCGCTATTAAACTGGCCACGACGTGCAGGTGACGCTGGCGGTGTGCTGCCCGCGCCGAAGCGAAATGGCCGTTTGGACGGACGTTCGGCCACGTAGCATCGGACCTCGATGAAGCTGCCCGTCCTCAGGGCCACCGCCCCGGCGCACTCTGGGCCCAGCGCCGCTGTAATCCACGGCCCTTGCATGGGGGCGGCGCGGGCACAAGGCTGGCACCCTGCTTTGAGCTCAACTCGGTGCTTGAGCCAAGCAACCTACTGAGGCCCCCGCTCACGCTGGCCCGCTCTACGTTCGGTTCGCTCTGACAGGTACTCCACATGGGTCCCCCCCCGTCGAGCGTGCCTCAAATGGAACCCGCACGGATTGCACAACATAGATTGCACCACGTAGGTTGCACCACACAGAGTGCACAACAGATATTGCACACCATAAGTTGCACCACATAGAGTGCGCACCGTAGATTAAACAACATACATCGCATCGCGTAGGTTGCGCAACATATATTGCCAGAAACACACGTTTAGGGGGCCATGGTTTGCTAACATAGCTAAGGGCCGAACGGTCATTCACTGTCCCTGGGTGCGTGGCGTGCAAGTTGTTGGTGTGTAGCATTGCGTTGTTGTTGTCGTCGTCCTATTCGCGACCCGGCCCACGACCCACCCACGACCCGCCCGAGACCCACCACCGACACTTCAGCCACCCGGCCCGCGACTCACCCGCGACGCGCCCGCGACGAACCCGCGACCCACCCCGCGACGCGCCCGCGAACCACCTGCGACCCACCCCGCGACCCCTTCCGCGACCCACCCATCGCCCACCCCCTCGCTCTTATCCGCAATTGGGGGGGGCTATATATGTATGTGTATATATGTGTTACACATAGATGCGTACGTACATACGTACACACATACATACATACATGCATGCATGCATGCATGCATGCACACATACATAAATACATACGTAAATACATACACACATACATACATGCGTGCGTGCGTGCGTACATACATACATGCATGCATGCATGCATACATACAGAACAACATATATATAATATACATACGTATATGTCGGCATACACACAAACAAACAAACAACCAAGTAAACAAACAAACAAACAAACATACAAACAATCCAAACAAACATACATACAGACATGCATACATGCATTCACACATACATACATTCATACATACATACGTACATACACACATACTAGAACCATCGCGCGCTTCGCGCGCGCTCAAGTTCTAGCTAGGCTTGATAGACTTCAACCGACGTCCCCCGGCAATGTTCGCATCCGATCCACCCGAGTCGGCACACCCCTGACACGGGTCTTGGCCCACAAGAAGATCCACCTACGGCCCCAGAGAGAAGGTCCGCATGGCATCTTGGATCCCTCTCTCGCCGGCGCATTAGAACCAAGTTATGAGTTTCTTGGGGGCCTCTTGGAGGCCTTTTGGGTGCGTCTTGGGGTGCTTTGGTGGGCCTCTTGGGGCCTCTGGCCTCTGGGGGGCCTATCGGCGCCTCCTGAGGGCTCTTGGGACCGAAAGCTCGGAAATCGAACGTGGCTGTCTTCTTTTGGGACCGTTTTGGGGGGCCTCTTGGGCCGTCTTGGATGCGGCGACAGCCCAAGAGGCGAGCATGCGAAAAATATACGTTTTCCCATGGGAATGGAAGGATGTTAGTTTCTTGGGGCTCTCTTGGGGTGCCTCTTCGAGCATCTTGGCGTGCTTCTGGGGGCCTGCTTGGGGCCTCTTGGGGGCGTATTGGCGCCTCCTGGGATCTCTTGGGGCAGAAAGCTCGGAATTCGAGAGTGGCTTTCTTTCTCTCGGATCCTCTCGGGCGCGTCTTGGGGCTCTCTTGGGCGCCCTTGGAGGAGGTCCTCCAGCCCTGCTGCGCCTCCCAGGGCGCCTTGCCAGGCCTTGCCCAGCAGACCAAAACCGATCACAGAAGAAGTCGAAGAGGCGCAGCAAAGCTCTAAGACAGCGCAACACGGCCTCGGCCCAGGAAGCCCCCAAGACGGCCCAAGAGGTCGTTTTCAGAGGGCCTCCAAGAGGCAAAAATCTTCCCAACCAATGTTTGGGAAGACGTGCATTTTCAGCAGAATCGATTTTTGTGTCGTAGCAGCGTTCGCGACGGCCCAAGAGGCCTCCGAGATCGCCCCAAGACGGCCGAAGAGGCCCCCATGAGGGTTTCAAGACAACCCCAGAGGGCCCAAGACTGCCCCAAAACAGCCCAAACGAAGCTCACGGAGGTCCCAAAGTCGGCCCAAACGGGTTTCAAAAGGACCCCTAAGATAGCCCAAGAGGCCCCAGGGGTCCCCAAAGCCCTTGAGAGACTTTCGTGGACCCTCCAAAACAGCTCCAACGATGAGCCTCAGCAAAAAACCTGCGGCAGACGGGGAGTGGTTCGCAACGTCAGGCGATAACGAGGATTCATGAGAAGAGCGATGTGGAAAGATATGGCGAGGTTTTCTTTTGATTTGCATTGTGTGACCGGGTAGCTTGGACCATGAACGAACCCGCGTGATGGCCACGTGAAGGATCCCGAACTCAATTCTTTTGCATGGTCGTGCGTTTTCCAGGAGGCATCTCCCTACGAAATACACCAACACGACCCGCATCCCAGGTTTGTAACAAATTGTGACAAACATCCGAGGCGAATCTGGGATTTCCCAAAACGGAAGCGGCATTGTCTGACACTGTATTGCTTCATCATCTGCGGCGTTGCTTGGCAATGCGTTGCTTTGTTTGACACTCGTTGACATGGCTCACCATTACACCGCAGCGCGCACCTGGGACACGAGCGGGCCAGTGTGCCGGCCGCACGAAGGCTCTCCACGTCATTCATGGGAGCATGCTCTTCAATTGTGAGTGTGCACACGCATCCGTAGCCGCTGGGGTAAATGCTTTAAACTCCCGCATGCGCCACATCCTTCATGCCTGGATTCGCTTCCTCTGATTTTGGCGAACCTCTGCCGTTTGGTCGCCACGTCATCGGGTCCCTCGGAATTCGTCCCAGCGCACCCCGAGATAAATTCGGGTGGCGCATGAGCATGTAAATCGAGGGCGAGAGAAAATACGGAACGGGCCGTACGGGTAAAAGGACCTGACAGGAAACTGCCAAATTTCAAAGGCCAGCGAGGATGACGCCAAGTGCCAACATATGCGAAGCTTGAGGGACCAAGGTGCCTGGCGCGAAGCGCCCACGCAGTCTTGTGTATACATATATATATATATATATTAGAACCACGCGCACTACGCGCGCGCTTAGGTTCTAGTACACGTTTGAGGCATCGTCGGCGGGCAACTGGTGGACTCCATGACGCTTGTGTGCTATGGGTCGCAGGCCCGCTCGTCGGATGTTGTGTGTACTCTGCGGGGATCATCTATTATCCTATCCAGGTCCTGCTTTGTGGCACTTAGTGGCTTTTAGTGGCTCTCAGTGGCTCCTCCTCCGCGCGCCGTCGATGTACACAAGCACGCCGTTACGCTCTGCGCCCCTCAACCCCAGCCACTCGCGCGGGGCCAGCGGACGTGAAGCCGAATGCTGGAGAGCTATACTACTTGCGCCTTCTTCTCCTGCTCGTGACTGGAAAGGACGCCGCGTCATGGATGGCTCGAAGCGCCACCCCATCATGTTCCCGGACCGCCTTCCGGGAACATGATGGGGAGGACCTCCTGAGGGCCTCCAGTGGGCCTCTTGGGGGCCTCTCGGAGGCCTGTTGGGCTCTCCTGGAGGCGTCTTGGGGCGCGCTCAGGGCCATTTTTGGGCATCTTGGGGGCATCTGGGGGCCTCCGGGGAGGCTCTTGGGGGCCTCTTTGGGGCCTCTTGGGGCCTCGCGGGGCCATCTTGGTGACCGCTGGGCTCGCTTAGGCAGTCTTGAAGCCCTGTCGGGGCTCTCCTGGAACCGGGTTGGGCGGCTCCTGGGCCATCTTGGGGCTCTCCTGGGCCGTCTTGGGACGATTTTGGGGGTCTCTTGGGCCGTCTTGGGGCGGTCTTGGGGGCCTCTGCGGCCGTCTTGGAGCGGTTTTGGGAGACTCTTGGACGGTCTTGGAGCGTCGGAACCCAGAAGAAGCGAGAAGGCCAAAAACCTCGAAAAAACAATAATAAAAATCAGCGATTTTGGCTTGTCCTCTTGGGGCCCGCTGGGCTCGCTTAGGCAGTCTTGAAGCCCTGTCGGGGCTCTCCTGGAACCGGGTTGGGCGGCTCCTGGGCCATCTTGGGGCTCTCCTGGGCCGTCTTGGGACGATTTTGGGGGTCTCTTGGGCCGTCTTGGGGCGGTCTTGGGGGCCTCTGCGGCCGTCTTGGAGCGGTTTTGGGAGACTCTTGGACGGCCTATATATATACATTTATATACATACACACCTATATGTATACACATATATACGTATACACACTTATGTATGTATATTATATGTATATATATATATATATGTATAAATAAAAAAAAACACATACATATATACATATATATATATAGGGAAGAAATTGAAATACGTGAAAGGAAGTGGCACGACTCGGGAGGGCTTGGGGAAGGGGTATATATATATATATATACATACATACATAGAAACAGACGTAAGACATGTAGGATTCTGAAAACAGGAAAAGGACAATCTATAGAAACATAGGTACGTCGTCCAAGGCGCCTCGGAAGGCGCCTCGGAAAGCGCAGAATACTCTTCCAAGGCGCGGAATCATGTTCCCGGACCGCCTTCCGGGAACATGAGGGGGAGGACCTCTTGAGGGCCTCCAGTGGGCCTCTTGGGGGCCTCTTGGAGGCCTGTTGGGCTCTCCTGGAGGCGTCTTGGGGCGCGCTCAGGGCCATTTTTGGGCATCTTGGGGGCCTCTGGGGGCCTCCGGGGAGGCTCTGGGGAGCCTTTTGGGGCCTCTTGGGGCCTCGCGGGGCCCTCTTGGGGACCGCTGGGCTCGCTTAGGCAGTCTTGAAGCCCTGTCGGGGCTCTCCTGGAACCGTCTTGGGCGGCTCCTGGGCCATCTTGGAGCTCTCCTGGGCCGTCTTGGGACGATTTTTTTTTTTTTTTTTTTTCCTGTTTGACTTTCCAGCTAAAGGCATTGTGCGCATCAGCCTCTGACTAGACGGGACACAGCGACTAATAGCGCAAGCCTGTCAAGGCAAATGGACACTGCATTTAATAGTGCAAATCTGTCATGGCAGATCTACTCCTGGACGCGACCAAAAGCTGCCAAGGGGCCGTCTTGGGACGATTTTGGGGGTCTCTTGGGCCGTCTTGGGGCGGTCTTGGGGGCCTCTTCGGCCGTCTTGGAGCGGTTTTGGGAGACTCTTGGACGGTCTTGGAGCGTCGGAACCACGAAAAAGCGAGAAGGCCAAAAACATATAAAAAACAATAAAAATCAACGAGTTTGGCTTGTCGGGGCTCTCTTGGGAGGCCTCTTGGGATGCCTTCGGGGCCTGATGGAGCTCTCTTGGAACGTCTTCGGGCCTTCCTGGCCATTCCTGAGGCGATCTATGCGCGTCTTGGAGCGCTCGCGGGCCGTCTTGGGCGGTCTCGAACTGTTCCTGGCGGTCCCAGGGGCCCTCCGGGACGCTTCGGACGCTCCCGGGGGCGCCCTGCACCCCCATGGAGATTACTGGCACCGCCCCGGGCCGCCCCCGGGCCCTACTCCGATATACACATATATACATATATATATATATATATATATATATATATATATATATATATATATATATATATGTATGTATGTATGTATGTATGTACGTATGTATATATATATATGTGTGTGTGGGTATTACACACCCTGTTCTCTCTCCCTATGTTTCCCCTCTCTCTATACATATATCTCTTTATTTGTTTTTTCTCTCTCTCTCTCTCCCTCTCTCTCTCTCTCTCTCTCTCTCTTCTAAACATTCACTCCCTCATATCTCTAAATGTCGCTGTCGGCCCGGTCTCGGTACCAATCAGAAGCGCTGCCTGCTCCTACACAAACGGCGCGCTACCTCTGTCAAGCATGATTTTGGGGATCCACGGAAGGGTCACCATGACCATACCACATATAATGGATAATCACCCGCACCATCTAGTACGCGGGGGCGCTTCACCATCCCATAAGTGTGGCCATCTGGAGCAAATCATGAAACCGATGCTGCGTATCATCATCTGGTATGAAACTACCCCCAGCACAATTGCATCACCATCGCTATTGCTACTGTTACTGCAACTGCGGGTGCCCCTGCGATTGCAACCTTAACCTGAAAAGCTCCATTCGAAACACTGAATCAACTTACATCCATGTGTATCTGGTCGACCCGTTTACAAGTCAAATCTATACTCAGCGCCCTACGCTTTTCCCCCATGCCCACCCCCCAGTGCACAAACAGAGTAGCCCCCAAGCACCCCTTTGCGCAGTGTTGAAACATGCACGCGAACCAGAAAGCTCTGAACCTCAATGTTGAGACGGGGGCGGGAGAGGCCATACGGAAGGTGATGACGTGACGACGTCGACGCTGGTTATTGACACCGCCTGTCCGGCATTTGCTGGTGCGGATCAGCTCGATATCGGCCGACCCCGGGCCTCTGGCGGCGTTCAGCCTTGAGCGCCCGCGCTGGGGTCCCCGCCGCGACGACGCGACACGAACTCGCCGTGATCAATTTTCGCTCGGGGGTGCACGCAGGGGGCGGTGGGGTACCCTCTCTTGAATGCACCGCCGCTATCCTGCGTGGCAGGAGGGCGCCGGTGGAGGCGCCGGATCGCCAGGCGTGGCATAGTCGAGAACGTACTGCAGGAGCCGCAGCTCCTGGGCTTCCACAGCGAACTGAACGACTGCCATTCGCAGTGTGCGATGGCGTAGCCACAAGGCCACACACAGACACCTATACCCGCGCCCACCAGTCCTCACCGCCGATCCACCTCCCTTCCCTCTCACTCGGATTCTGGCTTCTCCCTCCCTGCCCTCCCCCCCGTACCGATTTCGTCCGTCTCTCTTACCTCACTCTCTTCGCATGCAAACCACACTGCTCTCCCTTGCCTTGCCTACCCCATCCCTTCCCGGCGCTTCGCGTCCCTTGCCCGCCCATTTCTTCCCAACCCTCCTGTGTTGGGTACTCGTTTTGAATAGAGCAGGGTGGTCTCCACCTCCGCCTCCTCCTCTTCTCCTATCCTCCTTCTCTCCTGTTTCCTGTGTTCCCTTCCCCTCTTCTCCCGTGCCGTCTGCGATCTGCGCAACCGTCGCCACTTTCGTGGGCTCCTGGGAGGCCCAGCGGAGGTGGGTCCCACGCGGACCACCTCGGGACCTCGCCGCCTCCTGGGGGGCTTGCGATCTGCGCAAGCGTCGCCACTTTCGTGAGCTCCTGGGAGGCCCAGCGGAGGTGGGTCCCACGCGGACCACCTCGGGACCTCGCCGCCCCCTGGGAGGCTTGAGATCTGCGCAACCGTCGCCACTTTCGTGGGCTCATGGGACGCCCAGCGGAGGTGGGTGCCACGCGGACCACCTCGGGACATCGCCGCCTCCTGGGGAGCTTGCAATCTGCGCATTCGTCGCCACTTTCGTGGGCTCCTGGGAGGCCCAGCGGAGGTGGGTCCCACGCGGACCACCTCGGGACCTCGCCGCCCCCTAGGGGGCTTGAGATCTGCGCAACTGTCGCCACGTTCGTGGGCTCCTGGGAGGCCCAGCGGAGGTGGGTCCCACGCGGACCACCTCGGGACCTCGCCGCCCGCTGGGGGGCTTGAGATCTGCGCAACTGTCGCCACTTTCGTGGGCTCCTGGGAGGCCCAGCGGAGGTGGGTCCCACGCGGACCACCTCGGGATCGCCGCCCCCTAGGGGGCTTGAGATCTGCGCAACTGTCGCCACTTTCGTGGGCTCATGGGAGGCCCGGCGGTGCGTCATGCGCGGACCACCTCGGGACCTCGCCGCCCCCTGGGGGTCTAGCGATCTGCGCAACTGGGAGGTGGGTCCCGCTTGCGATCTGCGCAACTGTCGCCACTTTCGTGGGCTCCTGGGGGGCCCAGCAGAGGTGGCTCCCACGCGGACCACCTCGGGACCTCGCCGCCCCGTGGGGGGCTTACGATCTGCGCCAACTGTCGCCACGTTCGTGGGCTCCTGGGAGGCCCAGCGGAGGTGGGTCCCACGCGGATCACCTCGGGACCTCGCCGCTCCCTAGGGGGCTTGCGATCTGCGCAACTGTCGCCACTTTCGTGGGCTCCCGGGCTGCCCAGCAGAGGTACGTCATACGCGAACCACCTCGGGACCTCGCCGCCCCCTGGGGAGCTTGCGATCTGCGCAAGCGTCGCCACTTTCGTGAGCTCCTGGGGGGCCCAGCAGAGGTGGGTGCCACGCGGACCACCTCGGGACCTCGCCGCCCCGTGGGGGGCTTACGATCTGCGCAACCGTCGCCACGTTCGTGGGCTCCTGGGAGGCCCAGCGGAGGTGGGTCCCACGCGGACCACCTCGGGACCTCGCCGCCCCCTAGGGGGCTTGCGATCTGCGCAACTGTCGCCACTTTCGTGGGCTCCTGGGAGGCCCAGCAGAGGTACGTCATACGTGAACCATCTCGGGACCTCGCCGCCCCCTGGGGAGCTTGCGATCTGCGCATTCGTCGCCACTTTCGTGGGCTCCTGGGAGGCCCAGCGGAGGTGGGTGCCACGCGGACCACCTCGGGACGTTTTGCTGCGCTCTTCTGAAATCACTGCTTGGTGCTCTTCTTGCGCACTGCGGGCCCTTCAGAATGCCAGTCAGCATTGAATGGTCCTGAGTAGCACCGCCACATGTGTAGAAAGGGTTGGTATGTCACAAGGGAAGTTCTTCCCCCTTCCCTTCCCTTCCATCCCCGCCGTTCCCGTGACTAGTCCCCAGTGCAGTCAGACGGTCTCCGAACCCGAGTGGGTGCAGGAGGGGAGAATGCGGCGAGATTATGCCTTGTGGTTTCCTGTTGGTCCGTGTACGTGCTTGAACAATCCGTCGGGGGGGGGGCGAGACGCCCTCACCAGGAACTCGCAGCGAAGCCTCCAAGATGCATGCCTGCAAAGGGGAGGGGGGAAGAGGAGGATGAACGAGGAAAGAGAAGAACCAGCCTACAAGCACGGAGTGTGTGGCTAAGTCCCGCGCCCGTTCAGACAGGGCAGTTGGACTGGAGGCGGCGGGGCTTGCAACAGGCTTGCACTGTCACACTGCGCGGCTTGCAAGCAATTCGTGCGGAGTCCGGTCAGAACTTTCACTGAGCCCCTGCTCGGCAAACCGAACTTGGCTTCCATACGTTGTGGCAAGTGCCTAGGCTGTGGGCGAGATCAACAGCGCAGCGGCGGCAGCACGTTGCCGAAGGCCAAGAGAATACTATCGCGCTCGCGAGGGCGGCTGGGGCGCTCGGCTCCTTCGAGTAGGGCGTCCCCGGCGGGATCGGCGCTGGCTGCGGGAGGAGGGAAGATGACGGGGCGCAGCAGAGGGCATCATCCCGCTCCTTCTGCTGCGCTGGCTGACCCTCCTCTAGGAGGGGGCCGACTGTACACCAACGCCGATCCTTGTCTGTCCCATCCTGGGCCCAAGATCGGTGTGTACGCCCTCCCTTCTGGGCCCGTGAATCACGGGCAGAGGATGGGCCTGGCCAGGATCGGTGCTGGTGAACGGCTGGCGTCTGCCGATCCTCATCCGCCTCGTCTGTGACAGATCGCAGCCCGACCCCGTGCCCCTGCCCCCAGGCCGCTTGAAAAGAGATTGGAAACCTGGCCCAGGCTCGAAACCGCCAGAGGGTAGGTCAAGGGGAGGGGGGGGGACTCGGCTGGTGACAATTCTTCATCCCTGCCCCTCTCTCTCCATTCATTCGCCTGCTCGCTCACTAGCACACTTACCAACTCGCTCGCCCACAAACCAACCAACCCACCCGCTCACCGACTTAACAGCTCGCCAACTCACTCGCACCCTGGCCTTGGGTGGGGAAACCCTGGCGTAAGAGATCTAGACCCGGGTCCTACTCGCACTCGCCCGCGCTTCGCGGACCGGAGAGGTGGGTAGAATTCCAGAATACTAGCAGGGGCTGACATGAAAACGCCCGTCTCAGGCCGAGGGCGCACCCACTCGCTCAATCTAATCTTCTGGGCGCTGGGGGGCCCATGTTTGGGCCCCGAGGGGGGCCCAAACACGGGACTCATCCACGCCCGCTTGCCCACTCAGACCAAGACAGGAGTCCGAGGCCCGCCCCGAGAAGGCGGCGGAAGAAGAACGGGACAACATGCGAACACGGGACAGGTAGAGCACGCACGTGAACGAGTGCATGGCCAACCTCTTCCGCTCCAACTCCCTCCCTCCTCCTCCTCCTCCTCCTCCTCCTCCTCCTCCTCCTCCTCCTCCTCCTCCTCACTCCTCACTCAGCATCATCAGCATCAGCATCAGCATCAGCATCAGCATCATCATCATCATCATCATCATCATCATCATCATCATCATCATCATCATCATCATCATCATCATCATCATCATCATCATCATCATCAGTCATCATCGTCATCATCGTCATCATCATCATCATCATCATCATCATCATCATCATCATCATCATCATCATCATCATCATCATCATCATCCCCTGCCTACCCCCATCTCCGCCACACCCCTTTTCTCCTCCCCCTTTGCCCCCCTCTACAGTTACTCGGCCATTAACAATTACTCAATATGAATACTATCTTCCTCCCACCCCCGAAGATGGCTGGGGAAGGACCCACTCCCTCCGCCGTACGGTTACTTACACACAGGAATACAAGTTGGCCTTTTCAGTGACTGAAGAAAGTCTTCGGTACCTCAGAAGGTGCTCTCGCTGCAGCGTGGGCATCATTTTCGGATCGGCGCTTTGCTCCCATTGTTCAGAATGGCGCTCTCACCCCAGCGCGAGCCCCTTGTCTGGATCCGAGTGCTTCCTCATCGTTGTCGCACCGCTCCTTTCCCTTCTCAAGCCTTCCCCTGATCATCCTGTTCCTTCCACGTCTCCCACTCCTGCTCCTGCTGCTCGTCATCCTCCTTCCTCTTCATGCGTTTCGTCCTGCTCATCCTGTTGATCATCCGCCCCCTCCTCATGCACGCAGCTGCACTTTTCCGAGTGCGCATGACAAAATGGGGTCAATTGGGGGGGTCCATGTCCGCTGCGACACCCGTCAGCGCATGTAGAAAAACTGCACAGTGGGAAGGGACGGGTGGGGAAGAAGGATGTCTGTCATATATGGACGAACGCACACATCTTGATATGACAACGATACTCTCCTTATCCCCGAAGATGGCCGGAGAGTGGCGCGACTTTCTCCGTCTATTTTCTATACACAGGACGGTGCCGAGTTAATGTCTCATGTGCTGATCCACACTGGGATATCTTAGTCCTTCCAAAATGGTGTTCCCGCTGCAGAGTCGGCCGCATTTTAGGGTCGGGGCTTTGGTCAGAATGGTGGTCCCGCCCCAGCGCGGGCCATCTTTCTGGATCCGCTTTCTGCCTCATCGTTGTCGGCCCCCTCCTTCCTGGTCCTCATGCTCCTTCCCCTCCTTCCATTCCTTCCATTCGTCCTCGTCCTCCTGCGTCCTCGTACTTCTGTTCCTCCTGCTCCTTCTCCTCCTCCTCCTCCTGCTGCTCCTCCTCCTCCTCCTCCTCCTCTTCTTCCTCCTCCTCCTCCTCCTCCTCCGCCTCCTCCTCCTCCTCCTCCTCCTCCTCCTCCTCCTCCTCCTCTTCCTCCTCCTCCTCCCCTCCTCCTATGCACGTAGCTGCCCTTTTACGATTGCGCGCAACACGATGGGGTCTTTTTGATGGGGGTCCACGTCAGCTGCGACACGCGCCTGCGGAAGGAGAAACATCAGCATAATAGAAAGGGTTGGGTGAGAGTGGCAGGATATCAGACACGGCGCGAGCGCACGCACAGCTAGTGGGCAAAGTTCCAGCAAAGCACACTCACTCGACAGCTTGCACGGGTGCTGGCAAATAGCATGCGCTATCCATCATCGAGAGGCTCTTGCCGCTGAAGCTGAAAAAGGGGCTGCCATGCGCTTCAAGCCCAAGAATCAGCTGCAGGCGCTTATTGAGGAGATGGCCAACAAGAGCGAAACGCTGGTGGACCATGGCTATTGATCCCTAGACGCGCTCCCCCTCCACCTCCCCCCCTCCTCCTCCTCCCTCCTCCTCCTCCTCCTCCTCCTCCTCCAACTCCTATTACTCCTCTTCCTCCTCCTCCTCCTCCTCCTCCTCCTCCTCCTTGTAGACCACGGGGTGCTCCAAAGCAGCCAGCGGTTCCTTCAGGTCGCGTGACGTACTGGTGTGTAAGGCAGTTTGAGGCGCCCTAGCAGTACCGGCGGGAAGGGGGAGGAGGTCCAGTTCATGGCGGCGGCGGCGGTGCACGTATTTTCTTCACGATGCCGCAGCGATGGATACTGGAGCTCGGTGGATGCGACGGGACTGCTCTATGCGGTGCAGAGCTGGAAGTCGCACGTTCGACGACACCAGCTGCGTGCTCGTAGAAGCGAAGCGATCGTCATGGATGCCGATGAAGCCCCTTCTTGCCCTGTCCCGTCCGTCCACTAGCGCTTCAAATCGGCTGCCCATGCGTCATCGCGGTATGCGGGCTGTCCCTGGCCCCCATCACGTCCAACATCCAATCCTTCCTGTGTGACCGTCCCTTCGGTCACGAGCTCGCTGTGGGCAACGACGTGCTGGAGCAGCACCATGGTGCCTCCAAGTCGTCAAAGGTGTACCGCGTCCCCGAAGATCCGCAACTGAGCTGAGAAGGCCCGCGCGCAGCTCATCCTGGCCATCTGGCTCCCTGCATGTCACGATGCGTCGAGTGGATGCGGCTGCACATGCTCGACGCTCTGCTGGCCGCTGTCCAGATGAGCTCCTCCTCCTTCTCAGCACGCGCCGCAGGGCGGCCTCCGACGGGCCGAAACCCAGAGGCCCCGCACAGACGGAAGGTGTCAGGACCTCTGGCCCAGCGCGCCACGAGCTCGCAGGACAATCCTGGTTTGCACGGTCGGCTTGAGCGCATGGGTCCAGGTGTAGCCATGTATCAACCCTGGTGGCTGACTGAGCGCCGAGGCCACAGAGGAGCAGGGGTGCTTTCCATCTGCACGGAAACCCTTGGCTCTGCGGCTCGGGACGGCACACGCAGATGTCTTCCCCTCCGTGCTTGCAAGGGTCTATTCAGGCAGTGACAGTGCCTGAGCTTGACCTGTCTCAGCGGTGTGGCACGAGCGCACCGTCGCTCATGTGCGCTAGTGCCGCTGATTGGAGCCACCTACCGCGCACTAGTACTACTAAGGAAGATGCAACGCAACGTGCAACGCTCGGTCACTCACTGCCGTGTGATGGCCATCACACCCAGGGGAGTAAATTCGTCACTCCCTTCCCTTCGCTTCGATGTGGTGCCGACCTTGGCCTCCGAGTATTCCTAATCACGTGCCAGGGTTTCAGTGGAACTAACTATCAGAGCTGCTGACCGACACGTTTCCGATGCAATGCTCAAACATCCAGAATGTGATTCGCATCAACGACAATTGTCGATGACAACCGACAGCGCAATGAGAATAGGAATCAGGAGAGAGGATCGCATTTGCTCAGACTCCTGGCCTAATCTTCCCATATTTGCAGCCTCTTCCTCCTCACTCTCCTCCCTCGCTATCACTGCGGGATCCCATGCTTCATGCTCCCTGGGCGCTCGCCTTGGCTGGCGGCAACTCCTCCTCCTCCAGGAGGGCTGGCCTCCACCAATCGTGCCGCCGCCCGCCCCCGAGAGCCCGACACGGAGCACCCCGGAGGCGAGGTGGGAAGAGGATACAAGGGGCTCGATGATGAAGCACGGGGCGTGGCGAAGCAGGGTTGGCACACCTGGCAATCCCACTCTACGGCGCAGATCACAGGCGTCGCGATTGTTCCATGAAGCGAGCACCTGGAATCCTCGAGCCCATACTTGGGGCGGCACGTTTCGTTGTGGGTCGTAGGGTCCCGAAGACGGCATCTCTCGCGGAAGGGAAGAGAGGCGGACACATGCGGAGGGGGGGGCGGAAAAAACTGCACAGCACGCAGGAGCTGATAGGGCGGCCATGGGGGGGGGCGTCGACTCCGGCATTACTGACGGAACTCCTTCCGGCACATGAAGGGCGGGACGGGGGAGGGAGGTGAAGGCGCGGTGGAAAGAGAGGCGGAACGAGAAGGGAGGACGACGAAGAGGAGCTGATGCCACGCGAAAGCAGCGGATCGCTCGTCGGAGCCCGCCTCCCTCTGGCACAGACTGCAGACGGAGATCTCTCGCGGGACCGGTCCCGAGGGTCTCAGATCAAATAAATCCTTCGACCGAGGGTCCGGTCATCCTGATAATCCCTCCCTCCCTACCTCCTCCTCCTCCTTCTCCAACCTACTATTCCTGACCCTTCCTCCTTGCACTTTATCCGCCCGTCCTGCTGCCTGTGCTTCCCGTCGCATCCATCCTTCCCCCTTTTCGCTCCGCCTCCTCAATTATCCCCACCCCCTGTTTATCTCTTGTCATACGCACGCATGCTATTATCATCTTGCTCTCCTGTTCCCCTTCCTTCTGTCCCTCAACCTCCTCCTTCTGCACGTCCTCCACCTTCTCTCCTTTCTGATGCCATCTCCTGCTGCCCCTCAGCATCCTGTTGATTATTGTGATCCTCTTTTTCTAACTGACCTTATGCTAATCATTATCATCATCTTCTTCCTCCTCGCCCTCATAGCTACTGCTGCTACTTTTCATTCACATCCTGCTCCTCCTCCTCCTCCTCCTCCTCCTCCGCCTTCCCCCACACCCACACCACACCACACCACACCACACCACCCCGCCCATCCCCTACGATCCCCCCCCACACGTCCACCCGCACCACCCCTCATCCATCCTCATTTCTCCTCCCTCATCGCTCATCCCTCATGCCTTCGTCCTGCTCCCGACGTCTTGATTTCTCGTTCGTGCATCCACCCTCGTCCCCTGTTTCATCACCTTCTGTTCCCTCTCATCCCTCACCCCTCATCCATCTTCCTCCTCCATCCTCCACTCTCCTAGATCGGTCCAGCCCCCCTCCCTCCATCCCTCTCCATCCCGAGACACCACTCCTCCCTCCCTCCCTCCCAACCCTTCCGCCTCTTCTCTCCCCGTCCTCCTGCCTCCGTCCCCCAGCCGTCCAGCAAGCAGCGAGGGAGGGCAGGCGGAGCGACGGGCGCTCTTCGAACTCCCCGTCGTCGCCGCGCGGTCTGAGGAGCGGAAGCGGCCCTGGGGGGGGGGGGGGGCAGGGTCGGACGGGGGCCGCAGGGTGCTGACGGAAAGCGCGGGAGGCGCTCAGAGGCGGTGGGCGAGCGGGCCCGAAGGGGTGGCTCGCCCGCACTACGATCAGGGGCGGGCAGAACCCCGCGGGCGAACGGCCCGCAAAGAAGCGGCTGCGTCAACCTCGCAAGAAGCCAGGGAAGGCCCCAGATCGAACTTGCAGCGTGGAGGATCTATTGATCCTCGATGCGATCCTCGGGGGGGAACAATTAACAAGGAGTCAAGATCGCTGTAAATTCTTGGAGGCCTCCTGAATGAAACCCGAGTAGGTGGGGTCGGAAGATCCCACCGCACGCCGATACATCCGCGATGTCGGGATTGTTAAAATCGGGATTCGGATCGTATGGGTAAAATCCGCAGACTCTGTCGGCGTGTGGAAGACGCTTCTCTGTTTGACTCGACGTCGTCGTCGTCGTCGTTGTCGTCGTCGTCCTTGCCGTCGTCGTCGTCGTCGCCCTTGTCTTCGTCGTCGTCGTCGTCGCCCTTGTCTTCGTCGTCGTCGTCGTCGTCGTCCTTGTCTTCGTCGTCGCCGTCGTCGTCGCGTTTGACCTCCCTTTTCCCTGGGTCCGTCGCCGCTCCCCGCCCCTTTCACAAGGCCCTCCTCCTCAAGCGAGCCACCCAAAGCGAAACCAACAAAACAAAGCGAAAATCAGCAACGTCGCAGTTGAGTCGAAGGGAAGCCCCTTCCCTTTGATCCCTTCCTTCCCCCGCGGGAGGGGGGGTACCAGGGGGGGGGTCCTGGGGGTGCGATGCGATACGATGCGACCACCGTTGCGGACAGCGTTTGGGCCTAGAGCAGACCAGGTGGGTGAGGCCATGGCCTCTAGGATCTGAGGTGTCTGGATTCATGCAGTTCGAGACATATAAAAAGTTAGGAGATGAGGGGGAGGATGAGGAAAAGAACATCCTTGGTGTCGGTGTCGGCGCGGGTTGGACGAGACGTCTCGACGTTCGCTGAGATTTTACGTTATTGGTCTGAATCCCGGGTCCTGGGGGGTGTCTGGGGGAGGGTCCTGGGAGGGGGTCCGGGGGGGGGTCCCGGGTCAGAATCCCATCATCCCCTGGTGAGTCCAGGGGAGCAAAACAGCCCCAAGAAAGCCCAAGAGGCCCCCAAGACAGTCCAAAAGGGCCCCGAATTGCCAAACCATCGGTCCAAGACGCCAGAGGTGGCCTCCTGACAGCCCAAGCGGCGGCCAACACGCTTGAAGTGGCCTCCAAGAGCACACCATGAGGGCCCCAACATGCAAAATTCAATGACTTCCTATAGGTTACTGAGAGATTCTGACGTTCTCGCCTTTTCGGCTCAAGATGCCACCAAGATCGGCACACGAGACCTCAAAAGGTGTCTAAGACGGCTCCAAAAACAACCCAAGAGAGCCGCAAGACGGCCCTAGAGGCCTCCCAGACGGCCTAAGCGGCCCCCAAAACGGCTCCAAGAGGATGACCACACAGGAGCCCGAACGAACACTTCTTCGAACCCTCGGCCCCGAGAAGCTCCCAGGAGGCCCCAAGAGGCCCCCAAGGTATCCAAGAGGCCCCCAGGCAGCCCGAGGGGACCCCCAAGATGCTCCCAAGAGGCCCCAAAGATGCTCCCATGCTCCGCGACCATCCGAGCCCATCTACTCAGGCCCCCATTTGCGAGGCTTCGGCCATTAATGGCATTATCGAGGCCTCCCTAGGCCACAGGGGACCTCCGAAGGCCTCATGGAGAACCTCCAGGCGTCCATCCCCTGCACTTCTGGTCTGCTGCCCCCTCGGAAGCGACACATGAGGGCACGGTAATTACACTTCAAACCTGCCTACGCCTCCCCGTCCCCCTCCACCATGCCGACCCTCTGCCAACCGCCACGTATTCATTCCTTTTCCTGATAAATCCGCCACCGTGCCTCTGGGCAAGGAGTGGGCGTGTCCTCAAGTCCTTGGCTTAATCACTGGAGCCTCAGTCCTCAGTCCTGAAGAATCTTCAAAAGGCCCCGACCCAAAATTCCTAAGTCTACCGGGGTTTGTCGCCTGCCCTCTGGTTTCCCCCGCGGCTTCCCGCATGATTTTTCCCGGTTTGAATAAAGCAATGCGGACTCCGTCCTATCCCGCCACCTCTCCCCTTCTCTCCTGCATCTCACCTCGCAGACCTGAGATATGCGAAACTGTCGCCACTTTCGAGGGCCGCTGGGGGGCCAGCATACCTCGCCATCCCTGGGGGGCTGCGATCTGCGAAACGGTCGCAACTTTCGAAGGCTGCTGGGGGGCCAGCATAGTGGGCACTCGCCGCAGATTCAGATTCGACCTCGCCATCCCTGGGGGGCTGCGATCTGCGAAACTGTCGCCACTTTCGAGGGCTGCTGGTGGGCCAGCATAGTGGGCACTCGCCGCAGATTCAGGTTTACCCGCCGCAGATTCAAATTAGACCTCGCCATCCCTGGGGGGGGCTGCGATCTGCGAAGCTGTCGCCGCTTTCGAAGGCTTTTGGGGAGCCAGCATAGTGGGTACTCGCAACAGATTCAGATTAGACCTCGCCATCCCTGGGGGGCTGCGATCTGAGAAACTGTCGCCACTTTCAAGGGCTGCTGGGGGGCCAGCATAGTAGGCATTCGCCGCAGATTCAGATTAGACCTCGCCATCCCTGGGCGGCTGCGATCTGCGAAACTGCCGCAACTTTCGAAGGCTGCTGGGGGGCCAGCATATTGGGCACTCGCCGCAGGTTCAGATTAGGCCTCGCCATCCTTGGGGGGGCTGCGATCTGCGAAACTGTCGCCTCGGTCGAGGGCTGCTGTGGGGGGGCCAGCATAGTGGGCATTCGCCGCAGATTCAGATTACCCTAGGGGCTGCGATCTGTGAACTGTCGCTGCTTTCGATGGCTGCTGGGGGGGGCGGGGGGCCAGCATAGTGGGTACTCGCAGCAGATTCAGGTTAGGCTCGCCATCCCTGGGGGGCTGCGATCTATGAAACTGTCGCCACTTTCGAGGGCTGCTGGGGGGCCAGCATGGTGGGCACTCGCCGCAGATTAGCCAACTACTGAAAACCACGGTACCCTTTTGCTTCCATCCACCGCCGTCAATGTCACCCGATTCTCCCTGTCACTTTCTCCATGCTGCTGCTGCCGCGATGACTCCCCGCCCCGAGAATTCCGCGTCAGTATCCTGCCCGTCGTTCCAGCCCCCAGTCTTCGTCTTTCAAGCCTGGGGCCCCAATCCTCGTCCTGTCGATCGCTGCCCTGTGGGTCGTGCAACGTGCGCGCATCTCATGCAGCTTGTACAACAAATCGCCGCGCCTGAACTGCCGTCGTCCCTGTCAAAATTGGCCTACGTCTCTTTCCGCTCGATGCAAATGGGTTGGGTACCTGGCAAGGTAATTCGGGCCCATCCGCGGTTTCCCGCGTGAATTGTGCGGGTCCAAGAGGGCCCGAAAACGCGCCAAGAGGGCCCCAAGACTGTCCAAGAGGTGCCGAAGTATTGCTCAAAGATGCCCCCAAGATGGCCCCACGACGGCCCAAGAGGCCTCCAGGACCCAAGACGCCCCAAGAGGCCTCCAAGAGGCCTCCCAAGAGCGTCCCAAGAGGCAAACAAGATTTTGGCGTTAGATTATGGCGGTCTCGCCTTTTCAGCTTCCCGACGCTCCAAGATGGCCGAAGACGCCCTCAAGACCCCAGAGGCCTCCAAGAGGGCCCCATACGAGCGCCCCAAGACGGCCCAAGAGGCGCCCAAGACGGCCCAAGAGGGCCTCAAGACGCCTCCAATAGAGGCCCAAGAGAGGGAACACGAACCGAACATCCGAGCCTTCCGCCCGGAGAGGCCCCCAGGACGCCCCAAGAGGCGCTCAGGAGGCCCCAAGAGGCCCCCAAGATGCCTAAAGAGGCCCCCAAGAGGCTGCAAGAGGCTGCAAGAGGCCCCAATACGGTCCCCAAGCGGTCTCCAAACTGCCTCCAAGAGGCCCCTAAGAAGCCTCCCACGAGAGCCCAACTAACATCCAATAGGTTTCATGCCCACAACCCAGACACGGTGGCGGGATTGGCCGAAGGCCATTCGATAACTCCTCCCTGTCGCACCCCGAGGCAGGCTGAAAGGGCGGGCCGTGCGTTTCGCCTGAGACTTCCTCACCACTTACGATCCTGAAGCTTAGAAATTGTAACAGTTCCACGGATGGAGGGCGGGCGCTTTTCAAAATGATGTTCTCGCTTTAGCGCCGCGCACATTCGTTTCCAAGACTTGCAAGAGGTTCACTGATGGAGGGCGGGCAATCTTCAAAATGTGGTTCTCGCCTTAGCGCCGCTCACATCCGTTTAAAGAGCGACAGCCATTTCATGAACGGAGGGCGGTTCCTTTTCAAGATGTGGATCTCGCCTTAGCGTCGCGCAAACTCGATTGTAACAATTGCGTAAGCTTCACGGGTGGATGGCGGTTCCTTTTCAAAGTGTGAACCTCGCCTGAGCGCCGCGCGCAGTCGTTTCAAGAGTGTGCAACAGTTTCAAGAATTCCGCCGAACAAGGTTTTGGCACGATGTCGGACTGTCAGAGCGCAGCAATCACGTTGATTCATGGTGTTGTCAAGACGCAACGGTAACGGTGATTCCGGAAGTTGAAGTCCCCGGAATGGTGTTCTGGCAAAACGACTGTCTTCCAACGGGGCACTTCCTTCAGTGAAAATGAACCTTTGAAGGGGCCTACGAAGAGGGAGCTTGGAGGGAGGATGAATTGCAATATCTTTGATGAATCTTGGGTTTGAACTGGTCCCTCCTCCTTCCCCTCCTCCTCCGCCTGCCCCCATTTGGCTCCGTGCCCCCTCCCCATCCCTCCCCAGGCACATCCCCTTCCCCTCCACATCCCCCTCCTCCGATGGGCGGCTCCAGGATGCCAAAAAAAGGCGCGGCCAAAGGCTGAGGAAAGAACACAGGGGGGCGCGCCTCCCGAACGATGGGGCGATTCAGGATATCTAGCTTTTCAGTGGGCGCCACGCGAAGCGCGGTTTCGCCGTGCAATCGTGCCGCCGCTTGGATAGGGGCAACTGTCTGGCCCACACCGCGAGACGAGAAGCGCGGCTATCGCCCCGCCCCTGTTGATGGCATGGCGAAGGGCCACCATCAAAAACTCCACCAACGCCGCTCTTCTTGGGGAACATCCATGCACGGAAAGACCCCTGAAAGGACAATCGTGCCACGGAGGGAGGTAATGGAAGACAGGGATGGGGAAAACCCCTCACGTCTGCAAGTAACAATCCGACATCAAACAACTAAACAAAACATAATGGGTAGTCGAGACTGGAGCCCTCGACCGCGCATTCTGCTGCATTCTCGAGCCAAATCAATCTGCGAGGGCCACCCAAACCGAATCCAGGCAAAAACACCTGGTGAAAAAACGCAACGCTATGATCTGAGTTTTGATCCACTGCCTCCTGCGATGCGAAACCCTCAGCCATAAAGCGCCAGGAGGTCCTGCCACCGCTCCGAGTTGGCAAGCGCTTTCCTCCGCAGCGCATGCATCTCTGACACGCCCCGCGGATCCAGGTCAGTGCCTGACAAGACCGCGAGGACAACGGTTCAGGCCAATGTGCGCGCCCTTAAAGTGCCCGCCAGGGCCAGCGAGCACGGCCCAGGTGTGATAAACGTGGGTTACGGCTCCTCTGTGCCAGCCCCAGAGAGCGCCAGACGGATGCATGTGCACGAGCGGCGCTTCCGCGGGGCTTGAGTCAGAGCAACGATAGACAATTCCCAGATGCTCAGAAGAGGTGGGGTCACCAGGGAGGGGAGAGACTGGTCGTGGATGTCTCCGCAGACCTCTGATGCCACCTCTTACGATGAGCCCTGGAGTCTCAAAGAGCCCGCCAGAACTTCCTAATACCTCAGTCACCCCATTACACAACACATGACAAATTCAATGCATTTTTCCCCATCCTCCCTCTTCCCCCCAAGAGGAGAAAGATCCGCCACCGTGACGTGCCTGCGAGGCACGACTTGGAGTGTCCTCAGGTCCCTCGGAGTCCTCGGTCCTCGGTCTTGCACTTCTTTACTGGGCCCGGACCCTCTCAAGGTTTGTCGCGGCTCTGACGGGGCGTGTTGCGTCTTGTCGCGTGATGTTTTCGAGCACAAGACGGCCCCAAAGACGGGCCGAGACGGCCCCAAGAGGCCAGTCAGACAGTACAAGAGGGTCTCGAATCGTCGAACAATCGGTCCAAAACGCTGCAGATGGCCTCCAGACGGCCCAAGAGGCCTCCAAGACGCCTCAAAAGGACTCCAATTAGAGGCAAGCATCGATGATTTTCGTGGTGTAGTTGAAAGATTGTCGAATTATTTCGCCGTTTCCGTCGTCCAACGCTCCAAGACATCCAAAGAGGCCCCCAAGATAGAGTCCCAGAACGGCCTAAGAAGAATACAAAACGACCCAAGAGGTCTCCAAGAGCCCAAGAGGGCCCCAAGACGGCCCCAATAATGGCCCAATTGGGGAAACACGGACTCATCTTCCCCGCTCCACGCCCCAAGAGGGCCCCTGAGACCGCCACCATGCCCTGAAAAAGGCCTCCAAGAAGCCTCCAAGAGGCCCCAAGAGGCTGCCACACGGCCCAAAAGATGCCCCAGAAGGCCCACAAGAGGACTCACAACTGCGTCCAAAGAGGCTCCCGAAAGGGCTCCCCAGAGAGACCCCAACAAGCAGCCCTGGGGACACCGACCCAAAATCCCGGGCACGGTGGCGCGTTGAACCGAAGCCATCAAAACAGAGGGGGAGAGACACAGAGAGAGGTAATGATCCGCCGGCCCGCTTGTGGGGCCACCAGGCTGTAGGCTCAGAGTTTGCTTTTCCCTGCACCGGTTCCAGTTTCCAGTTTCCACTGTTACAGTTGTGCTTCTTGTTGCTCACTGTTCCTTGTTGTAGACCGCGCGAGGGGGGGAGCCGAAAAGCGTCCGCGTTACCACGCCCGAATCGCGTGCTCGGAATTCCTGGGGGGGGGGCGTGGGACATGCAAAAATATATAAAATTCACGCCCCCGAGGCTATAAACCTTCCATGAACCCTGGTGGATTACACAACGTTCGCGTCCCCGAAACCATAAACCCTCGCAAAATACACCATATTCGTGTCCCCGAAACCAGAAACCCTCGTAAGTTACACAATGCGTGCCCCCGAGGCCACAAACGCTGGTCAATCACACGAGATTCGCTCCCCAAAAGCTATAAGCCCTGGTAAATTACACAATGCTCGCGTATCCGAAGACATAAACCCTCGTAGATTACACCATACTCGCGTCTCCGAAGCCATCAACCTGCGTAAATTACGCTAGATCTGCGACCCCGAAGCCATACATCCTTTTATACATCCTTTTAACTTACGCGCTATTCGCGTATCCGAAGCCATAAACCTTTGAAATACAACACCGAAATCAACAATATCATCAGAATCTCAATTTGCCTTACCGATTACGCATCGTCTTCGCAAGAAGTCCCGACGCTGCTTCACGGCGGCGCCAAGGCCTCATGATTTTGCTCTTGCATTCCCCATTATCCGAGAGGGAGCTGGCGGCAGGGGGCGAAGCCCTTACGGATAACGATAATGAAAATGAACATGACAACGAGAATGCCACGGAGAAACAGAAAGATTATGATCCGCCACCGCGCTTGCAGCAGTAGGTGTGTATCGGGCCCCCTCGCTCCTTGCGACGAAGCAATGATTGGGGCCCTCCGACGCATCGAGTCCAAGATAAGCTCGTTTGTATAAGCAAGTCCCTGCGTGTTTGGCCTTCCAGGCAGAACATGTGCCCAAATACGAGGTTGAGGGACCCTCAATGGGTTCCCGCCCGTCCCCTCTGGGCGCCCGCCCGAGCGCAGTGGCGGAATCGCGCGGCATCGCCACTGGATCATGCGAATGCGCATGATGATGGTAATGACCATGAGAGTAACACACACAATGAGAGAGAGAGCGATAGATGAATAGAAAGAGAGAGAGAGAGAGAAAGAGGGAGAGAAAGAGAGAGAGAGAAATAAGGAACGATACACTCAACACTATACGACATGAACACATACATATGTAGATCTATAATGTGAGAGGGGGAGAGAGAATGTGAGAGATAGGAAATGCGCGAGAGAGAGAGAGAGATAATGGTATAGAGAAAGAGCGACACGACAAACAGAGAGTGGGATAGGTTCAGGGATATAGAGAGCAAAAGCAGGAGAGAGCGAGAAAGAGAGAGAGAGAGAGAGACGATCAAGCAAACATGTGCATGTTCCTTAACTTCCAAGCCGGTCGATCCAAAGCACCGAGTTCTAGGGCGGGACACACCTAGAGCAATTACCACCCAAAGACTGCGGGTGGATGGTCAGCTGAAAACAAGACACACAAACAGACAGGTAGAGAGTCGTACAGCCAGACAGGCATACAGGGGGACATAGAGTGGGGGGGGGAAAGGCGCGCGGCAGCCTGCCTGGTCCTGGGTCAACTGGTAGCAGGCGTCCACTGACGTGCGTGAACTGGCCGATGGGGGGGAGGGCAGGCAGGAGAGGAGGGGGGCTGAGAGGCACTACGGGAGAGGAGGGAGTGAGAGTCGAGGGGGAGACGGAGGAGTGCAACGGATGAGGAAGAAGAAGAGGGAGAGGAGAAAGCGGAGGACGGAGGAACAGGGAGGGGACGGGAGGGGAGGGAGGGGAGGGAGGGGAGAGGGGTACGGACGAGAATGGCAGGACAGAAGGATGAGGTTCTGCATGGCCCAGGGTTCTTAACAGAGTTGGGGGGCTCTCTCGGCTCTCGATTCAGCGAGCCCCGTGGTCCTAAGGGGCGTCTGCATGTCACACTGAGAATGATGGCTCACTGGCCTTACCGTCTGCTCAGCTGCGTCTCCCCGGGCCCCTCGCGGGTACGTTCTGACCATCCCGACGCGAATCCAGCCGTGATGGCGAGAGACCCCAAGGGGGCACAGAAATGCGTAAACCAGAGAAGGGTATCGGCATCGGTATGTCTTGGTCCTTGAGTTAAGGAGTATTGAGGGCCGATCTCTGCAGGCTGGGAGAAGCAGTCGCGCTGGCTGCACTGCAGCGTCCGCTCTCCCTCTCCGAAAAGTCGACACTTCCTCGTCCTCGTCCTCCCCGAAGGACAGAGGAGACCTCGAGAGCTCCATTACGTAAGGGCAGTTCGATGCGGGGAAAGACGACACAGCCCGCCACTGCGCCCCAAGGCCCAAGGCTCGCCTCACCGAGGAGCGAACTCTGTGGCCGCGTGGCCGTCCAGACACCTCTCGACCTCCGACGCGGCAAAACAAAACGACTTCTTTCCCAAAAACGGCCGGAGCCCTCGTCTTCGGCTTCGGGCTGGATCGCTCTCGAGCGGCATCGAGCCGTGAAGGTCCAAGGGCCCAACACGCGGCAAACAATCTCCGGATGGGGCGTTCACTGCAGTGGGCGCCCCCACCCAACACCCCGCCCCCCCCCCCCCCCACGACGCGACGGCGGATCAAATACGCAAAGCAATAAGGCTGAATTTCTCGGGCCTGGGTCAATCCGTGAGGATCCCGGGGCCCGAGACAAGGCAGATCAATGGTCATATGTTTTGACCAGATTCTTTTGCGACGCCCGTTGCCCACGGGGGGGGCCTCTGGGCGCACGGAAGAGGAGAGCAATCAAGAGGGGCATCGATCAGATGTTGCGCTGCGCACGATGCCTCGGGTCATGATTCATGGCCCGAGGCATGCGCACGGACGAGGGGGGCCACGGGATGTATCGAGGGGCCTAAAAGCTGCGAGATGTCGTGGCCCTAGCCAGGATAAGTTATCCACCCCCCCAAAACCTTCACCGCCCGTCCACGCCCCCGAGGACAGAGGACGGGCGCTGGGTCGTCCAGCTGGGTGGACTGGGAGAGCTGGACCGATGTCCGAGTCTTTGGGCACATGTGAGGCACGATCTGGCCAGGCGCGATCACGGGGCACGCGGACCACGGGCCGCCCTCTCTCTCTCTCTCTTTCTCTGCCTACCTCTCTCCATCTCGTTCCCTCGAGCATCCTCATCATGAACCCCATTCGAGGACACATGAGAGGAGGAGGCGAAAATGGGGGGGGGCACGAGAACTCCGCCGGCCCCCTTGTGGGGCCACCAGGCTGTAGGCGCGTGATTCGCAGTTTCCTGTACCAGTTGTAGCTTGTAGTTTCCAGTGTTACAGTTCTGCTTCTTGCTGGTTACTGTAACTAGTTGATTGACCGCGCGAGGGGGGGGGAGGCCCAAACAGGACTTTTTAGCACCCCCTGGGCGCGTTGTCTGAATTGCTGGGGGGGCTCGAAATCGACACCCCTCACGCAGATCCGCGGGGTCAGGGTCCAAAAACACATGGGATTTGCCACATTTCTGAAATTCGGTGCCACCCCTCACGCAGATCCGCGGGGTCAGGGTCCAAAAACACAGGGATTTGCCACATTTCTGAAATTCGGTGCCACCCCTCACGCAGATCCGCGGGGTCAGGGTCCAAAAACACATGGGATTTGCCACATTTCTGAAATTCGGTGCCACCCCTCACGCAGATCCGCGGGGTCAGGGTCCAAAAACACATGGGATTTGCCACATTTCTGAAATTCGGTGCCACCCCTCACGCAGATCCGCGGGGTCAGGGTCCAAAAACACATGGGATTTGCCACATTTCTGAAATTCGGTGCCACCCCTCACGCAGATCCGCGGGGTCAGGGTCCAAAAACACAGGGGATTTGCCACATTTCTGAAATTCGGTGCCACCCCTCACGCAGATCCGCGGGGTCAGGGTCCAAAAACACATGGGATTTGCCACATTTCTGAAATTCGGTGCCACCCCTCACGCAGATCCGCGGGGTCAGGGTCCAAAAACACAGGGGATTTGCCACATTTCTGAAATTCGGTGCCACCCCTCACGCAGATCCGCGAGGTCAGGGTCCAAAAACACATGGGATTTGCCACATTTCTGAAATTCGGTGCCACCCCTCACGCAGATCCGCGGGGTCAGGGTCCAAAAACACATGGGATTTGCCACATTTCTGAAATTCGGTGCCACCCCTCACGCAGATCCATCGCAAGGCGTGTAACCCAAACTGCGAGTACTCCCTCGGCCCTTTAATCCCAAGGTGTGGTAACCAAGCTCGTAAACCATACACGTCTTACCAATCGCCCTGTGTGGTAACCCCTCTTGTGATCAGTTGGTTTTGCCGATTGCGAAACGGCCTCGCATGAAGTTCCGATACTGCTGCACGACAGCGCCAAAGCCTCATGACTTAGCTCTTCCATGGCCCATTCTCCGAGAGAGGGGGCCGGCGGCAGGGGGCGAAGCCCTTACGGATAATGACAGCACCTGGCGCGCCGCTCCAAAGGCCCAGCTCCGCATGGTGCCACAGGGCCAACACTGGGCGGGCACAACGTCCCGCAGCGCCCGAAACACGCCCCCGGCAAGCCAGACGCTGATGAGCCGATCCCTTGCGCGACGAGCGGCCACGGAAGACCGCGCGCCGCACGTCCGATCACCCTGCCCGAAGGGCCACTGCACGCGGACGCGGGCAGGCAGTGGCACTCGGCCACTTATTGAAGAACATCACTATCTTCTTTTCTCTCTCTCTCTCTCTCTTTCTCTCCCTCCTTCTCTCTTCTCTCTCTCTCTCTCTCGTCCTTCCGCCCCCGCGCAGGATCCCCCCAGCACTCTTTCGCATGGGACGCTCACCAGCGTGCGCCGCGGCGACTCCCAGCGCCTCTGCCTGTCGCGCACCCAGGGCCGCGGCAGCGGAGGACTGAGGAGGAGGGAGGCGGCGAGGGAGGAGAGGGAAGACGGAGAGAGAGGGAGAACAAGCTAACTGCGCTCGCGCCATATCGGACATCCTATCCCTGCCTCCCATCCCATCCATTGTGCAGATTTCTACATATCCGCAAACGCGTGTCATAGCCGACCTGGAACTCCAGAAAGACCCCATCGTGTTATGCGCAACCGGAAAGGAGGTGGAGGGAGAGGAGGATGAGGAGGAAGAGGAGGTGGCGGATAAGCAAGAGGATGAGCAGGAGGACAAGGAAAAGGATGGAGGAGGACGAGGACGAACAGCAGCAGCAGAGACTGGAGTGAAGGAGTGGGAGGATCGTAGTGCAGCGCTGATGCCCTTGAGGGCAGGCATGACCCTCTCAGTCGGATGGGGCACATGGGCTTTCCCATCCTGAAACGGTGCTCGTGAAGATTGGAGTGGCAACCCTTGTGGTCCCAGAGCCTGTGCGGGGACCGTTGAAGGCACCGTGTAATGGTGGACGGTACGTGTGGTCGACATGCCCGGGACAGCCACCTCTGTTCGACGCATGCGGTTACGCGGTGGGGGCTTCGCGACAGGTGACGTCGCCGACTATCATGCAAGTGATGAGGCGCGAAGCGTGTCACGTCGCCTGGTCGGAAGATGAGCTGGCATGCCACAGAATAGCGTCAGACGCTGACTCCCTAGCCATGTAGGGAGGTATTGTGGAAGCTCACCAGGTGCTACAAGGTCAGGGCGGCTTGCTACCCCTAGCCACTGCACTGGTGAGCTGTCCAGCTAAGCATTGTAATGAGGATGCCTGATAGGGGAAGGGCACGATTTGTCCGCCCCACCAGGCGCAACAGCTAGAATCAGAGCGTGCGGCAGCGGGCGGGAGACAGAGTCCGAGTCGCTTTTTGCTGCCACGAGGTCGACGCAACCGCAGGACACCGGTGAGCTGCCTAGCTAACCGGTGTTCTGCAGGTGCCCCAGAGGGGGCACGAATTGACAGCCCCGCGGGGCGCAGTCGCCGTGCACCGGTGAGCTGTCCAACTAACTGGTGTCCTGCGCGGGCCCTGGGGGGGGCACGATTTGTTCGCCCCACGGGGCGGTGCCGCAGTGCACCGGTGAGCTGTCCGGCTAACCAGTGTTCTGAAGATGCCTCAGTGGGGGGCACGATTTGTCCGCCCCACCGGCCGCAACAATCTAGGGCCAAAACGTGCGGCAGCGGGTGATTGCGGATATGCCAGCACGCCCCAATCTTGCGATAGCGGATGGGCCGTAACGACCAATTAAAGCAGATGTTCACGAACCTGCCAAAAAATGCGCGATAACGAATGTTGTCACTGATGGTGCTTGGGGGGCCCTTGACGCTCCTCGTGAAGAGCACGACCGATCCACAGCCACGTAGAATAACCATAGCGATCAGCTGACTGCGCAAGCACCGCTGGAGAGTACGGCCTGACGAGGCCTCGGAGGACCCTCCGGGGGTTTTGGCCTGACGTGGCCTAGAAAATACCGCCGGGGATTTTGGCCTGACGTGCCCTGGCAAAGGAACCATGGATGGCATGATATGAGAGAGCGTGATCCACCGCCGCTTTACTATGGAAAATTGCCAACCTTTTCCTCCGGAGCCCGGGGGTCGCCCCCCCCCCCCTCCGAAAATCCCCCCCCCCTGCTGGACCCCTCCCCCTTCCCTCCCCGGCAACCCCCCCCCTCCCCTAACCCCCCCCCCCCCTCCCCCTCGAAAACCGGGGGGGGGTCACTACCGGTTCGAACCCCTCCACCCCCCCCCTCCGGATCCGGAAAACCGGGGGGGGTCACTACCGGTTCGAAACCCCCCCCCCCGAAAACCGGAGGGGGATCACTACCGGTTCGACCCCCCCCCCACCACCCCAGCAAACGATGGTCCCTACCGTCCGCATCACATCCTCCACTGTGTTCCCAGCACCACTGTCCTCACCACCACCGTCCCCACTGTGTCCCCACCAGTGCCCCCACCACTGTCGCACTGTCCCCACTGTCCCCGCCACTGTTCCCACCACGGTTCCACTCTCCCCACTGTCTCCACGGCCCCAACCACTGCCCGACTATCCCCACTGTCCCCACTGTCCCACTGACTCCGCCGCTGTCCCACTGAGCTGTCCCACTGTTCCCACCACTGTCCCCACTGTCCCCACCACTGTCCCCACTGTACCTCTGTCCCATTGTCCCACCGCCGTCCTCGCCACCGCCTTCACCACTGTCCCCACCACCATTGTACCCTCCACTGTCCCACTGTTTCCACCTCATTTCCACTGTGCCCACACCACTGTCCCCACCACCACCGTCCCCACCACTGTCCACTGTCCCCCCTGTTCCCACCATTGTCCCCACCACTGTCCCCACCACTACCGGCCCTCTACTGTCCCACTGTCCCACTGTCCCCACCACTGTCCCGCTGTCCCCTCACCCCTGTCCCACCAACACCGTCCCCACCTCTGTCCGGGGGGGGGGGGGGAGGGGTTCGAACCGGTAGTGACCCCCCCCCTTTTCATGATGAGCTGGGGGGGGGGAGGGGTTCGAACTGGTTGGGGAGCTCATCCTCGTCCTCCTCACTCCTGGGCGCGGTTGTCTTCATTGGGCACCACTCTGGTGCCTCGGACCGCATTGGGAAGGAATGCGCCACAGAGCCGCCAGTCACAATGTATCTCGTCCGGATACGTCTGCTTTCTCCCGCTCGCGACTGACGCGCCTCAGCGCGCTGGACGCACGAAACGTGTGAGAATCCTCCACATCCTCCAAGGGCGATGAGGGGAGGTAGGAGGAGAGAGGAGAAGCTTTAGAGGTTAAGGCGGGCGCGGCGCGTGCAAGAGCGGGCCGCGAGGCCCGCGCAGCACGAGAGGGTGTTATCGCCGTAGCGGCCTGGCGTCTACGGGGCTCCCCTTGCCAGCCCGTGGCGTGAACCTGACTGGTGCAGTCAACCCTGCGCGCCGCGCAACAGCCTGCGAGGCGACGGCGGCGGGGCGCGCCCGCGCTGGAGCAGAGGCCTCGGCCCGACGCTGCTGGCACGGTCTGGCCATTGCGCCACGTGTCTCTCGCGGACGCTGCATCCCCCCCCCCCGCGTGGCGCCGCGAACGCTGTGGACCATAATCAGTGGATGCAAGAAAGCTGGCCCGGACGCTGGCCAGCGTCTACCAGGAGACAAACCATGGTAGCCGGACAGAATGATATTATGCCGGACTGCCGGCCTTGCCGCCCGTATATGTCCTTGAGGCGAGTGCCTCACGACGTGCGCACATGATCTGCGAATGCACGAAAGCTGGCCCGGACGCTGGCCAGTGTCTAACAGGAGACAAGCCATGCTAGCCGTACAGATTGAGATTATGCAGGACTGCCGGCCTTGCCGCCAGATTGTGTCCTTGAGGCAAATGCCTCGCGTTATGCTTGCATAATCAGTGGATGCACGCAAGCTGAAACTGAAGCTGGTCAGCCTCTGATAGGAGATAACCATGGTAGCAAAAGGCGATTGTGCAGGACTGCTGGCCTTGCCGCCGGGCTGTGTCCTTCAGGCGAGTGCCTCGCGACGTGCGTCCATAATCTGTGGACGCGCGAAAGCTGGCCCTGACGCTGGCCATCGTCGAATACGAGACAAACCATAGTAGCAGCAAAGAGGGAGACTGTGCAGGACTGCCGGCCTTGCCCCCGCGCTGTGTTCTTGAGGCCATTGCCGCGCGACATACTTGCATCATCTGCGATTGCACGAAAACTGACAATGCCGCTGATAGGAGACAAACCATGCAAGCCAGACAACCTGGGATTATGAAGGACTGCCGGCGTTGCCGCCAGGCTGTGTCCCTGAGGCGAATGCCTCGCGACATGTTTGTACCATCTGCGGATGCACGTGAGCTGAAACTGAAACAGCCGGCGTCTGATAGGAGATAACAATGGCAGCAGGTGCAATTGTGGAGGACTGCCGGCGTTGCCGCCGGGCTGTCTTTGAGGCGAATGCCTCGCGACGTGCGTTCATAATCTGTGGACGCACGAAAGCTGGCCCCAACGCTGGCCATCGACGACAAGGAGACAAGCCATGGTATCCACAAAGAGTGAGACTGCGCAGGACTGCCAGCCTTGCCGCCGGGCTGTGTCCACGAGGTGAATGCCTCGCGACATGCGTGCATTATCTACGATTGCACGAAAAGTGGCAATGTCGCTAATAGGAGACAACCATGGTAGCCGGACAGTATGATATATTGCAGGACTGCCGGCCTTGCTGCCGGGCTGTGTACTCGAAGCGAATGCCTCGTGACATGTGTGCATCATCCGCGGTGCACGACAGCTGGCGCGGCCGTTGGCCAGCAGCTAAACGGATGCAAGCCATGGTAGGCGGAGATAGTTTGATTGTGCAGGACCGCCGGCTTCGCCGCCAGGCTGTGTCCTTGAGGCGAATGCCTCGCGACGCGCGTGCATAATCTGTGGATGCACGAAAACTTGCAGTGCCGCTGGCCTTCGCCTGCGCACGGGGGACCATGCGTAGCATATGCCCGCGCGTGCCTGCAAACAACGACGCAAAGATCTCGAAGTGAACGACCTCGAAGTTAAGCATTCGAGGTATTGAGCCAAAGTGAAGCCACTGAGGCGAAGACCTCGAAGTGCACAAAACCTCCGGCCTTGCCGCCGGGCTGTCTCAACATTGAGGTATCGTAAGTACCTCTTGTGCCGGTGTCGCCCCGGCTTCCTAACCCCAGGGGGCATTGTGCATATGCTCGTCACGCGTGCGCCGTGCGCACGCCCTTACCGGCGCCCCATGCGTCCTGCACAACGACCGCCCACAGGTGCTGCGGAAGCCATCGGCATGGGGGTGAAGGAATTGGAGGAGCAGGAGGACCAGGGGAACGCGGAGGGGAAATGAGGGGGGCGACAACGATACAAATGGATTCGGATCCCGAAAAGTTGCCCGCGCTGTGGCGAGAGCCCCCTCGGAACGACGGGAGCAAAGCGCCGATCCCGAGAATGAGGCTCATACTGTAGCGGGAACACAACTTTGAAGTACCAACAACAAAGATAGTGCAAAAACAACGTTAAGCAACAAAAACAAGTCAATGTTCGGAGAGGGTCAGATATCTGGACAGCGTCAGGGGAGAGAGGAGAATAGCATTCACAATTCCCAAACATCACTTGCACTTAGGAATTCGTAATTGCCTTAACCATCTGGGGACCAGTCCCGGCTTTTGCAAACGGTACCGCCCGTCGCCGCCCCGTCGCCGCCGAGTCGCCGCCCGTCGCCTGGGCCGAACGCCCCGCTTTTCTGGGCGGTGCCGCCCGTCGCCGCCCCGTCGCCGCCTCGTCGCCGCCCACATTGATTCTCCTTTCTAAAAAGGAAATAGGTTGCACCCACTCCCCACCCCGGACTTATCGATTCCCCTGGAACGATGCAAAACACATATGATTCTGCCCCAAATGTCCATCCTACCTGTGAATTCATACCATCCCAGCCAGGCCGGTATCGGTTCCCCCTCGGCTCCCTTGCAAAACAAACTATGTACAGTGACATTGTTGTTGTAACATAGCACTTATTCGCGAATCCGTTGTAAAAAATACCATGCGGGGCACACGCGCGCGGCTGCTGCGCGCGCACGTCGAAATCCTTCCAAACACTCGGTGCTTTCAACAATGTCAACATCCCGTTTCAAGAAAACCTATGAAACCATACGACGTTCTCAACCACAAATTCTGCAAAATCTGCCCGCGCGCTCTTGCCGAATCATTCAGAAACCAATGGTTATTCAACATTCCTGTCAAATCGGGCTTCTTGGGCAACTTCTGCGCGCACGTCGATCTCATTCAACAACGGTCGCGCGCCTGCCAGGGCCACAATCCCTTGTAAAAAACACAATGCATGGCACATGCGCGCGGCAGCCGCGCGCGCATGTCGATATCATTCCAAACACATTGTGGTTTCAACCATGTATTTCAAGACCGAGTTTCATGCAGTCACACGAATCGTACCATACATCCTCAAACAAAATCTGAAAAGATCAAAAACTCTACCCGCGCGCTTTCCGAACCCTGACAAACCAATGGTCTTCCAGCATTTCTGTCATGCGAGCAACTTATGCGCGCGCGTCGAACGCCTTCAACATCGGTCGTGCGCATGCCAGGGCCGCAATCCCTTGTAAAAAAATACCATGCGGGGCACATGCGCGCGGCCGCCGCGCGCGCATGCCGATATCCTTCCAAACACACGGCGTTTTATATATACATATATAATCAAGACCGAGCTTCATGAAATCACACGAGTCGTATCATAATTCCACGAACAAAAAAAACTGCTAAACAAATCAAAGCATCTACCCGAGGGCGCTTTCCGAACCCTAAAAAAAGATGGGTGTTCAAAGTGTCGGTCATGCGAACCACTGATGCGCGCGCGCGTCGAACTGATTTGACATCGGTCGCGCGCTTGCCAGGGCCACAATCCCTTGTGGAAAACAACATAGGGGGGCACATGCGCGCGGCCGCCGTGGGCGGATGCCGACATCCTTTTCGTCGTCGTCGTCGTCAGCGCAGTCGTCGTCGTCGTCGTCGTCGTCGTCGTCGTCGTCGTCGTCGTCGTCGTCGTCGTCGTCGTCGTCGTCGTCGTCGTCGTCGTTGGCGTCGTCGTCGCCGTCGTCGTCGTCGTCCCCGACGTCGTCCTCCCTCCTCCCTCGTCTTCGTCGGCGTCCAGAAGCTCTCGACTCACGGCTGGTTCGCTGGAGCTCTCCAACCCCTCGTCGTCGTCCGTCGTCGTCGTCCGTCGTCGTCGTCCCTCCTCCCTCGTCGCCGTCGTCGTCGTCGTCGTCACCCTCCCTCCTCCCTCGTCGTCGTCGTCGTCGTCGTCGGCGTCGCCGTCCTCCATCCTTCCTCGTCATGGCCGTCGACGTCGTTCGTCGTCCTCTTCGTCGTCGTCGTCGTCGTCGTCCGCTGTCGTTGTCGTCATTCTCCTTTCTCCCTCGTCGCCGTCATCCTCGTCGTCGTCGTCGTGTGCTCTCCTCCCTCGTCGTCGTCGTCGTCGGCGACGCCGTCCTTCCTCCTTCCTAGTCGTCGTCGTAGCCGTCCTTTCTCCTCCCTCGTCGTCGTCGTCGTCGCCGTCGTCGTCCTCTGTCCTTCCTCGTCGTCGTCGTCCTCGTTGGCGTCCCTCGTTGTCGTCGTCGTCGTCGGCGTCGCCGTCTTCCCTCCTTCTTCGTCGCTCGCGTCGTCGCTGTACGCCCTCCTCCCTCGTCGGTGTCGTCGGCGTCGCCGTCGTCGTCCTCCCTCCTCCGTCGTCGTCGACGCCGTCGTCGCCGCCGCCGTCGTCGTCGTCTTCGTCGTCGTCGGCGTCGTTGTCGGCGTCGTCGTCGTCTTCGTCGGCGTCGTCGTCGGCGTCGTCGTCGTCGTCGGCGTCGTCATCGTCATCGTCGTCGTCGGTGTCGTCGTCGTCGTCGTTGTCGTCGTCGTCGTCGAAATCGCCGGTGTCGTCGTAATCGTCGTCGGCGTCGTCGTCGTCGCTGTCGGAGTCGTCGTCGGTGTCGTTGCCAAATGCCATTTGGTACCTACCGTCGTGGTCTTGAGAGATCTTGCGACCAAGATGCGGGTGGGAGGGTGCGATGTTTGCGCGAACAGTGGAAAGGACAGCTTCCAGATACTTAAAGTGAAATGTACCACATAGCTCGCACCACATAGATTGCACAACATAGCTTGCACTACATCGATTATCTTTGGTTAGAAGATAATAGACTCCGCCCCCCCCCGGAATATCGCTTCCCACTTTCGTATTGCAATGTACATGCGATTCTGCCCCATCGTCCATCCTGGATATGTACTCGTACCATCCCACGGGAACCAATATCGCCCCCCGCCATCCTCGGCAAAACATACTATGCGCGCGCATTCGTGCATCACAAATCATAAATTTCCAAGAACCGTTTTGCAAGAAACGAGTCGAACTGCACACGCGCGCGTCGTCGCGCGCGCATGCCGGAATCATTCAAAAACGTGCGGTTTCGCGAGGATTACAACATCGAGCGTCCGATAAACATATAAAAACACAAGGTTTCGCAACACGGGTGTTCAAAAAAACCTTGTGCGCGCGCTCTTGCAAATTCGTAAGAAAACCATTGGTTCAGAACCATTTTCGGAAAATGCTACCAAACTGGCTTTGCGCGCGCGTGTCGAAATGGTTGGAACGCCATTGCGCGCGTGCCGTCGCGATAACCTTATGCAAAAAAATACGAAGTGCGCGCGCGCGTCGTCGCGCGCGCATGCCGAAATCAGCCCAAACCCGCGGTTTCGCAGCGATGTCGAAACCGAATGTCCAAAACACGCACATAAACACATAGTTGCGCAACATCCGCTTTCCCAAAAAACTGCTCGCGCGCTCTTGCGAATCCTAAAAAACCACAGGTGTTTCACCATGTCCATTGAATTCTGCCACGCGAGCCTGTCGAGCCGCACGCCGCGTTCGCACGCCCTTGAGCGCGTGCTCCGCGGGGGGACGCGATCCATGTCAAATAACGCCATGCGGGCCACTCTCGCGCGTCGACCGCACGCACATGTCGAACTCTTTCCGGAACCTTCATCACCGACGCGAAGACGCCGTCATCGTCGCCGGCGTGATCAGCATCGGCGCCCGCACTGGCTGCCCCGTCGTCGTCGTCAACAGCATCGCTAATATAATCATCATGTCTACCGTGGTCGACGTTGCCATGATGCCGCTCCCGCCCAAGCCGCCGACTCGCAATCACGTGCCCGCTGGGATGTGCCCAGCGGTCAGCGCCACCGCGGCCGCGTCGGTCGCGCCGACTTAGCTGGCCGCTGCGCGCGTGCTTGGGTTGGCGCGGCCGCAGAGATGCACCAGCCAACGCCAAGCATGCATCGCAATCGCCACCGCATGGGTTTTGCAAACCAATTTGCGGGTGGTTGGGTGGGGTGTTTGCAAGGGCATGGGATGTGTCAGCGCGTTTGTTAAAATCACTTACACCACATAGACTATCCTTTCTTTAAAAATGAATTATACCACCCTCCTACCGCCCCCCGGACTGATCGATCCCCCGGGAACCTTTGCAAGACGCATACGATTCTGACCCAATGTCCATCCTACATGTGAATAGATACTATCCCAGACAAGCCAGCATCGGCCCCCCCTCGGTTGCCTTGCGAAATATACTATACAATGGCATCGCGTGTTCTAACATTGTGCCCCCCCCCCCCCCCCCACAACACACACCACACACCACACACTACACACCCACCAACCCCCACCCGCGCGATTCCCTTGCAACAAATGTTATGCGGGCCACGCGCGCGCGGCCGCTGCGCGCGCATGTCAAAATCCTCCCTGACACATTGTGGCTACAACAATGTCAACATTCCTCTTCAAGAAAAACATATGAAAACATAGACTTCCTCACCCAGAACATCTGAAACATCCGCCCGCGCGCTCTCGCCGAATTTTCACGGAAACATTGGTTTTTCAACAAGTTGATAACGTGCTACAAAACGGGCTTCGCGCTGGAAGTCAAGATCGTTCGAACACCCTTGCGCGCGTTGGGATGGCACGATCCGTGTCGAATGATTCCACGCGGGCCACTCTCGCGCGTCTGCCGCGCGCGCGGTTCGAACTTCGCCCAAACCTTCATTACCGACGCGAAGACGCAGTCATCATCGTCGGCGCAAGCACATCGGCGCCATCACTGGCTGCCCCGTCGTCGCTGTCAGCATCGCCAGCAGCATCGCTACTATCATCATCGCGTCTACCTTGGTCGACTTTGCCATGATGCCGCCCAAGCCCAAATCGCCGACTTGCACTGAGGTGGCCGCTGGGATGCGCCCAGCGGTCAGCGCCACCGCGGCCGCGTCGGTCGCGCCGAATTAATTGGCCCGCGCATGCTCGCGCGCGCAGAGATGTTTGCTCGACCGGTAGGGTGGGCAATTTCAAGTTGAGCACTGGTGGGGTGCACCACATAGAACGCACGGCATATGGTGCGCTACGCAGCTTGCATTTGCATCCACTCTCCTTTCTAACAAAAAAAGGAGACGGACTCGACCCGCCCCCCTGGTATTCGCATTGCATGTACATAGGATTCTGCCAAATCGTCCGTCCCAAAAGTGTGCTCGTACCATCGCAGCCCAACTGGCATCGCCCCCGGGCCATACTCTGCGGAAAATACTCTGCGCGCGCAGTCGTTGATCAAAAACAATAAGTATGCAAAAAGCCCTTGCAAACAATGGCATTAAGTGCACGCGCGCGCATGCCGAAATCCTTCGAACACCTCTTGGTTTCGTGAGGTTTTCCAAATCAAGTGTCAAAACAACATAAAAGCACATGGCTTCGCAACACGGGTGTCCAAACAAAATGCGCGCGCGCTCTTGCGAATACGTGAGAAAACAAGAAAGTTGTTTCAGCGTGCCCGCTGGATTCTGCCAAACGGATTCCGCGCGCGCGCGTCGAAATCGCGCCCTTGCGCGCGCGCTGGGGTGGCGCGTTCCGTGTCAAATAACACCACGCGGGCCGCTTTCGCGCGTGTGCCGCGCGCGCCACCACCCCCCACCCCCCCCCCCTCCCCCCCCCCCCCCCCGCGCCCCCCGGGGGGGGGGGGGGGGGGGGGGCACAACCCCCCCCCCCGCCCGGGGGGGCCCCCCCCCCCCGCCCCCACCCCCCCCACGCCCCGGCCCCACCCCCCCCCCCTCTCCCCGGGGGGGGGGGGGGGCGGGGGGGGCGGGGGGGGGTGGGGGGGGGGGGCGGGGGCCCCCCCCCCCCCGCGCAGGGCATTGCTGGAACTACTGGCTGCCCCGTCGTCGCTGGCAGCATCGCCACCAGCATCGCTACTATCATCATCGTGTCTACCGCTGTCGGCATTGCCACGATACCGCGCCCGCCCAAGTCACCGACTCGCACTGAAGTGCCCGTTGGGATGCGCCGAGCGGTCAGCGCCACCGCGGCCGCGTCGGTCGCGCCGACTTAGCCGGCCGCTGCGCGCGCGAGCATGCGCGGACCAGCGCGGCCGCAGAGAAGCACCAGCCAACAACAAGCAGTCATCGCAATCGTTTCCGCATGGGGTGTGCGACGTTTGCAAGAGCAGTGGAGTTGAAACTTCAAGTTCGGCAAGTGATATATATATATATATATACACATACATACATTTGTAGATTTACATGTATATGCATAGGGAAAGGGGGAAACATACAAAAAACACCCTCCCCCCCGGATTCATCGATTCCCCGGGAAGCGTTGCAAAACGCATAGATGTTCTGGTCCAGTGTCGATCCTACCTGTGAATTCGCACTGTTCCAGACAGGCTGGTGTCGGTCCCCCTGGGTTCCCTTAGAAAATACTATATACGAGGTAATATTGTCTGTTTTAACATAACACTTCTTTCGCAAATCCCTCGCACACAAAAAATAGCATGCGGGGCACACGCGCGCGGCCGCTGCGCGCGCATGTCGAAGTCCGTTCCAAACGCATCGTGTTTTCAACAATGCCAACATCCCGCTTCAAGAGAACCCATGAAGACATACGACTTCCTCACCCAACAATTCTGAAACATCTGCCGGCGCGGTCTTGCCGAATCGTTCACGCAACCATGTTTTTCAACATGTCCATAAAATGCTACCAACAGGAGCTTCGCGCGCGCGCATGTCGACATCGTTCGAACGCCCTTGCGCGCGTGCTGGGGTGGCACGATCCGTGTCAGAGGAATGCCGTGCGGGCCACTCACGCGCGTCTGCCGCGCGCGTATCGAACTCTTCCCAAAACCTTCATCACCGACACGAAGACGCCGTCACCGTTGCCGGCGTGATCCGCATTGGCGCCGTCACTGGCTGCCCCGTCGTCGCTGGCAGCATCGCCACCAGCATCGCTACTATCATCATCGTGTCTACCGCCGTCGGCGTTGCCATGATACCGCGCCCGCCCAAGCCGCCGACTCGCATGGAAGTGCCCGCTGGGATGTGCCGAGCGAGCAACGCCACCAAGTTTGCGTCGGTCGCGCCGAACTAGCTGGCCGCTGCGCGCGCGAGCATGCGCGGACCAGCGCGGCCGCAGAGAAGCACCAGCCAACGCCAACCACTCACCACAATCGCTTCCGCATGGGGGGTGCAAACCAAGTTGCGGGTGGGAGGGTGGGATGTTTGCGCGAGCAGTGGGGTGGTCAATTTCAAATTAAGCTATGATGGATTGCGCCACATGTGGGTCCACGCTGGCTAACATGTGTAGCTGTTCAATGAGAGGCGGCAGGTCAGGAGCCTAAGGGAGAGGAAGAGGGGGGGGCAAAGGAGTGGAGGAAGAGGAGGAACGGGCACGAGAGCAGGAGGAGTTGAGCACGCAGAAGACAATACTAGTTCTACCATGTATCTTGGCACAGTTGTCGTACTTCAACTTAGCTGTCTAATCCCCGTCCTTCGGACAAGCCCCCCCCTGGTGATGGGTTCGAATCTCCACTTAAACTCAAGAAGGCTACAAGATAGCTTCAGTTACCACAGGGAGAGTTCTGAGATGGCGCGTAGCCAGCATTGGAACAACGTGGCGTCCAGCATACCTCCATGAGGTAATGATATGCCGCCACGACGGCTGCAAGAAGTCCGCGAGAGGCAAACACCATTGAACACATCTGCGAGTTCGGAGCATCTTGACTTCTCGCGTGCGGTGGATCTGAAACAAGCTGACGCCAAGATCGCCCAAGACTGACTCGCCAGTGAGGCGTCATATAACAAACCGAGAAAGGCCTCAAGCTGCACCCGGAGGCGTTTGTCCGTCCTCAAACGGGGAGACGTGAATGGAAGATCCGATCCATGGCCTCCAACATTGCCCCATGAGCTCCCCCAGAGATCCACATGACGGACCCAAGCGGGTCCGAGGATGCCCCCAAAGAGTCCCGAGGAGCGAAAAACATGTACAATAGACTTCTGGCTTTCTTGGCGCCTCTCCGCTGCCACGAACCACCCGGAAATCTGGAACAAAGGGATTCAAACAACTCGGGCGTCTGTCTGTGCGCTGAACTGTAACTATTCAGAAAAAGGCCCTTCAACTGGGCTGCTTCTGATGCGACTGCATACACCACCTTTCACAGCATCCTCGACATTGCGCTCGACTCATGGCATCCGATGCTAACCTGCATGCCTTGCGTAATCAGCAACGGAGGCTGACAGAGCGGAACAGTGCCAGCTCTAGGTCAACCGAGCTGCGGATCCACCGTAACACAATTCAAATCATAGCCAGTGCCGAACCAGTCACCGAGGCGCTCCCCCTCTTCCCTCCTGTAGGTGCTCATCCTCCCCATCCTCCCCCTCCTCCTCCCCGCCTCTGTCCTCCACCACCTCCTCTTCCTCGTCAATCTCCTGGTGTTCCACACTCCGCCCTCATCCTCCCCCGTTGCCGTCCACGTCATTATCCCTCTCCTATTCTCACTTCCCCATCCTCTGACCCTCCCTCATCAAATTGATTATCATCCTTATCCTCTTCCCCCTCCCCCTCTTCCCCCTCCTCCTCCTCCTCCTCCTTCGGCGGACCTCCCCTTCCTTCTCCTTCTCCTCATCTTGTCCTCCTTCACCACCGTCCACGACCCGATGTCCCACTCCGCCGACCCATCCCCAGCCGCTAGGCCACCAGACGCAATCAGATGGCGAGAGCATCAGACGCCCGCCCGCCCGCTGTCAGCCCCGCTGGCCCCGCGCCCCGAGACCAGGAGAACCGCCTGCCCGCGGTCCGGCCCCCGCGCCCCCGAGGCCTGCACTGCCGCAGCGCCAGGCCGAGACCCCCGGGAGCACGCGGCGGACAGCCGCCGGCGGCGGCGCCTCGCCGCAGCACCGCCGCGAGCCGGGGCGGGCGCGGGAGCTGCGGCGGCCGCGGCATGCGTGCGGGCTCCGCGCGGGCGGCGGGGGCCGCCCGGCGCAGCTGATCGCTGAGGGCCTGGATCGCGGCAGCGGGCGGCGGGTCGCTGCTTCGGAGAACGCGGCCGCCCGCACACCACCCCCAAGGAGATCGCCTGGTCGAGGCCCGGGCGGGCACATGCACCATCCCAGTGCCCAGGGTGGCCCTGGCCAGGGATGGTGTGCGGCTGCCTGCTGTAAAGCGGTGGTCAGGCCAAGGCGTGACGCACACAACGTCCCTTGACTCGGCGGCACTGGCTGCTGGCACTGGCTAGTACGCGAAGCGGGATACCAACATTTGTCAGCGGCGACGTGGGAAACGAAGCGTCGAGCATCAACAGCCTGTGGTCGGCAGGGCTACTTGAGAAGGAGGGGGGGCGCCGAGGAAGAGGGCAAAGGAGGGCGCCGTGATTGGAGAATTCAGCTCTTCACGTGTGGTGCAGGCGGCCTCAGGCTCCAACTGCAGGATACGTACACGTCGGGGTGCGGACCAAATTGGGGATGCTTGTCTAGGGCTGCTCAATGCGGGCGGGCGGACGGGCTTGTAGGCGCGCCGCGTGCCCAAGGACGACTCTCAGGCCACGCGGCGAAGCTGGAGTCGCAGATACCCCCACGCTCTCATGGGAAACCTGGTTTCAACGCAGTGCCGTCAGCTCTCTAACATTCACAGCGCTCGCAGTCGAGGCGGACGCCATGCGTACGGGGCCCGTTCAACCTGCCCTCATGCCGTCGGCTGGACGCCCGCCCTGTCCACATCGCTCTGCACGGAACTAGCGACAAATTATGTTGACTGCAGTCGAACTCGGATGCTCAATCCAAGAACGGCGTTTCTCCCCACTTCCCACATGAAACGACCACGCCTACGTGAACCCTGACTCGAAACACCTAATTTCGCCTTCGATGGTTGCAGACTCCCCCCCCGTACCCAAGACCAACCCTACCTACTGGTCCGAAACACCGTACTTCTGCCTGGGGGGGTGCAATTCTCCCCACTGGCAAAAAACGGTGTGCCGCCAACTACCCCGCCCAGGAACCCCCGATTTCGCCATGCCTTCTGAGTAGCTGGTAGGGTGATCCAAGCACTAGTGAGAAGAGGTGGGGGACAAGATTGGACATGGGTGTCCACGAGGAAGGGCACAAGGACTGCCAACGGAAAACCTCCATCCTCCCAGACCTCCGTCGTTATGTTATTCCGACGTGGTCACATGGAGCTCTCGACCCCATCCCAGGGACTGTGTTTCGCCTCGGCTGAGCTGCGGCTCTCTAGCCTCTAGCCTCACCCGGGCCACGAGGCAGGCTCTACTCGCACGGCATGGAGAAGGACGACGACGAGGAGGGCAACGACAACGACGACGACTCTGAGAAGAAGGTGGAAGACAACGACACATACCAAGGGCACGGACATGGAGACTGGGAAGGACAAGGATAAGGACGAAAAGAAAGACAAAAACGAGGACGGGGACGAGGACGAGGGCAGCCAGGAGAGGAGAATGAGGACAACGAGGAGGACGGAGAGGAGCAACGGATCTGGAGAGAGGGGGGGGGAAAGGAAGGTCAGGGACGACATCGAGGGCGAAGCGGAGAAGGAGCAGGGATAGAAAGAGCAGTTCGAAAAACGAGGCCGATGACGACACGGCGAGGAGACGAAAGATGAACATGAGGATCAATAATGAGCAGGAGGAGCAGAAAGGAGCATGTAGAGCAATGGAGGAAAACGAAACAGGCCAATGCGCAGAGGAGAAAGGATCAGGAGAACGACGACGAGAAACAGAAGGGAAGAGCAGGAACAGAGGGACGTGGGGGACAGAGGAAAGACGTGGGGGAACGAGGAAAGTGGAGGAGGAGGAGTCACTACAGCCTGCACCGATGCGAACAACGAGGCGACCCAAACACCGTGGAGCGGCACAGCAGGGCTATGAGTGGACGAGGACGACGACCAGGACCAGGACCAGAACGAGCACGCGGGCGACGAGGACGACGCAGGGGGGGGGAGGCCGCGGCCGCACCAGGAGCGGCGTGCCTCGCGGGAAGCGGCCGACGCGCGGCCGCCCGCGCGGGGGATGGAGCTCACGCTACTCGGCCCCCGGCGACGCGCCCTGCTGCTCGGAGAAGCCGCAGGCCTGCGGCGAGTTCGCGCGCGCTCGCGCGAACAGCGCGGCACGAGAAGGCGGGTCCAAGAACGAACTTCCCGAGGCAACGACGAAAAGCGACGGCCGAGGACCGAAATGAATGGGCCCACAGAGTAAAGCGGTGGCCGCGGCGAACGACGGGATGAACCTGGATGGATGACCTCCCCACTACGGCCACGCGACGGACGAACGACAAATCCAAAGCGACGCGCAAACCCATCAAGCATTTCTATGCCCTCCTGGCTTGCCCCAGAGGGCACGCACGCCGATCGTGGGCCCAAGATGAGCCTGGTTAGGAACAGCAATCTACAATTCGGTGGCGTCCTGACCTCCTCGTCCGTCCTCGTCGCCCTGACCCCTTTCCCCCGCGCACCGAGTCATGTCGCTCGCTCCCTCGGGGGGTCGGCGGATTGACGTGAGCCTCCCAAATCACCGTTCCGCCTCATCATTCCTCCTCCTCCTCCTCCTGCGTCTGCTCCCCTCCTCCTGACCTTGGGCATCCAGAGCTCCCTTCCGTGTCCGTGCGCACCGCTGCCCTTCGCACGGGCGCGGCAAATGGTGGCAATGCCAGTCGTCGTCGCGCTGGCCCTGAAGAAGATGAAGAGGCAGGGCGTCAACCTCCACTCCCAGCCGCGCGGAACTCTGTCGGCGCGAGATGTGGAGGAGCAGCAGCAGAAGCACGAGTGGGAGAGGAAGCCGACACACACGCAGCATGAGGAGCGCGGGCAGGATAAGTGGCCGCAGGAACAGGAATGGGAGCAGTAGCAGCGGGAGCATGAGCAGCAGGAGCACAAGGACAAGGTCGAGGGGGAAGAGAAGGACCCAGGAGAGGGAGGACAAGGATGATCAGGAGGACTGAGACGAGGAGCAGCACGCGGTGAGAAAATCATGAGGATAAGGAAGAAAAGAGTAGGCGGGGACAAGGAGGGTGAGAAGCATGGCGGGAAAAGAGGAAGGGGAACTGGTGGGAGGCACAAAAGGAAAGGACGATAACGAGGAGCAAAACGAGGAGGCGACGGAACAAACGATGAGAGTAGGGAAGAGAAAGGGAGAGCAATGCGGGCGGGATGCAAAGTGCGAAGGACGGGGGGGCGAAAGAAAACGCGCAGGGCGACATTGTTAGGGGTAGTTGGTTCCCGGACGGCGCTGGCGCAAATCGGGACTTTACCGGCCCCCTTTCCCCGCCCCCCTTTCCCACTACCTGGTAGCAGCCGCTATTTCGAGAGGGCAGAAGCTTGGTCCATCGCCACCATATGCCCCGAGAGACCACCCCAACGGCACCACGGGGCCATTTTAGAAAGCAAGACACTAAGTCACGAGACATCCCGTGGCGATAAATGGAACAGACAGGAAAACGGGTGGTTGGTGAACCCTGGTGCGGTTTGAAAATGCAAGCGAGGGCCACAGCCCGAACCCCGACTCGTGCAACGTGTGGCTACGAAACTACCCCGCACACCTACAACACTGTTCGGATTGAGCCACGCCCAATTATATCACCCGGGCGAACCCGCATTGAAACCGTTGATTCGTGGTGCCTGCATGTTAACAATGACACGCGCCAAATCCAACGATTGTGCCTTCCAACCTCCAGTAATGTATCGCCAACCTTGAAGCGACGACACGGACGTTCAAATATTGCAGGTCTCGTAAAAACGTCACGTATGCACGCAAGGGTTCACGAATGTATACGCATGCGCAATACTATAAGTCGAAATGTGTACACATAGAAGTTTTGCGTATATGCACGTATGTGTACAATTGTGTGCCCGGCACAACTACAAGAACACATATTCCCTTTATATATAAAAATAATATAAATAAATATATATATATATATAAATCTTTATTTTATAATAATTTAATAAATATTATTATTATATACATATATATGGCGCAATTACGGGCCGGAAACGCGAAATGGCCCCCCCCCCCCCCAAAAAAAAAAAAAGAACACGAACTCCCAGGATCTGGGGCTCGGGGGCCCTCTGGGCGGGCCTCGAAGCGCCCCCCCGGGCCTCGCGGGGCGTTTTGCCAGCCTTCTCAGCACGCCTCAGGCGATCAGCCATGTAAATCCATCTATGCTTATTTAGCGCAGCTGCTTATTTATTAGTCGGCCTTAAAGTGACAACCCTTAAAATTTAGCGCCGACGCTAAATTTTAGCGACGACCAGCGTCGACGCGTGCTCAAACACGGTGTACCATTTACTTCGGGAGGTGTGACCTCCTGAAGAGGGCGCGTGCGCCCTGGTGGAGCAGGAGGCGCCGCCCCTCCGCAGCGCCGTGGGGCGTGCACTTGTTCTGTCCGCGCGCGCGGCTGCCACGCAAGCCGCGCCATCGGCTGCACGCGGCGGCGCGCGATCACCGCTCGGGAGAAGCCCGTCGCTAAGAGCGGGGAGCCGCGCCTCTTCGCCACGCGGCCCACGCTGCCCCCGAAGTCCTCGCCCCTGTAGGCCCAGCACAGCGACGGCTTCCCCCCCGCGAAGGCCATCTCGAGGAGCAGGTGCGCCTTCGGCTTGACGCGCCAATTCCTCGGCTGCAGCGCAGCAAGAGAGGCGCGCGGGGTCGCGAACCTGCTGGCGGAGTCGCGCATCATTTCCTTTCTGAAGATGCACTGGCCGCTCGACGTGTGGTAGCAAGAGTGCAAGTGGCGCATGGCGTTCAGCGCGGCGTCGTCCACGGCACTCCCAGAAACGCAATGCGTCTCGGCCGCTTCCTTGCAGAATGGGATCAGATGCCTCAGGATGGCCGCCTGGCCGCGGAACTTCGGGTACGCTTTCTTGGGCTTCACCGTGCGCTCGTTGAAATCGTGGAGGCGGTCGGGCGTCGAGTGCGCGCCGTAGTGCGCCTGGGTGAGCCTCCACATCTCGTCGCTCTGTTGCGCGCGGCGGCGCCCTGGGAGCTTCTTCGCGACGTGCCAGAGCAAGGCCCCCACGAAATCCGCCCCGACCCCTTGGTCCACGGCGCGCAACCAGTCGACCTCGAACACGTCGATCGCGATGCCAGGGATACTCAGCGCAGGCGAGACGCGGCCTGCGTTGCGCAGGATGATGGCGATCACGTCCTGCAGCGAGCGCCTGTTCGTTGGCCTCGCCCACCGAGAACTCGTCGACGTCTGCGCCGCCACCTGGGGGTCGCGCAAAGGAGAGCGGGGGGGGGAACAGGGGGCGCGGGAACAAAGCCAGGTGCAACCAAGAAATCCCCCTCCTGCTCCTCCCCCTCCTCCTCCTCCTCCTCCTTCTCCCCCCCCCCCTCCCCCTCTACTCCCCCCTCCTCCCCCCCCCCCTCCGCGCTTGCACGGGGCCAGTCGCCCCCCCGGGATAATGTTGCACATCCAGCAGCACCCGGGGCCCTCGCTCCAGGCGGGGAAAGAAAACACTTCTATCCACGCAGTCCAATCCGCGCGAAACTGCACCAGGGCACCGCGGGCTGGCAAGGGGGGCCCTCCAGGGTTCTGCGGTCGGCCCACGCCTGTTGAGCTTTATCCGGGGAGCGCGAGAACGGCGTCTTGTCGCGTCGCTCTCGCGGGCAGAAGCCTGTCCACAAACGCAGAAAACTCCATTGTATGATGCCGAAGATGTCGTGCCAGGTGTTCGCGGACAAGTGGCTCTTCAAAAACCTGAACAATGGGATTGTCAAGTTGAGGTTGGGTCCGTCGGGATCAAGGCCGGGCAAGTTCATGCCGAAGGTTTCGACCGACGCAGATCTGCCCCACTTGGTGGGGGCCCCGTCCTGCCACAGGCCGATGGCCACCGCGGGGCTGCCCAGCTTCGCCCCTGCGCCCTGCACGTGCGCGCAGTCGCCCTCATCCAGCCCCTGCTTCTGCAGCGGCACGTGCCGGTCGCCGCGCCTGCCCAGCGCCAGGAGGATCTCGTGCGGTAGCAACGGGGGCATTTATTGCGTCTCTTTCCCATGACGCCTGGCGCTCCACACGCGGACTTTTGCCACGTACTCCTTCGGCCACAACGTCCACTTGAGAAATATCCTCCTTAAGGTCCTGCAAGTTTTGGCACGTCCCGCTCTCAGGCCCCCAACGCCCGCGGCCCCCCCTTCCATGGCGTCGGCGGCGAGCCTTTGCACGTCGCCCGAGGACAGAGCATTCCTCATCATGTGCGTCTGCAAGGTGGCGCGAAAGCGCTTTGCAGGCGGCGGCGCGCTGGTGCCCACCGCCGGCTGGCGCTTCGGGAACATGGCGGCGCGCCCGCCCCGCGGCCCGCCAGGCGCCCGTCGTCTGGCAAACAGCTGCGGGCGAAGGCGGCGTCCGAAGCAGGAGGGGGCGGGGGGGAATTCAACTTCAATTCGAAATTCCAATTTCGAGGTTCGGAGACCGAAACTCGAACTTCGAACGCGCGTTGCACAGGAGACAGCGCCCCCTTGCCCCCCCCCCCCCCCATTCCTCAGCGGGAGAGCTCGCCTCCGAGCGTTCCCATGAGCTGCGACATCTCCTGCCAGACACAGCGCTGTCGCGCGAAGCGGCGCGTGCAGCAGGCGCCTTGCCCCCTCGCTTCGCCGCGCTCCTTTTTTGTCGGCCAGCCGCAGTCGCAGGCAGTTGCTCTTGCGTGCTGGCGGGGGCGCTGCCCGTGGCTGCTCGCCCGTTTCTCTTCTTTTACTCCCCCCCCCCCACGCCCCCCCCCCCCCATACGCGCCCCGGGGCCCCTCCGGGCCGCTCCCCCCCATTCCCCCCCCCTCCCCGCTCACTCCTCCCGCCCCCCCTCCCCCTCCCCCCCCCCCATTTCCCTCCCCCGCGGGCCGCTCACTTCGCGCCCTTTCAACGCTTCGCGCTGATCTTGCCGCCCTCCAAGTGCTTCTCCGCGAGCATGACCTGGTCTGACAACGCATGCCTCGTCTTCCTCATCATCTCGTCGTCGGGTTCGCCCTCGGGGATGCATGCCGCCTCGGCCAGCAGGAGCTCTGCAGCGACGAGGAAGTCGCTCAGCGCTTTGTGCGCGGGCCTGATCTCGTCGCCGCTGGCGCGCCACTTGGCATCGTCGTCTCTCTTCGCCTTGGCATCGAAACTCAGCAACAACTCCTTCATGCCCTTCTGCTGCCTCTGCAAGGCGGCCACCTTCAGCCCGCGGCGGCGCGGGGGGGCAGGAGGGAAAGAGGGGGAACATGAGATCTCATGAGAGGGGGGGGGGCGGAGGAGGCCGGGGCAACGCGTGGAAGTTGGAGGAATAATTTGAATTCCCATCCTGAGCTCGTCTTTCATCTCGGACATGTCGCGGTACTCCTGGCTCTCGATCTTCACGTCGCCGCCCGCCTGCCCCGCGGACGCGGGTCCTCCAGGGCGCCCTTGCTCGTCTTCCCATAATCTTTGTCTGAGGCCCACTGCTCTCCCGCCCTCTCCTCAGCTGCGGTCTGCAGACCATCGTCGAACACATAAAACATACAATGAATATATGATTTCTTCAGTGTCCATCTGGGGCGGGTGGGATTATGCCGTCTTGTGCTTCTCAGCGTTCTTGCGCCACTTGTTGCGGGCCCAATCGCATCCCGCCGACGTGGTGGGAAAGTTCCCCAGGTTGACACCTAACTCCTGCATCAGCTGCGTGACTGTGACCCATTTCTGTCTGCTGTTGGTCGACTCCTTTTTCGACGACTCATACACGGCTGTGAAGGAGTGCGTCAGGCCCTTCAGCCTCTGGGCGTCTTTCTCGCCCTTCTCCTTGTCGGTCATGAACGCGTCGTAGAACTCCTTCCGCTTCTGCTCGCCCAGTTGCTTGAACGTTGCAAGGGCGATGATGCAGCCCTTCCCGTAGTCGGTCTGGGCATTGCCATCCTTCGCGTTGTACCGGCGGTGGTTCATGAGGTACGTGGTCTGCGCGTTCGCGAGGGAGTCTGGCGGCGGGGGGGGCGAGCTCTTCTCGGCCTTCGGGGGCGGGCTCTTCGCTGGGGGCGTGCCGCCCCCTCCAAGCATCTACGCTGGAGGCGGGCCCTTCGGCTTCCCAACCAAGCCGTGTCCTGCAGGTGCCTTCGCTGTAGGCGGGCTCTTCGCTGGGGGCTGGCCCTTCGGTTTCCCCTTTGCTCTGCCCCTTGCTTTTCCCTTTGCCTTTGGCGCCGCGCACGTCAAGCATGCACTCGAGGCAAGAGAGCTCACGAGCGAAATCAACAACAGCATCTGCCGAATCTCCGGTGGAAGCAGGAGAAACACAGGGGATTGGGGCAAATGGAATTTCGAGCCTCGGACGCGGCTGCTGCATACACAGACATAAAGGCGACGCCTGCATAAACAAGGAGGCGCGGCCTCCCGCCAAGAAGAGGCGCTGCCTCCAGCGCCTGCCTTCCGCGGCCGCACGATGCAGGAGGCGTCGCCTCCTTCTCCTCACCCATCCTCCAACCTCGCCCCTTTCCCCCGCCTCCCCCCGCCCGATCGCCGAGGGCTCAATCAGCTGAGTTTGTAATATGCGTTTCAGTTCCCGGCGCCTTTTCGAGTCATGGGGTCGCAGGTGAGCACTCGCTGGACGGGGTTCTCGCGCCGTCAGGCGGAGGAAAACGCAGCGACGGCGCCGTTCCAGGCGCGCGACTTGAAGCAGGGGGCGCCGCAACCACAAGTGAACTGGCAGGACGCCAGCGCAAAACAAAACAAAAAGAAGGAGAGCGAGGAAGGGGGGGGAAGGGAAACCGCGTGAATTGCGCCCGCCCTCGCAGAGGAACCTGAGCAGGGGGGGGTGGATCGCCATGCCGGACGGCCCGACGCAGGCGCTGGAGCTCGCGTGGAAGAAGGGGGAGCGGCTGGCGCACTACCAGGCCCGATCCCCCCTTCCTCACTTTTGCTCACCTATGCTCTAATATCCGCTTCCCCCTGCCCCCCAGGTCGGCCGCCACGCGTGCGAAGCGGACTTGTGGACGTTCCAGCTGTGGAACGCTGACAAGAACCTGCAGATGTGGTACTTCCTCATCAGGCGCTCGCCCCCCCTCCTATTCTTCCTCCTCCCACTTCCTCCTCCATCATCCGCGCCCCTCTGCCCCTCTTCTTTTCGCCCCTGCCCAGGCGCCAGGTGATCACGACGCCGAACTTCTGAGGGCTGCGGCAAACGTCAGACACATACATGTTCTTCGCTGGTGCGTCCAGCGCGAAGCTCCTCCTATGTTTTCTTAAAAGCTCAACATTATCTCATCTTCTCTTCTTCTCGAGGCTGAGCGTCCAGCACCGGAGGTAATGCCTCCATTGCAAGAATAAAGGAGGCGTCGCCTCCTCGGCCCCTCGCAGCTCCTCTTCCCTTTGCCACTGCAAACCGAACATATTTCCAACGCGTTGATGTCGGAGTAAGCTCAAACCTATCAGGAAACACAGGATACAAACATACAGAAAATACGAAAATACAAATCTTAATACACACTTTTATAATAATAATAATAATAATCAATAAAATACCTGATGCACAATGAAAAGATACAAAAAACAAATACAATACAACAAATACAAAAATCCGACCCAAAAAAAAACATAAAAAACACTGCAACATCACATATTAGGTTACATAATCGCGAGGATAGTAAAACAAATACCTACAATCTCTGCATCGACACCATACGGATGTCAACGTCAACGCAAAAAAAAAAAAAAAAAAAAAAAAAAAAAAAAAAAAAAAAAAAAAAAAAAAAAAAAAAACGGCTTGCATGTACTTCGTCTTTTTCCCAGGCCGCATCAAAATGCGCGGCTCAGAGAGTTGCCGCCGCGGGCGCCGCCCACGGCGGCGCGCGCCTCCTCAGCAGAGAGATGGAAAGGATAATCGGCAGGAGCAGAGGAGGAGCGAGGGCAAGATGAAGTGCAAGCAAAGTGGAATGGAAAGAGAGGTGGCGGTGGAGGGGAAGAGGCGGCCTTTCTCTTCGAGGAGGCGGCGCCTCCGTGCCACCCTCCTCCTCTCCCTTTCCACATCCCCTAGTCCTCCAGGCGTCGCGTCGCCGCCTGCGGAGCATTCGGGAGTTCGACCTTCCAAGGCAATCCCACGACGAGGCGATTCCACGAGAACCTTTTGTCGCCTCGACGCGGGTGGCGCCCTGGAAGGAATACCTCTCGAAGGCCCAATCGCCTCAGAGAAAGTCGCTCTGCAACAGCCCGAACCTGTCGCGCAGCGTTTGGATGCTCACAGCGATCTGGTTGGCCTGCTGCAGGAGGTGGCTCTGCTGCTGCTGAAGGAGCCTCCTCGCATCCATCTGCTGCTGTTGCTCAGTCTGCTGCTGCTGCTGCGGCTGTTGCTGCTCCGCGTCGGCGCCAGGTGCTGTTGCTGCTGCTGCGGCTGCAGGGTTCTGCGTCTGCTGCTGCGCCTCAGCCGTCTGCTGCATCGCCGCCGCCTGCTGCTGATGCGCTTGCTGCTGCTGCGCAGCCCAGGCGGAGTGTTGCTGCTGCGCAATCTGCTGCTGTTGCGCTTGCTGCTGCTGCGCGGCCGCCTGCTGGTGCTCTTGCTGCTGCTGCGCGGCCGCCTGCTGGTGCTCGTGCTGCTGCTGCGCGGCCGTCTGCGGGATCTCCCCCTCCTCCATGGCGGCCGTGCCCTCTTGATGCTGCTGCTGTTGATATTGCTGGTGCTGCGCGGCCCAGGCAGCCAGCGTGTCCTCGGTCGGCTCCTGCGGCGGGAAGCTCTGCAGGAGGTCACCTCCTGGTGCATTTGGCCCGGCCCACCAGGTCCTCCAGGGGCACTCCGCAGCGCCAGAAGCTGGTGCTGAGCCAGCCGCCTTGCCTGTCGCCGCCATGTATTTCTTCTGCGGCGTCTTGGGGCGGAAGAGGCCAGCTTGAGCTGGCTGCTGCCAGCTCGAGCTGGACGATGCTGCTGCTGCTTTGCTCCTGCTGCTGCTGCTGCATCCTCTGCTGCTGGAGCTGTTGCTGCAGCGGCGCACAGCTGGTGTTGCTGGAGCTGCTGCACGAGCTGCTGCTTCAGAAACTGCTCTCCTGCTGCATCTTCTGCTGCGTCCTGTGCTGCGGCTGCGGATGCTGCTGCTTGGCCGTCTGCTGGAGCTGCTGCTGCTGCAGCCTCTGATGCTGGAGGCGTTGCTGATGCTGCTGCTGCTGCAGCCTCTGGTGCAGGTTAACGGGCCGCCTTTGCTGCCCGAGGGGCAGGCTTGGAAGGTGGCTTCCGAGACGGCGTGCGCGGGCGGCGCCCCGCCTCCCATGGCGCCATTCCCTGCGGGCGGCGGCGGCGGCGGTTCACCGGCACGTCGGAGCCCACCTGGGCGGGAGAGGGGGCGCTGCAGGAGGCAGCGCCCCCTCAAGTACCATGTCCGTCTCGAGCTCGACGTTCAAAGTTCGAAACTCGACATCGGAATGCCGAACTTTGAACTTCGAACGTCGAACCCGTGCGGTGGGACTTCGAAATCACCCCACCTGCTTCTGCCGCGTCCGCCGCAGCGCATCATCCGCCTCCTGCGCGTCCGCGGTCAGCGACGCCTCCAGGGCGCGCTTCTTGGCCATGAACCTGGGCATGGAGGGTTGCGTATGTGTGTTGCCTCTTTTTTTACATATGTTGCCGGAGGCGTTGCCACCGTGCGACATTGTACCTTTTGAGTTTGTATCCCCAGGAACTCGCGCTGCCGCACTCCCTTGGACATGCGGTTCCGCGCCTTCGGCCACACCGCGATGGCCATGTGCTGGTTGTGGGTGGCCTGGTTGCGCTTCTGGCGCGCGTGGCCGAGGCACACGTGCACGAACTTGTCCTGCTGGCAGTGCAGGCAGCGCATGTCGCCACGGGCTTTGACCCACACGCGCGCCACGCGTTTCCCCATCTCCTCGGGCAGCCACCTCAGCTCCTCCTCGGGCTCGCCCTCACAGACCAGCAGGCAGTCGTCGCCCTCCTCCTCCTCCTCCTCCTCCTCCTCCTCCTCCGCCTCTTCGCCACCGCCTGGCAATCCGTCGCGGAGCGTGTCCTTGAACGGATCCTTGCCAGGCGGCCCACCACCGCCGCCACCGCCAGGGCGCCTCATCGGCTGGAGGCGCAGCATCGCCACCGCCTGCGGGCAGGGGGGATGGGGAAAAAACTTGCTCATCCTCCTCGGCTTGCTCCTGCTTCAAGAGGCGACGCCTCCTCCTCTTTCCCCTCTTAACTCCCCCTCCGCCTGCTGCGCCAGCGCGGCGAGCAGCAGCGGCGCCCAGCAGGCCGCCATGGCCCCGCCGAGAGGCCCTGCTTGGGAGGGACCGCGCGGCCCAGAGCGTCGCGCAGGCGCCCCGCGAGGAGCGCTCGCGGCTGCGACGGGCGAATGAAAACGCGCATCCAGCTGCCGTTCGGAGCAAGATGCACCGCGGTGCCGAGCAGGAGGCGGCGCCTCCTATAGAACGCGGCGCCGAGCAGGAGGCGGAGCCTCCTGTCGGCGGCGATGCGGCCGAGCAGGAGGCGGAGCCTCCACCGGGAGGCGTCGCCTCCCCCCTGTCGATCAACGCGCCCCCCCCTGCGTGCAGGGGGCGGGCTCTCGTCCAGGAGGCGGCGCGCCCTCCCCCTCCTTTGCCTTCGCTCTTCGCCCCCCTACTTTTTAGCGGACCGCGTCGAGAACGGTGCAAGGTCTGATTCCGAACTCCTGTTTCAGCTGCGTGACTGTGGCCCAGAACTGGCTGCTCTATACATGCGCATCTCCGCTGCCGCCGCTCCCTCCTTCTACTCACGCCGCCTCCGCCACTCCGAACTTGTCGCGCAAGAACTCCTCGCCTCGCGCTGTCACGGTCGCTTCCGTGATCTCCCGCATGCACAGCTTGCTGACCATGTCCGCTGCCATCTCATCTGCGCCTCGGAAGGGTCACCCGCTGTCCACTGGCACACCTGGCTGCGCGGCTCGTGCACCTGGCGGATCGCCACGGCCGCCTTCTTCTTCTCGCCTGCCTTATACCACATGACAACCAAGGCTTTCCCCTTCACAGAACCCTCCTCCACCTCCAAGCTCGGGCTCCTGTCGGCCGCGGCAGGCTTCTCCTCGGCCGCGGCAGGCTCCCTGACGGCCGCAGCCGGCCTCCGCTTGCTCGAGCCGCCCGCGGCGCCCTCCAGGTCGGATTCGCTCGTCTCCTGGCTGCTCTCCCTTTCGCCGTCCTCGCTGTCGTCGCGGGCGCGGGCCCCCTCGGCCTCGTCCTCGTCCTCCTCCTCGCCCTCCTCCTCGTCCGCTGCCGCCGGCCTCTTCGGCGCTGCCGCTGGCCGCTTCTTCGCCCCGCCCTTCGGGTGAGCCTGCTGCGGCTTGGCTGCCTTCCCTCGGCCCCCCTGCTCCGGGGCCTGCAGGGCGGCGTTCGCCACGAGCGACTCGACCGCCTCACCGTCGACGGTGATCACGGCGAAGCCCTTAGTGCCCTGGCGAAGACGGAACCGCTCTTCCTTGAGCCCGAGCCACGCCTCGGGGCAGTGCCGAGCCCTCACGAGTTCCATCGTGTTGTAATCCACCCAATCTTCGTCCTGCTTGAAGGTCGCCTTCTTCTCGGCCTGGTAGCTCGCCCCCTCGCGCGCCTCGGCGGTGGAAAGGGGGGGGGGGGGGGGGCGATGGGGCGCGGGAGAGGTCTCTCTCGCTCACTCTAATCTCACACTTCGAGCTGACGAACTCACTCCTCTCTCTCTCTCTCTCTCTGTCTCTCCATGCCTCCCTCTCTCTCTCATGCATGGTACAAAGCGAACGCAAACGCCGCGCGGGCCTTCCTCGTGCTCGGCGGGCTGCTGGCCACGGTCTCCTGCGACGGGGCGACGCGCACCCCCTCGTCGCCCTTGCGCTTCCGCGGGGGGGCCCTCGCGCCATATAGGGCCAGGATCGCCGCGCCCTGGTCCGCTGCGCTGGGCGCGGCGCCGCCCGAGGCGGCCGACGCCGCCCCCTGGTTGCCGCGAAGCTTTGCTGAGCTCGGCGGCGTCGAGGCGGGCGAGCGCTGTCCGCCGCCCACCGCTTCCGCCTTCCCGGCGCGGATCACCGTCTGCACCGCGGGAGGGGGGCGCTGCAACTCCTTGTTGCCAATCCTCTTGTTGCGCCGCGACAGCGTCTCCACCATCTTTTTGCCCACGCCGAGGACGCAGGGTCCGCTGCCCCGAGCACCTCCTTCAGACCCTTCTGGAGGTCCTTCGCGGACACCCTCGCCGTCCGCCCACTCGCGCTTGCCAGGAAGTTCACGTTCTTGCGCGCGATGTCCTCGTAGCTGCCCGCGCAGTGGAATCCCGGGATCTCGCCCTGCCACTTGCGGATGATCCCGTTCAAATCCTCCTGGGCGATCTCCACTTTCGCACGCCCCGACGCCATGCGAGCGGCCCCGCGCCGAGGTGGGGGGACCGTTGCCGCGGCCTCTCGATGGCAGACTGCGGCGGCGATGGGAAGGTTGGATGCGCCGCCGTCGTCGCTCCTAGGAGGCGCGGCCTCCACGTCCGCATGCTCGCCCCGCCCCATTCCTCTTCCCCCTCCCCCCGTGCAGGAGGCGCGGCCTCCTCGTTCTTCGCCTCCATGACAAGAAGTCAACTTCCGCCCCTGCGAGATCGACGCGACGCCCTGGAGGGGGCGACGCCCCCTCCACACGCCAAGACCGCTCGCACATGCAGCATATGGCTCGCCGCAGGAGGCGCGGCCTCCTCCGCGCGTGAATAAAAGATCATATTGCAGGAGATATGCGCCTCCTCATGGGGCAACATCGCGCCGTCGTCGTCATTAAGATGTACGCGTCGCTACAGATTTAGCGACGATCGTCGCTAAATTTTAGCGTCGACGCTAAATTTAAGGCCGACTACTAAATATGCAGATGCACTAAATAAGCATAGATGGATTTACATGGTGGGAAGACGAAGAACACGCAGTGGCCTATAGTTGGCTCCGGGCATTCAAAATGCGGCCTGGGAAAAGTGTTCTGGGAAGACGAAAAACACGAAGTGGCCTACAGTTGGCTCCAGGCATTCACAATGTGGCCTGGGAATGGTGTTCTGGGAAGACGAAGAACACGAAGGGGCCTGCAGCTGGCTCCGGGCGTTCAAAATGTGGCCTGGGAATGGTGTTGTGGAAACACGAAGAGTAGGAATCCATAGGAAACTATAGGAATCTATAGGAGTCCTGGGGAGTCCCCAGGTTCCCCGGCTTCTCCCGGCACCCGCCCAGACCCCCCTGGGAAGTCAAGATGTTTTTTTTTTAGCCCACTAGAAACCTATCAGTCTTCGCTGTTAGGTGAATATTCAGTGAATTTTTTGCTCTAGCATAACACTTTTTCGCGAGACCCTTGCCAAAAAACGGGACGAAGTGCACGCGCGCGCGTCGTCGCGCGCGCATGCCGAAATCCTTCGAAAACCTTCGGTGCCGGAAGGATTTCGCAATTGAGTTTCCAAAAATCATACAAGTATCCCGGCAAAGCAACCGAACAGCGATGTGTATAAGCATATCTGGAAGCTTAAGATTCAGGTGAGAATCCAGTTGTAGAATTCTGCTGTTCTCGCAGTCGCAATCGATTTCGCAATGACAGTCGCAGTGGCAACGGCCTTAGGATCCAATGGAATCCTAAGGATTCCTAGGGATTCCTGAGGCATCCTCGGACATCCTCAGGAATCCATAGGAGTCCGTGGGAAACCTTAGGAATCTTTAGGAATCTTGATTCCTAAGGATTCCAGAGGATTCCTAAGGATTCCTACGGAATCCTCAGGATTCCTACCTGAGCCTGCCTCGGCCTCAGCCTCAGCCTGCCTCAGCCTCAGCCTGCCTCAGCCTCAGCCTCAGCCTGTCTCAGCCTCAGCCTGCCTTAGCATAAGCCTCAGCCTCAGCCTCAGCCTGCCTCGGCTTGCCTCGGCCTCAGCATGAGCCTGCCTCGGCATCAGCCTCAGCCTCAGCCTGCCTCAGCCTCACCCTCAGCCCGCCTCAGCCTCATCCTGCATCAGCCTTAGCCTCAGCCTTCCTCAGCCGCAGCTTGCTTCAGCCACGGCCTCAGCCTCAGCCTCAGCCTGCCTCAGCTTCGGCCTCAGCCTCAGCCTGCCTCGGCTTGCCTCAGCCTCAGACTCAGCTTCAGCCTGCCTCAGCCTCAGTTTCAGCCTGCCTCAGCCTCAGCCTGCATCAGACTCAGCCTCAGCCTGCCTCGGCCTCAGCCTGCGTCAGCCTCAGCCTCAGCCTGCCTCAGCCTCACCCTGCCTCAGCCTCGGCCTCAGCCTGCCTCGGCGTGCCCCAGCCTCAGCCTCAGCCTGCCTCGGCCTCAGCCTGCCACGGCCTCAGCCCGCCTCAGCTCGGACTTTCCAAATATGGCACAGGACTAATGTTCTGGGAACATGAAGATTACGAAGTGGCCCATAGTTGGCTCCGGGCAATCAGAATGTGGCCTGGGAATGGTGTTCTGGGAACACGAAGAACACGAAGTGGCTTACAGTTGGCTCCAGGCATTCAAAATGTGGCCTGGGAATGGTGTTCTGGGAACGCGAAAAACACGAAGTGGCTTACAGTTGGCTCCAGGCATTCAAAATGTGGCCTGGGAATGGTGTTCTGGGAAGACGAAGAACACGAAGTGGCCTACAGTTGGCTCCGGGCATGCAAAATGTGGCCTGGGAGTGGTGTTCTGGGAAGACGAAGAACACGAAGTGGCCTACAGTTGGCTCTGGGCATTCAAAATGTGGCCTGGGAGTGGTGTTCTGGGAAGACGAAGAACACGAAGTGGCTTACAGTTGGCTCCGGGCATTCTAAATGTTGCCTGGGAATGGTGTTCTGGGAACGCCCAGGGATCCCAAAGAATTGTTAAGGATTCCTAAAGAATCCTGGGGCTGACACTTTTGTCCGGATCTGTCCGGACCCCGCCCAGACCCCCTTGGGGCGTCAAGGTGCTCTCTTTTGAGCCCACTAGAAACTTATCGGCAAAAGTTGTTAGGTAAAACACACACGGTTCCGCAACATTGGTTTGCTAAAAAAGCTTCCGCGCGAGCTCTTGCGAAATCTCAGGAAAACCACAGTTTGTTCAAGAGTTTCACCAAATGATACCAAACGGGCCTCGCGCGCGCGCGTGTCGAAATCTGTCGAACGCCCTTGCGCGTGTGCCGTCGCGAGAATCCTCTACAAAAAAATGAGACGAAGTGCAGGCGCGCGTCGTCGCGCGCGTATGCCGAAATCCTTCAAAACCCTTCGGTTTCGGCAGGAGTTCAAAATCGCGTGTCCAAAAACATACAAAATCACAAGGTTTCAAAAAGGGTTTTTCAAAATCACACAATGGTACCAAACGGGCCTCGCGCGCGCGCGCATGTCGAAATCTGTCGAACGCCCTTGCGCGTGTGCCGTCGCGAGAATCCTCTGCAAAAAACGGGACGAAGTGCAGACGCGCGCGTCGTCGCGCGCGTATGCCGAAATCCTTCAAAACCCATCGGTTTCAAAAGGATTTCAAAATCGTGTGTTCAAAAAACATAGAAACACACAAGGTTTCGCAACACGGATTTTCAACAAAAGCGTGCGCGCGCGCTCTTGCGTCGTCGTCGTCGTCGCCGTCCTCCCTCCTCCCGCGTCGTCGTCGTCGTCGTCGCCTACGTCGACCTCTGTCTTTTCTCGTGTTCGTCGTCGTCGTCCTCTTTGGCGTCGTGGTCGTTTCCGTCGTCGATTGTCGCCGTGTCCCGTCTTCCTCCTCCTCCCTCGTCGTCGTCGTCGTCCGCGTCGGCGTCTCGTCGTCGTCCCTCCTATTTCGTCGGTCATCGTCTATCGGTCGTCGTCTATCGGTTCCGTCGTCGACTTCCCATCCTCCCTCGTCGATGCGTCGTGGCGTCGCCGGTCCTTCCTCCTTCTCCACTTCGTCGTTCCCGTCGTCGCCGTCCTCGCCTCCCCCTCGTTGTCGTCGTTGTCCATCGTTTGTCGCCGTCGTCGTTCTTCCTCCATCCCCTTCGTCGTCTCCCGTTGGAGCGACGCGTCGTCGTCTTCGTCGTCGTCGTCTCGTTGTCGTCCTTCGTCGTCGTCTACAGATCGGAAGCGTCGTCGTCGCCGCCGTCGTCGTCGTCGTCGTCGGCGTCGGCGTCGTTGACGTCGTCGTCGTCGGTGTCGTCGTCATCGTCGTCGTCGGCGTCGTCATCGTCGTCGTCGTTGTCATCGTCGTCGTCGTCGTCGGCGTCGGCGTCGTCGTCGTCTTCGGTGTCGTCGTCGTCGTTGTCGGCGTCGTCGAAGTCGTTGGAGACGTCGCCAGTGTCGTCGTAGTCGTTGTCGTCGTCGTCGTTGTCGCTGTCGTCGTCGGCGTCGCTGTTGCTGCCAAGTGCCATTTGGTACCCACCCTCTCGGTCTTAAGAGATGTTCCGAACCAAGTTGCGGGTGGGTGGGTGGGATGTTTGCGCGGAGCGGTGGAGTGGACAGGTCACATGCGAACAGAAATTAGTTGCCAACCACATAGATTGCGCCACATCCAATGCATTGCACAAATTGCACCACCAAGAAGCATCACATGGATCGCACCAAAAAGGTTGCACTACACAGTGCAAGTTCCTATAACCTGTAATATAGGTATAATATGTGTTATATATATATAACATATATAAATACATATATATATAGATATATATTATATATATATATAATATATATATATATGATAATTATAATATATAATATTATATCAGTACATACATATATTTGAGTAGCCCCCCCCCACATGATCATACAGTTTCGTCTTTACCGCGGCCGCCGATCGATATCTTCTTTCTCCGTTCCCTTCTCCTGTCTTTTCCTTTCTCTCCTCCTCCTCTTCTTCCTCCTCCTCCTCCTCCTCCCCGTGCTATTCATTCTCGGAATCATCGAAATCGTCAGAAACTAAAGAAAACCTTCAAGAACAAAAAAAAAGATCTCTGTAGAATCTCTGGGAAGGCTGGTGGCCAAAATTCGCCAGAAAACATAGTTTGTTTGGTTGTTTGGGATTTTTTGTTTTTTTGTTTTTTTTTTTTTAATATGTTTTGAAGGTTTTCTTTGATTTTGGCGATTTCGCTAATCTCGCCTCCTCCTCCTCCTCCTCCTCAGTCTCCTCCTCCTCCTCCTCCTCGTCCACCCCCTCCCCCTCCTCCTCCTCCTCCTCCGCCTCCACCTTCTCCGTCTTCTCCTCCCGCTCCCCTCCTTCTTCTCCTCCTTCCCCCCTCCCCCTCTTCCGTTATGCCGCCGGCCGTCAGCATGGGGGTAGGCACCGCAATTCCACCGATTGCTATCCAATCTGTCGCAACCATTGCGTTGCTATGTTTCCAGGCGGAGCGCGCGCACAGAGGTCTACAAAAGATGGTGGTTCATACGTGCGCGCACGCATCGCACCGACTGCCATCGGCTACGACGGCGTCGTGCATCATGCGCGCTCGCATGGCGCGGCCGCCTCCTCAGTCAGCCTCGCTGCGGCGCGCCGTCGCCGACTCAGAGGGCGGCTCCCCCTCGTCAAGCACGCGCGCGAGCTCTGCCGACAGACCGTCGTCATCCTCGACGTCGATCGTTTCACTGTGGGCCGAGGCGGCAATGGAAGCGAAGATCGCCCTCTGCTCATCGGCATCCACGGGCGACAACGGAACACCGCAGCCCATCATGAGCCCCCTCGCCCTCTTCACTGGCGGAGGCGAGGACAAGTCCTCGAACGCACCGCGGTGCGCCTTGGCGAGGCTCTTGAAAATCGCGAGCTGCTCGTCCTGGTCCTCCTTGGTGAGCTCGCCGCAACGCCCAACGATGTTGGGCTGCGCGGAGCTGGCGGCGCGCGAGCTGTCTTCTGGCGGTTCGTCCATTCCGCCGCCGCAGGCGAACACGTCCTCCTCCTGGGACAACTCGGCTGGCGGCTGGGAAAACGCCGAGGCGGCCGCGGCCTTCTGGCGGAGCGCTGGCCGCGCCTGGATCGAACCCTGAAACGTTGCCGACAGCGGAGACAACGCGCGCAGGGCCATCGCCGAAGATAGGAGCAACATGGACAGTCGCAATAGTGGGCACGTCAAGGCCCGCGACCACATCGCTCATGTACACAATCGACCAAGCCTTCTTTTCGGCGTAGTCTGAGGGGAGCGGGCGGATGGCTGGCGACGTCGTGTCCCGCACTTCGCTGACGAAGAGGTCGGGGCTCCTGGGGTTGGGCCACGGCATGAACTCTGCACCATCCTGCAGGTTGGCGGATGCCGCGCGCCAATGCACGCCGAGGTCCGTCACCACGATGACGTGCGCCCTGGCGAGGATGGCGTTGAAGTCCTCCTCTGTCCTGACACCCCCCAGAGACGGCGCGATGATGCGCTTGAGCAGGTCGAGGCCGTGCCTGGTTAGCGTCGCGGCATCCAGCGCCGCCTTCTCCGCGTCGCGGTCGTAGGGGTTCGCGACGGCCTGTCTGCGCGACCCTTGCTCGAAAGCGCAGCCGCCCCACCGAGCCCACAGCAGGGCGTCCTCTTCCTGGGGTTTCAAGATAGCCGTGAGCACATCAGCGGATACCTTCAAGCGGCCAAGCGTTCGCCCGATCACCAACGCCACCGCGACTTCCACTTGGGAGGGCGATGCGGTGGGAAGAACCGCAGCCCCCCTGGAAGCCGCGGGCGGCAATGGCGTGGGCCACGCCAGGCCACCGAACATTCTGAAGCAGGCCGTCGTCGAAAATGCCAGGGAGGATTTCCGTCGTCGGCTCGCCCTTGAAGAAGTCCATGTACTTCGCCGTCAGGAAAGCGATCTCATCGGCGGTGCCCTTCTTCTGTATGCTGCGCGCCGAATGAACCCAAGCAAGCGTCTTCGAACCGTTGCTCTTGCCAACTCTGGACTTTCCGACCCACACCATCCCGCGCACGTGGAGCGCGCCAATCATCAGGCGGAGGACGCCATTGAGGAACCAGCCAGAGAAGTCTTTCAGTGTCAAACTCCAGCGCGAGATCGGTTTGGCATTCGTCCTGCCTTTCTGGCAGTTGCGCAGCGCAGTCTCCACCTTGGACGCAGGCCATCCGGATATCTTCGAACCCTCCCTGTTGACCGCTGCGTCAGCCCATTCCATGAACTGGTTCCTGTTATTGCCGCGGGGGCCGTGTTCACGGATGAACGTGTGACCTTGCGCGCGCTCGCCCTCCTCTAGCGGCTGCTTCCGCTCGTGCTGCGGCTTGATCGTGAAGTACCTTGCGGTGGGGGCGCTGGATAGGCATACATTCGGTGGGAAGCCCAGGGGGTCCCGATCGCTGGGTCGCCACATATAGGGCGCTCAAATCGTTTTGAAGCACGGGGCGGGGGACCGCGCCTGAGTTGGGGCGGGCAGGGTGGGGATCCTTATCCGAGCGCGCCCACCGTATTTGATAGCCCTCGAGCTTCTCCAGCATGAACTGGAACGCAATCGACCCCGTCCGAAAGTTTTTGCCGTAGTCGATGTTGTGGGCCTCTCCGCGAGCACATTCGAGGACGGTCGCAGAATCGACTCTGTTTTTCTCGAAAGAAACGACCTTGAGGATGCGGTATGCCGAACACTCGCTGTCTTCTGGCTTCTGGCGAACGACGAAGATCGGCATCGTGTACAGGACGACGGGCTCCTGCTTGAGCGGCAGCAGCTCCTGCAAATCCTTGAACTTACCCCGTGCGCACAACTCGTGCACCTTGTCGAAGTCAACCGGGCCCTCGTAGTTGGATGCCACGTCGGCGAAAGCTACCAACTTCGCGGCACTCGAATTCGCGATCGGTAGCAGTGGAAGGTCGAAGATAGAAAGGTCACCAGCGAAAGCCAACCTGTCTTTTTTGACGCACTTCGAGGGGTGGTAGTCTAACCTGCCGCCGCTGACCATCAACGACGCCTCCTCAAAGGTGAGCTTGCCGTCTCCCTCGGCGCCGTGCGCAACCTGCCCCAGCGACTGCACCTGGTCAGCAGGGGCGCTCGCCATGATTCGTGGCGAGAGAAAGGCGGGTCGGGCGGTGGCCTTGGATGACGGGCAACAGCGCGTCAGCGTTGATCACAGACGGCCGCGGGTGCCAGCTGAGCACCTGGGGAGGGAGCGACGACGACGAACGACGCACACTGAAGATGGAAGTCAGAAGTAAGAGAGCGTGGGCACGGCGACGATGAGTCAAAGATGTGGCACGGCTGCGGCGGGGACAATCAACGCGACGTCAACCGCGCGCACTCGGGAACACATGCGCGCTGTATTTCTTTTTTGTATGTTAAGAATATATATATGTATATAAACAAAAAATGGACATCGGCACTCCGTAAATAAAAGCACACCCCTCGACATCGGCACTCAGTGCGCCGCGCCCATGACCTCCCAGATGGCATCCGCGGTGGCCGCCCACATATCCTTGCCCTTGTTCCAGTTCTCGAACTGGGCCGAGCGAACCGAAGCCGCGATACGCCTGCTGCCTGGGAGGCCCGTGCGCGTGCCAATGAGGGGTTTTGATGGACCCCCAGGCGCGGTCGATGATCTGCGCCCCTGCCCTCACCCTGATCTTGGAGCCGTCGGGCAACTTGTGGGTGACAACCTTCGAGTAGACTGGCTTCAACCAAACCCACTTCCTGCCGATCTTCTTCCGCTTCTTGCAGTGCACGACGTGGTCGCGCACGAGCCCCGACGCGCGCGTTTTGTAGCTGCGGGCCCCGTCAGAGTGCAAGATGACCTTCCTGTTCTCTAAGCGGCGTTTTAGGAACGGCGCCCAATCCGTCTTCTTGATGGCGCCTGGGCCTGGCGCGTTGGCCTCGGTGCCGCCTGGCTGGGTCTTCCACAGAACGAGGCTATCAGGGCGCCCGCGCTCGACGACGCCCGCCCACTGTTCCCGCGCCTTGGAACGACCGTCGTCGGACAGCTGGGCGCGGAAGACCGACTCATCCGCCTCCGCGTCGAACCATCGCCGCTGAGCTTTGTCGCCGAAGACAACGTTGGGTTCCTTCTTTTCCACGTAGATCTGCCGCGCGGTTGCCACGGCCGCGCTCATGTCCTCGATCATCTTGTGGCCGGCACCTGTCAGCAAGTGTATCTCGGCGGTGGTCATGCCGAGCGTGAGGCAGAAGAGGACCTTGGCCTTCGTCGACAAACTCGACGATTGGCAACCCCCGCCAGACTTGAAGACGGGGTGGGCGGTGCACGGGTTGACGGTCTTGCCGCACAGGCTACCGCTGTTGCATCGCCAATGCGGGCCGCGATTGTCATCCTGCACCCGCGCGCCGCAGGTTCCGACGCCGCAGTGAGGGCAGGTGCGGCCTTCCCAGTCAAGCAGGATGCCATCCTCGAGGTGCAGGTCTACCATCCGGTCCGCAGTTTTCCCGTGGAAGCTGTCGTAGTTGCGGCACCAGGTTTCGCGCCCCTTGCGGGATTTCACGGTCCTCTTCCCGTGGCGCACGTACTCGACCTTCTCCGCTTGCTTCCTGCGCTGGCCCATCCTGTCCTTGCACCTCTTGCGCAAGGGGAACGGCCTGAAGGCACTCGCAGGCCGCTTCTTCGGCGCGGAGGCGGCAGCAGGGCGTTTGATAGCACGCTTTCCCATCGCCGACGGTGGCAGAACGGTGGCCCAGACGGTCGGTTGAGAAAAACGCACTGAGCCAACATGTGCTGCGGGTGGGACTGGGGCCCTCCTTGTCTGGAGGTTCGTCGGCTTCCTCTGGTCGTGGCGGTGGCGCTGTCGGTAGTTATGGTAGGAGTGGTTGTAGTAGCAACAGTAGTAGTGGTGGCAGTAGTACTAGTCGTCGTAGAGCTGTAGCAGCAGTAGTTGCAATAGAAATGGCAGTGGTAGTCGTAGTAGGAGAACACAAGCCCTACGACGCCCGTATCAGAGAGGGCATCCTAAAATCAGGATGCCCTTTTTGTGCAGCAATGCGCCTGTTCACGTTAGACTGAACATGCTTGTCGGCGGCTCCATCGTCGCCTGCTTTTCTGGGTGGGTGGTTCGTCTTGTTGTCTTCATACCATCATTGCACCGCTTTTCCTACGACGCCCGTATCGGAGAGGACATCCTAAAATCAGGATGCCCCTTTTTGTGCAGCAATGCGCCTGTTCACGTTAGACTGCACTTGCTTAGCGGCGGCTCCATCGTCGCCTGCTTTTCTGGGTGGGTGGTTCGTGTTGTTGTCTTGATGTCATCATTGCACCGATTTTCATACGACGCCCGTATCAGAGAGGGCATCCTAAAATCAGGATGCCCTTTTTGTGCAGCAATGCGCCTGTTCACGTTCGACTGAACATGCTTGTCGGCGGCTCCATCGTCGCCTGCTTTTCTGGGTGGGTGGTTCGTCCTGTTGCCTTGATGTCATCATTGCACCGCTTTTCCTGCGCGGCATCCTGCTGATGCCGTTGCGCCGCCCCTCTTGCCTGGCAGAGGCGCGTTCCGCCCTCCATTCCCCCTGGTCCGCCTCCTCCTCCTCCTCCTCCTCCTCTTCCTCCTCGGTCGGCCCCCTGCTTTGCCTCTGGTCGTGCTCCCCGCCGCGCCGTGCCTCTCTTTTCCCGTTAGCGAGCGAAGCGTTATTTGGCCTCGCGGCGGGCTCCTAGAGTTTTGCCGAGTTGTCCTGAGAAATGCGAAGGATGGCCCTCGAGTGAGTGACCCTCCAAGTCGTCCAGTCCTTCAGAAGCTTCGCCGCCTTCGGCGGCAGCTCCTGGTCGCACGCGCGCGAGAAAGCTTCGAACCAGGACTTCCAGGCCTTGAGGGCCTTCGCGTCTGCAGCTCCCTTCGCCTGTGCGTTCTCCTTGGCCGTGTTGCTCTCGGCCAGCTCCCTCGTCAGTTTCAGCGATCGCGCCTGCGCGGGCGAGGCAGCACGGCATCCGAACAGACGGGGGGGATTTCGGTGGCGTGGACTTGCTCGAGTTGCGTTTGCTTCGTGTTTGGTGCTCTTTGCTGGCGGTGCTGTCGTTGCGGTTGCGGTCGTTGCGGTTGCGGTCGTTGCGGTTGCGGTCGTTGAGGTTGTTGCCGTTGCGGTTTTTCTATACGCAGTTGTTTCGTGCGTTTGCGTCCTGCTTGGTTGCCCTTGCGTCGTTGCTGAGTACCCTTGCTGCGTGTGGTGTGTTTGCCGTCGTTGCGACGTTCCTTGGTGCCGTTCCGTCTTTTGCGGTTGCGGGCAGGGTGGTGGTGGTGGTGGAATTTCAAAACGTCGTGTCCCGAAGCTGCTCGGCGAGCTCCCAGTTGTCCGCCGCCTCGCCCTGGCACCACCCAACCTGAGCACGAGCAGGCGGGACAATGCGTTTTGAAGCGCAAAGAGGAGGATAGATCGCAGCCTGCCCTTCCAGGTCCGCGATCTTCTTCAACAGCGGCCTCTGGAATCGCATCTTGAGCTTGTGTTTCGCCGCTTTGACCTTGTCCTTTTTGACTCTGGCCTTGTACACGCGGTTGTTCTCGAGCTTGCGGTCGTATTGCTCCGTGCCGCGTTCGGGGTTGCCCATGGTTTCCCAGCGGGGCGCTGGCTAAGCGAAGCGAAGGCGGCCTTGAACACGCGTGTGCTGCACGAAACAAAAAATGAGAAAGAGAACGGGTGAAGAAGGAGGAAGAGGAGGAGGAACAGGAGGGGGAGGAGGCAAATGGGGAGGAGGAAGAGGGAGGAGGAGGAGGAGGACGAGGAGAGGAGAGGAGGAGGAGGAGGAAGAGGAGGAGGAGAGGAGGGGACGAGGAGAGGGAAAGGAGGAGGAGGAGGAGGAACGAGAGGAGGAAGAGAGGAGGGGGAGGAGGGGGACAGGAGGATGAGGAGGAGGAGGAGGAGGGGAAGGAGGAGGGGGGGAGGAGGAGGAGGAAGAGGAGGAGGAGCAGGAGGAGGAGGAGGAGGAGGAGGAGGAGGAGGTGGAGAGAGAGGGACATCAGGAACATGAGGAGGACGCAGAAATTGGATGCAGAGGTTGAGGAATAGAAATGGGTTGCAACCGATTGTAACGCGGTCGCTTGGATTGAAATGCGCCGCGAAAGATGGAGCTGATCCCTAAGCTTGCAATCCATTGAGCTGCATCCGTTTGGATTGTAATCGAATGGGTTTCGACTGCCAGCGCATCAACACATCACGAAGAAGAGCATGATGAGCGAAAGGCGAGGAACACTAGAGAGATGAAAGGGGAATGTGTATGACCATGTGGGGGGGCGAGCTTATTTTTACACACGCATACATATGCTGCACCACGCCGGTGGAACCACACATATCGCGCACCACATATATATATATATATATATATTGCACCATATTGAGTGCACCACGTCAATTGAACAGCATAGAGCGCACAACCTTGTTTGTGCCAAATCGATTGCGGACCGCATCTATCACATCACACAGACTGTTCCACAATTATTGCACAGCATATGTTGCATAACCATGTAGATTGCACCACACAAGTTGGTCCCCATACATGCCACAATACATGTTGATAGAACACACATTTATTTAATCGCTTCGCTCATTCCGCCGGCCCATATTGTCGCACCGTTGTGGGCTAGCCGAGTTTTGGGGCCTCTTGGGGGCCGTTTTGGGGCCTCTTGGGGCCTCTTTTGGGCCTCTTGGGCGCCTCTTGGGGCGTCTTGGGGGCCTCTTGGGGGCCTCTTGGGGCCTTTTTGGGGCCTCCTGGCCGCCTTCTGGGGCGGAGGGCTCGATTTTTCAGTTCTCTCGAGCCCCTCTTGGGCCGTTTGGGGCCTCTTGGAGCCGTCTCTTGGGCCGTTTCGGGGCCTCTTGGAAGCCGTGGGCCGTTTTGGAGCGTCCGGGCCGTCTTGGAGCGTCCGGAGCCGAAAAAGCCAGAACGCAAAAAAACATATAAAAAACAATGAAAATCAACGATTTTGGCTTCTTGGGGCCCTCTTCGGAGGCCTCTTGGAAGGCCCTTGGGGCGTCTTGGAGGCCTCTTGGGCTGTCTTGGGGACATGTTGGGCGTCTTCGGGCGATCTTTGGCCGTCTCGGGGCCCTCTTGGACCGTCTTGGAGGCTTCTTGGGGACCTCTTGGCCCGTCCTGGGGCCCTGTAACAGAACTCCGGCATCTCTGGCCCGACCTTGCCGGGGACTTGCCGGGACCTTGCCGGGGTACTTTTCGTCCGGGGACCCCCAGGGGCCCCCCCGCGCGCGTGAACTAGAAATACTGTTAACCAGTTACCGGAGATCTTAGCACGCCCTGGCCCGTTGGGCCGGCGAATTTGGGTCCACGCTGGCGACCCTCGTATGTCTATCAGAACTAATGTGATATGGTGTCTCAGTACGATTGGTATGCTCATTGCTTCAAGGACGTCCCTCAGATGGCTTGCATGGTCACGCTTGGTCGGTAGGTTGGCTTATTATATTCATGGCACACTCGCTGGCAATTCGGTTGATTGGCTTGTTGTCTTCATTGGCAGTTTGCAGTTGATTGCGAGCACGCTTTCCCTGGTAATTCAAGACGCTTCTCGTAACCCCACCAGCCCATCCAGAAACTATATCCAGGCAAGTTGACCTGATCAGGCATGTGGGAAGCACGCAGTGGAATGCTGGCTGGGAAGCCGTCATACCCCAGGAGGGGGAGGTTGGAGGAGGAACCAGGAGGATGAGGGGGAAGGGAAGGAGGGAGGAGGGAGGAGGGAGGAGGAAGATTAGGCGGATCAGGACGAGGAAGAGGAGGCGGGCAAACAGCAAGGCCAGGCCTCTTGGATGGTTCTCGGAGTCTTTTCGGATGCCCCTTGAGAGCTTCTTGTAGGCCTGTTGGGGCTTCTTGGGGCCGATTGGCGGTCCCAGGGCTTCTTGAAGCGTCTGGGGTGCTTCGAGGGGGGGCCTCTCGGGAGTCTGTTGGGAGCCTATAGGGGGCATCTTGGAAGCATCTTGGGTACCTCTTGGGGCCCTCCTAGGGCACTCGGGGAGGGGGTAGACGGGGAGGGGGAAACCCCTCCCCGAATGGGAAGAAAGGAGGGTGGAAGCGGCAGCGCTGCAGTCCACTCACGCCCGAAAGGGTTGGTGAGATTTACAGGGCTCACGGCTTTGGGAGCGCGCACCCCCCTGGTTATGTATGAGGAGTCTTCGTCTCGGGTCCAGGGCCGCATTTGCAGGACCCGACGAGGGGCCGAAAGGCATCCCGTGAGCACAAAATCCAACACAGAAATGGCAGTCGTCGGTGCTGGAGGCGGGATGGCGCTTTTGGGCAGCCTCCGCGGGGTGGACTCGTAGCCTCCGGGAGCGCGAACGCGCCGTGATTCACGAAGGATTGTGGCCTCGGGAGCGCGAACCCTTCGTGATTTACTGGGGGGTGTTGCCTCGAAGGCGCTAACCTTTGTGACCGAATGCGTGATAGTCTACCAAATATTGTAGCCTCGGGAGCGCGAATTCGCCGACAGGTGTTAGGGATCGTGGCGTCGGGAGCGCGCGCGCGTTGTGAGCGCGAGCCCAGCGCAATGGGCTCTGTGGCATCGGGGCGCAAGCTTGTCGTAGGTCGCAGGAGGCATGCGGCTTCGGGGGCGCGAGCGCGTCGAAATGTATTAGGAATTGTTGCCTGGGAGCGCGAATATGTTGTACTTTAGACTTGTGGCCGCCGGAGCGCGGACCTGTCGCAATTTACGAAGGATCGGGTCCCGGTGGCCTCGGGGGCTCGTATCTTACGTACCCCCTGGCCCCCCCAGAAGTTCAGAGTACGTGATTCTGGCGTGCTTGGCGGCCCCTTCGCGCAGACTTCAATCATGCCAGCATGGCTAGTATAAATGATAACATTTGTGAGTACAACTTGGGAACTAGATCAGTTGCAGGGAACAGCAACAGTGCGGCCTATCAGCTGGTTTTGGCCCCAAAGGGGACCAGCTGTTTTTCCCACTCTCATCATTGTGGTATTCCAACGCGTGCCACACGTGCTATTCTCATTATCATCGTTCGTGTTTCTCTTCTCCTTCTTGCTACGCATGCCTTGGTCACCCCTCGCCCGCGCACCTCCGTCGGGCCACGATGTGGCAACCCATCTCTTCCTTGCCCCACTCGTTGGCGCGTCCCCGCGGTGAGGGGGCTTTGAAGGGGGTTGGCCAATGCGGCGTGCCCGCGCCCCATGGCCCCTTCCTCCTCCTCGCCCTCCTCGCCCTCCTTCTCCCCCTCCCCCTCATCCATCCCCCTCCTCATCCCCCTCCCCATCCTCCTCATCCTCCTCCTTCTCCTCCTCCTCCCTCCTCCTCCTCCTCCTCCTCCTCCTCCTCCTCCTCCTCCTCCTCCTCCTGTTTTTCCTTCTGTTGTTCCTCCTCCTGTTTCTCCTCCTCCTGTTTCTCCTCCTCCTCCTGTTTCTCCTCCTCCTCTTTCTCCTCCTCCTCCTCCTCTTTCTCCTCCTCCTCCTCCTCTTTCTCCTCCTCCTCCTCCGTCTCCTCCTCCTCCTCCTCCTCCTCCTCCTCCTCCTCCTCCTCCGCCTCCACCCTCCTCCCTCCTCCCTCCACCCTCCTCACTCCTCACATTTCTCGCCCTCACTCCTCACTCCTCACTTCTCACTCATCACTCATCACTGCTCACTCCCTCCTCCCTGCTTCCTGCTCCCTGCTCCCTGCTCCCTCCATCCTCCTCCTCCTCCTCTCCTCCTCCTCCTCCTCTCCCTCCTCCTCCTCCTCCTCCTCCTCCTCCTCCTCCCTCCTCCTCCTCCTCCTCCTCCTCCTCCTCCGCCTCCTCCTCCCTCCTCCCTCCTCCCTCCTCCCTCCTCCCATCCTCCCTTCCCCCCTCCCTCTCCCCCTCCTCCTCCCTCCTCCTCTCCTCCTCCTCCTCCTCCTCCTCCTCTTCCTCCTCCTCCTCCTCCTCCTCCTCCTCCTCCTCCTCCTCCTCCTCCTCCCCTCCCCTCCTCCCTCCTCCCTCACTCCTCCTCCTCCCTCCTCCCCTCCTCCTCCTCACTCCTCACTCCTTCCTCCTCATCCTCACTTCTCTTTCTCGCTCCTCACTCCTCACTCCTCACTTCTGACTCCTCACTCCTCACTGCTCACTCCCTCCTCTCTGCTTTCTGCTCCCTGCTCCCTCCTCCTCCTTCTCCTCCTCCTCCTCCTCCTCCTCCTCCTTCTCCTCCTCCCTCCTCCTCCTCATCCTCCTCCTCTTCCTCTCCTCCTCCTCCTCCTCCTCCCCTCCTCCTCCTCCTCCTTCTCCTCCTCCTCCTCCTCCTCCCCTCTCCCCAGCCTCCTCGAGGAGGCGCAGGAGGTGGGGGTGGAGGAGGAGGAGGAGGAGGAGAAGGAGGAGGAGGATCAGGACGACGAGGGGAAGGAGGAGGCGGAGTAGGCGAGGAGGAGGATCGGACAGGGAGGACAGGGAGGGGGCGAGGAGGAGGATCGGCGGCGGCGGCCGCGGCGACGACGAGGGCGGCGACGGCGAAGACGACGCCGAGGAACGCTGACGACACAGACGGCGGCGACGACGACGGCGACGACGGCCGCAGCGGCCGGGCCACGCCGCAGGAACACGCGCATGGCAGGCGGGCTCAGCTCCTCGAGCCGGGAGGCCGCCGGCCCGCGCGCTGTTCGGCCGCCGGCCGCCGCCGCGGGCACCTTCGACGGCGGCGACGGTTAAAACCACGGCGACGACTCCGAGGCGGAGAGTCGTCATTCTCCGTGACCGCCGCCAGGGGATCGATCTTCGGGGACATCGACGGGCAGTGGGCACGGACATCGTCGGACCAAGGGGGGGGGGGAGGCATCCACATGCACCTCCCGCCGAGGTCCCCGAAGTTTGCCTCCTCGGCCGGCAACCGTGGGCAGGTCCGCGCCTCGTAGACGACGGTCACGAGGGCGACGACGACGACCACGACGACGGCTGCTACAACGGCGGCGACGGCCACGACGGCTCGGTCACGACGGTTTGGGCCGTCGCCGCCAGGTACGACGAAGATCGTAGGCCGCCGCCACCACGGGCATCGGCGACAACGACGACGACGAAGAGGACGACGACGACGACGACATTCACGGCGGCGGCGGTTTGGGTTCACATGCTATTGGGTTTTTCTTTGGGGTTCCCGTCGCCAAGACCAGGCGCGATTCGGACAATTTGCCACTGAGGACCCCATGTGATGCCCGAAATCTGGTCGGGTTGTCGTCGTCGTCGTCGTCGTCGGCAGCGGCGTGAGTTCCAATTCTCTTGCACGCCTCTGACACCGACGGCCGTGACACCGACGATCGAGGACGACGTATTATTCTGAGCGCAGGTAGGGCATGACCCACCATGGTCGACTTTCGTTGTCGCCCTTCTGTCGGAGGGTCAGGGGATGGTGTTTTTCGTCGCGCAGGTAAGCCAGGTCCGTGTCGTGTCGACGCAGATGGCTGCGACCCTGGCGCGTGCGGCCAAGGTTGGTCGCCGCCAGTGGCCCAGAATCGGCCAATTTTGGAACGACCTGGCGACCGAGGAGCCGCGGGTCGTTCCAGGCCGAACGGCCAGCACGGTGTCGGACGCCAGTGCGGGGGTCGACGCGACACGAGCTTGCCCTGTGTGTCTTCCGCGGGCCTCCTGCTCCTCGCCTCAGGTCGGGCACGTCCCCCTGCAGGGGGATCCTGGGCGAACAAGTACAAATAGGCACACCATACCCCAACAGTGGTCAAGGAATGGTCAACACATCGTCCCCGGGCTATTTGTGTACTGGTTTGGGAATATCCCTCCTGTGGAGGGACAGGCCCGACTGAGTCCTCGCCTCGTCGAGGCAGCGACGCCCTCGGCGGCTCCCTGGCGCGCGGGCCAGCCGGGCGGGGCCCTCCGTGGGCCTCGGAGGCCCTGCGGAGGCCCCATCGCGGCGGCGGCGGCCGCGGCGGCTCCGACGCCGCCGCCGCGGGCGACGAAGGGCAGCGGCGGCCAGGCGGGGGGGGGGGGACGTCCAGGAGCTTGGCATCGTTCGGACGTGTGCATTTTTTCTCGGCGAGGACCATCGAGGAGCATCCTTGATCATTTAGAGAAAAAATGCTCACACGAAATCGAAACATGCACGGGGAATGGACGTCCGAGCGATGGCGAGGGAGCCGGGGGTCGGGATCCCGCAAGCTCAGGAGCGAAAGAAGGACGTGCACGTGCACGAGTCCGCGCTGGTTTCGGGAGGCCGCATTGCGCGGATGTTCGTGTCGCGCGGCAGGTCTCGGAGGTCAGGGGGCCGCGTGCATGTACACAGCTGGGCGCGTACGTCCTTTGTGGGCTCTTTTGCAAAAGGGGGGGGCCCGGGGTGTGTGTGAGAGAGTTCGATCGGTGTTTGCACCGAACCGCCCAAAACAGATGCCCCCCAGCCGCCGGGCAGCTCCCGCTATTTACCGGTGGGCGTCGGTTCCCCGCGGTGCCTCAGGAAGGAAAGGAACACAGACACAATGAATCGGCGATTTCCCAGAAAGTATTGGAAAATATGGGAAGTGGGGGGAAGACGAGAACCCAGAAAACATGGGAAAATATGGGGTATCTTGTTATTTGTGTGTATGTGTTTGCGTGTTCCAGGGTCCCTTCAAATCTGGAGCGGCGGCGAGCGAGGGGGGAAACCGAGAAGGGGAAGGCCTTCGCAGAAGGCGGCGGGGCTTCTCGGAAGGCCTCTGGCCGTCCGGGAAGCTCTTGCCCGTGCCTTCGGGGCAGGGCCTCGAGAGCTCCTCGGAAGGCCGGGGGACGTCCGAGCCTTCCGAGGAGGCCCGACGCGGCTCGCTTCCCCCCCGGGCGCGCCGCTTGCTGGAGAGACAGCAATCAGTATCGTTCAATCGACCCCCATCCCCATCCCCATGCCCTTCGAGACCCCCACCAATTTACCACCCCAGTTGGGGATACACCCCTCGAAACCCGAAGGGAACGACTTATATCCCCATCTAGGGGGGTAAATCGGCCAGTGGGGCCCAGGCCACACCGCTGGGGATGGGGATCGGTCAAACGATGCTCAAGCAACAGGGCGGAGTGGCCCGGCCCGCGGGTGCCCCCCCACCCCGCCCGGGAGGGAGCGTGCGGCCTCTCTCTGCATCGAGGGGCCCCTGGCCGACCCGTCGGCGAGGCACCGCCGCATGCCGGGGCCACGATTCGTCTCCTGGAGCTGGTCCCCCGGACCGTTCCTCCTCAGAGGGGGAGGAAGAGAAGAAGGGGGAGGAGGAGGAGGAGGAGGAGGAGGAGGAGGAGGACCAGTGGAAGCCCAAGAGTCATCAACGATGTTGGAGTATACCCTCCCTCCAAGCTCCCTCTTCAGAGGCCCCTACAACGGTTCATTTCCACTGAGGGAACTGCCTCGTTGGAAGACAACCGTGTGAAGACCCTGAAGCATGCCAAAACATTGTTCTCTGGATTCCAACGCCACGGATCAACCTGCCTGTTGCGTCTTGACGATGTCGAGTCGTGCCAGAGCACCATTCCTGGGACTTCAACACCGCGAATCAGCATAACATTGTTACACCCTCATAGTCCTGCATCCGTCCAAAACACCATTTCTGGTGTGCTGATCGTGGGAATCCGTGAAACTCCTTCAAAGTTTAACGAATGTGCGCGGCGCTAAGGCGAGAGCCACATTTTGAAAGGGAACCGCCCTGAATCCGTGAATCTCTTGCAAATCTTTAAATTCGGATGTGCGCGGCGCTTCGGCGAAGCCACATTTTGAGAGGAACCGCCCTGAATTCACGAAATTCCTGCAAAGCTTCAAAAACGAATGTGCGCGGCGCTGAGGCGAGAGCCACATTTTGAAAACGACCCGCCCTCAACCCGTGAAACTTTTTCACTTGTGTTCGAGCGAATGTGCGCGGCGCTAAGGCGAGAGCCACATTTTGAAGACGGCCCGCCCTCCATCTGTGAAACGGTTGTCAATGTTTTAAGCTTCAGGATCATAAATAATGAGGAAGTCTCGGGCAGGACGCCTGCCCCGCCCTAAAAACGGGCCTCGCAGTGCGACAGGGAAAAATCATCGATCAGGAAAAGCAATGGAGGAGGAGGAGGAGGAGGAGGAGGAGGAGGAGGAGGAGGAAGAGGAGGAGGAGGAGGAGAGAGGAGGAGGAGGAGGAGGAGGAATAGGGCGAGCTCCAGATGTCGCCTGCCGCCTCGGGCAAGCCGCCCCAATCGCGGTGGCGGATTTCACGAGAGGCACGACGACGAGAACACCGACGACAACGACCGCGGCCGCGACCGTGACGGCGACGGTGGCCACGAGTCGTGACGGTCAGGGCCCACGACGACGGCGGCGAGGACGGGTGCCAGGGAGGAGTGGAGAGCGAGTGAGGAGGGAGGACAGAGGAAAGGAGGACGCAGGGAGGAACGAGGGAGCACTTCAAAGTCCAGACGGGCGACGCAGAACGACGGGTTCGACTGTGCGGACATTCGCGCGCAAGTTCTTTGCGTAAGACGGCGCGGCGCGTAGGCGCCCTCGTTTCCACCACTGCCGCGCTGGCGGCCCGCGCAAGCCTTGGCAAGAGGTGGCTGTGCCATATTGCGTGAGACCCGTCTCTTTCTTGAAGCTCAAACGCTCACGTGTTTTATGTCCTGTATTCTCCGCCGAGAACCCCGGCTCGCCAGTGCAGCTGCCTCCCCCCAGGTAGAGGGGGGTGGCCGTCTGCATGCATGAGTTTACCTTTGGCAGGTCGGCGTAGCGTTCGTTCTTCGCTGACTGGCGACCGTCTGCTTCACGCCACTGTGCTGGTCGCACCGTGGTGAGGTTCAGTGGTCACGCTCCCCTCCTCTCCTCCCCTTCCGGAGAAAGAAAGCCCCCCCTCGGACGAAGCCAGGACGAGGATAAACCCGTTCCAGAGCGGTCCTGAACGCTCTCAGAGCTTTTGGAACGCTCTGAGAAGGCCGCGGCGCCCGAAGCATCCTCCAGAGCCGCCAGATCTCAGAGATTCTCGATTCATCCTCGCCTACTTTCATCCTCGCCCTGGCTTCGACTTAGACGAGCGCGCCCCCCGGTCCCTACGCATTCCCGCCCGGTCCCTCAGGCGGGACGGAGGCCAGAGCAGGGCACGCGCGAAAGCACGCGGGTCCGATGCCGATCTGTTTTCCCCCCCCGCCGCCCGCCCCCACGAGCGGAGCGGAGCGCGTGGTGTGTGAGGAGAGGGCGGCGGCCCGCGCCTCGCGCTGGCTGCGCAGGGCTGGTGCGTCCGCCAGGTTCGCACTCCTCGAGGAGGAGATCGACCACATCATTGGTTTGCCCTACAGCTGAAATTCTCGTCGAGTCTAGGAATCAAGTAATGAATCGAATTCTGCAGGTCTCGGACATGTCTCGCAGACTCTAGGACACAACTGTTTGAGGTAGGCTGTAGTCGATCACCTACTCGAATTCCGCCGGGCGCACGTGCAGCCAGAATTGACTTACCTCCCAGGTGCGGTGGTTCTGGCGCACCGTGCACCAGTGGGCCGAGGAGGGCCGCCAGGACCACCCCCGACGGCGCGCGCGGGCGGGGGCTCTCAAGCGGAGCCTCGGGGGATGCCCAGCGGCGGCGCCGGCTCTCTCTGGAGGTGGGCGGGGGGTCGGGTGGTGTTACAGTCGGGGCGCTGAAGAAGGAACCCTTTTCGTTGGGGAGGGGCTCCGTGTTCCTTGATTGTGTCACAGCTTGCCTTAGGTTGTCCTTAGGTTTTCGATGGGAAATCGAACTTTAACTGATGGGAAACAGGGGCCTCGTTCCTTATTTAGGGTTCCTTAGGTCAACGGCCCGACTGTATAGAAGTGCCCATGTCGGCCGCGCACATGAGGGGGGTAGAGGGAGTCGAGCAGTCTCGAAGCGACCGGGCTTGCCTATAGGCCCAACAAAGAGTATTCTGAGAACCTCGTGTGGTTTGCACGGAACGTTCGTAGAATATGTCTGGCTGAGATTGTTTTGGTTTAGTGCATCGGGTTCATGTTAGAACAATATTGCTTGTATGGTTAGAACATGTTTGGTTCTAAGAGCAAACCGTGGTAGGCCTAAGGGATGCCAGGACGGTAGGTCCCTGCTCAAGAGAAGGGGGAAGGCTTCTCTTGGCATCGTTCGGGCGTGTGCATTTCTCTCGGCAGTGACCATCGAGAAGAATTTGGGCCATCTTACGAACAATACGCGCACGAAGCCGAACAAATGCACGGGGGAATGGACGTCCGAGCGATGGCGAGTGCCCGTGCCGGCCGCGCGCAGAAGGGGGTAGGCGGGGGGGAAAGCTTCGCAGAAGCACCCCTGCTTCTGAGAAGGCGTAGGCCTAGTCTACAGATGCAGGGCCGGCGCCTTCTAGAAAGCAGCCTCCTTCCAAGAAGCCCCCACCCCTTCCCCTAACCCCCTTGATGCGTGCCGCCAGCCCTGGCCCAACGTGCCCCCCCAGGATTCTCGAGGGGCGGGCCCGACGGCCTCGAGAGCACCCTTCACGGGCCAGGGGCACTCCTGGCAGCACCCAAGGGTGGGGGGGGGGGCGTCTCGGGTGCCTCGGGGGGGCCTCTCGGGGCCCCTTGGGGGACTCGTGGGAGCCTCGTGGGGGCCCTTTTGGGGGGGGGGCAGGCTGGTTCGACGAAGTCCAGGCCTCTCGCAGGCTGTTGCGCTCTCTCCTCGCAGCGCCTGGAGGTAGGGGTCCTCCTTCTCCTCCTGTTCCTCCCTCCTCCTCTTCCTCCTCCTCCTCTTCCTCCTCCTCCTCCTCCTCCTCCTTTCGTCCTTTCGCCATTTGGCGGCCGCCCGCTAACACGGGCGGACGCCGCTCCTCCTTGGCCGCACGCCGCGGCCTTTTCAGTACCCGAGCACGAAGTGGTTGTACTCGGCCTCCCTCATGAACTGCAGGCGCACCAGGCCCACGAGAGAGCGCAGGAGGTGCGCGATGTAGGCCAAGCATGTCCATGCACCCACTGCCTGGTAGACCACCAAACACGGCCACCACATTTTATAATATAGGGTCCCTTCCTGATATGGAGATTAGATCAGCCACGGACCAATAGTTGCACCCGTAGCACCCTGTGGCACCGACAGTACTTCGTGCAACCTGCCATGGAACTCCATCGACACGCTCTTGGCGAATCTCAGGATACGCTTAACCTGGCTGCGCCTTGTCTCGCGGCACTGGGCAGCCCCAGGACACTTGTCGCGCAGCTTGAGCACCTTCTTTGTGACGTCGCTGGCTGTCCGCGCGCACCTTGTACAGACAGTAGCTTGACCACTCCACTGTAACGTATGCCCCAGCTCCGCGAAGTGGGACTGCGCCTGCACCAACGGTGTCCCAGTGGCGTCGCTCATCTGGTGGTAGTGATCGCCGTCCTCGCCCAACACGGTGGTGGCAGCCGCCAGCGCGTCGTTGACCACCTCCAGTCGCCATGGGCTGAAGGCCTCTCCTCGTGCGGAGCCGAAGAACACCTCCGCCTGAATTGCTTGCAGCCGTGTAGGCCGACAGTGCCTGCGCACCCCCCATCGGAGATTATCCAGATGAGTGTGCGTTCTAGCACGGACCCCGCATGCACAACAACAGTACTCACCTTCGTCAGCCGAAACCCAAAACGTGTGTTCCAGCACCTGCACGACTTCCTTCTGTTTCCTTACAATAGTTTCGTCGGGCACCCCAGATCTTGAGCTGAAACACGCGACATAAAGTGTAGCTGCGAAAACGAGCACCCAGCTCCGCTTGCACCACAGCCGATTTGAACATATTCACATAGCCTTCCGCATAGCCGACCGAACGTGCACCTTCCTTCGCGAAATAGTCCGCCCACGCATTGCCCAGCACCCAGTCCAAGTTGAGCTGTGAGCCAGGACCGCAAGCAAACTTCACATGATCTTGATGTGAGGGACACCAGTGGAATCGCAAAGGAGTCCGGCCAGACCTGCGCCAATGCTCACGTATGCGCCTCCACCAACTCGCATGTCGCGCCTGTGACTGCGAATCCTTCTCTGACCAGCGTATACCTTCGTCGACAAGCCCTGCCAAATCCGTGACCAGCTGCGTCGCCCGTGGGTAGTACCGCTGCGCTTGGAGCACAATATCTTTCTGCTGCCCCTATCGTCTGTTGTGGCCCAGGAAGTCCGCCGTATACCGCTCTCGCAGGGTACCCATACGGTGACATCTGTATGACAGCCCATCCGCACCTGCGCAGCTCAGGTATGCCCGACGGCATCGCCGAGCCGCCCGTAAAGACCCACGTCGGCCATGTCGCGGGGTCGCTATTCCAGCCCCCCCAGAAGAATACCTTGGGACCCTTCGCGCGCGTCTCATATTGCCCTGGGAGCAGTGGCATGCCCACACTGAGGGCGCAGCAGGTGTCCGTCACCAATGGTGTCCGTATAGTACCTGCCTGCAGGATCGCATCCCTATAGTTGACCAATTCCTCGGGCACCAGGTGCCCCTCCTCGTTCTCGCGCAATAGCTGATTGGTTGCAGGGCACTAATAACACACGTTCTCTGGTTCCCCGCCACATCCGCGGCACAATTCATTCTCCGCCTTGCCGAACATGTGCGACTTGACTTTAGCCCACAATGATCCTGACCATAATGCACACAACGCGCCTGTCATCTTAGGATTTTGCAATGCAGCTGTCTTGAACCCGATGCATGCCCTGATGCCGCGTGCCCATAGGTCAACTCCTGGTTGGTCGGCATGGTGCTCCTGTATCCGTCGCATCTGCCACCGTTGCATGCCTGCCCGCGCGATGTCCCGTAGCAAACAGGGACCAACCCGTAGCATCGACCACGTCCTTCCCAGATCGTCCTGCACCATCGCGGCCGATAGCAGTTTCCATCCGACTCGGGCCAGCCGCAACCACACCACTGCCAGCGGGCCCCTTGCCTGTCGCCATGTAGCCGTACCAGCTTAGTACTTCATAGGCCCTTTCCAGCCTTCCCAAGCAAAAGAGCTGCTCCCAAACCACTCTGTGATACGCAAACACAGGAGCTGGGGTACTCTCGAAAATGGGGTCGTACCATGGGTCCGACTGGGTGGCCAGGCATAGCGCGCTGCTGCCCCCGCGCCCAGGATATCCAGCGAGTAACGCCGCTGACTGCCGCAGCGCCTGCAGCTCCGTATCCGAAATGCCGCTGACCGCCGCGCCATGGCCAGTAGAGGGTAATAGCCCTGTGCGCCAGAGCTTGGCGATCTGTGCGCCAGCACTACGTCTGAACCGCATAACTCGCTCCACCAGTTGCTGTAATACCAGATGCCTCTTCACCGCTACTCCTCTACGCATCACCCGACCGTGCAGTGCGTGTCCCAAGTTACGCATGCGAGCCTGCGACGGTATGCTGCAGTAATCCGCCGCCGACCTGGACGCTCTGATAGCAGCGGTACTGGTCGCCACGCAACCTGATTCGCTCGGCTGTATCACCAGCCCGAGCGCCTTCACATCCGCGGTGAATCCGCGCACCGCCTTCCAGTAGCTCCGAAGCTGTCCCAGGTGGCTTCAAACCCATTGTACTGACACATCGTCCACCAGGGCTTTGGGAATCACTGTTGCCGACGACAGCTGTCGAATGGCCTTCAGCGTGAGCACCGTGATCATGTACGTGGACTGGCTGCATCCAGCAAGAATGCCCTGGTTCGAAACAAAAAAGGTTGACAAGGACCCACAGCACTGAATGGCTCGCGGTTGCAAATGATACTGTAGTACCATCCACGTAAGCCATGTCGGAAAACCAACCTCCTCGCTCGGTTGCAGCAACGCTGCAGGTAATACCGACTCGAACGCCTTCTATGCGTCAAGCAGCGCGGTAACAGAATGCTCCGAAAGCAGATGAGCCACTTCTGCATGCAACTTGTGGTCGAATGCGGATGCCGTAGATGAGCGCCCTGATCCCCCAGTGCCCCACATGTCGGCAATACCCGCTCGATCCATCCAATCTCTGGCAACTGCTACTCGTGAGCGTGACCATAGCCTGACCAACGTGTTGACCAAGCAGATAAGACGGCTGCCCCCATCTGGTTTGCCCAAGCGTACCAGGATATTAAGTATACGTTGTGTCGGCCAATACCCCAAAGCCTCGCAACGCATGTACAAAGCAGCAACTGCGTCTAGCCCGATATCAGACACCTGTCCCAGTGCCCGTGGCGCAACCCCTGTTTGCCCCACCGAAGTGGTGGCTGGAAAGGTATAGGCTGCCTGGCGCAACTGCTTCCCTGTGACCGCTGGCAGCGCTGCCCACTGCCCTGCCTCATGCGGTAATTGTAACCCTGGTGCTTCGTGATGCCTCCATACTCTGGACCACTTGTGAAGCTCTCGGTCGGCGACTCCATGTGGACTCGCGTACACCATGGCTGGCATCTTGTCCACGGGGCCTGGCAACTTCGCGCATCGGTGCGCGATGCCCGCTCCATTCTGAAAAGCGTCACGCACCCACTTCTTCCATGCCTTCTGTTTGGTTCGTGTGTCGTGGGCTTCCTGCCGCGCCGCTTCCTGTCGCATTTAGTCAATTGTACTGAGGAGCTCCTGATGGCAGAAGACCTCAGTGCCCACGCGGCAAAAAAGGATCGCGCCCGCGCAGTGACCGTCCGTAGAATACGTCGGCACGTGCCGGTCTCCTTCAAAAATGCGCGCGCCTCCGCCAAGATCTTCGCTACATGTGAACACTGCTGCACCGAAACCTCGCAACGCGCATTGGCCGCCACCAATCGTTGCGCATACTGCTCCAAATGCTGCTGCGCACGTCGAAGGTGACCCGCCCAACTTGCAACGATGGACCAGCAGTGCGTGTCCCAACTGACGTGCGTTCGTCGCCTTGGCCGTACCCATGTGATCTGTGTCCATTTCCAAGCTACTTGTCATCCACGTCCGATATGCTTGACACGGTTGCCTCCCTGTAGCTGCCACCGTGACGCCAGCTCGCTTTCGATGCACTGCAGCACTGTATTCCATGCAACCTGGAGTGAACCATTATCATATGCCTTGGAAATAACCGCTTGCGCTTCCTGCCATGCCAATTCTGGCGGATAATAGCTGCAGCCAACCGGAGGCATCGCACCATGCCCGAGGGGCTCATGCAACACCCGCTTCCACGTGGGCGCATCTTTCGCTAACAGGGGAAAGTGCACAGGCGTATGGGTCTTCACGTTGGTGCCGTGATCAACTTCTGGCTGCCGCGAACGTGACTGTAGGTTAACCGTGACCAGTGCAAAGTCATAAACCGCGCCCATCGCACTCTTCCAGCAAGTCGTTTCCGTTGGTATGTGAATCCACTGTTCTTCCCATACCGTTGGCTCCAGATTCGAATCTCCCAGTACCACCCAGTCCATCCCCAGCACATTGAGCATGCCAGCGCACCTAAGAACTTCATTGATGTAGTGTCGGTTGTCTGGGTTCAAGCCTTGGCCATCGTGGAGATAAATACTCATGATGATTAGGCCCTTCGCAATACCCCAGTGGATATGCGCTGCCACGAACCTTGCGGGCGGAATGCTAAGCTGCCCGACAAAGGGGGCCTCAGTAACCATGACGTCGGAGGTGGTGAGTACGCAGACTCCTCCCGACGTGCCGCCATCCTCGGTGGTCAGCGCCTCCGCCCAGATGCCGTGGTCCCCAACGTCCAGCGCTTCCTTCCTCAAAGCTTGCAGTCGGTCGCCCATTGCGCGATGTTCCTGCACCGCAATGATCTTGCCAGGCGGCTGCTTATCGAGGTAGCGGATCAACGTGCCAGCACCCGTGACATCTACCGTGGTGACGATTCCTTTGACCTCCACCGCGTGCTCGACATCGCGCGTATCCCATCGCCTCGGTGCGAACGTCGTAGTGGTACCCTGCCTAGACAAGGGTGATGCCTCTGTCGGTCCCCTTCCGAGATCCTCAGCCCTCTGCTGCACCTTCGCAGGTTGCAGCGAGCGCATTCCAAGGATGGGGGCAATATCCGAAGACTTCCACATTCGCGCCATCGCCGAACCAGTTGTACCCTGTCCCGACGAGGAAGGCACCGTTGCCGATCCCCCTCCGAGATCCTCGGTCTCAAGCCGCACGGGGTCTCCCAGCTGCGAGAGCCTTCCAAGGATGGGGGCAATATCACTCCCATTGCGTGTCGTGACCGTACCCGTAGTACCCTGCCCCGAAGAGGAAGGCCCACTAGACGTTCCCCCTCCGAGATTCTCGGTCTCCTGATGGAGCCTTCCAAGGACGGGGGCAACGTGCGGCCCGCCATCACTTACCAAATAGGCAGCGCGCTCCAACCCGAACCCACGTTTTCTTGACGACCCATCTTCTTCATTGCCGCAATGCGAGGCAGTATGTGACGAAGTGGGCGCATACCTCCCTTTTCCTTTGGACCCACCACCTGGCTCCAAGGCCATGGGGGTGTCCACATCTGGCGATATGAGAAGTGTGTTCCGATGATCGTTGGAACTCGCCATGGCTTGCGTAGGAAGACGAGGCCAAAGCATCCAGCCTGCCATCCAGTGCCTAATCATAGGGCGAATACGCGTTGACCCGACGGTGCAATACGCTCGCTGCCTGTCGTAGCTTAGTGGCATCGATGCGCTGCAACTCCTCGCTCGCGATCGGTAGCACACCTGCGAACAGCTGCTGCAGCTCGCCCTCTGGGACGTCTTGCAGGGACGGTAGCTCGGGCGGTGGTTCTGGCGTTGCACAACCTTGACCCTCGCCAGATCGGGGGCCAACTTCCGCGCCAGGTCCTGCCGCTGGTGCGCCGTGAACGCCTCCCGCCACCAAATGTTTGAGCTCCTCCGCCTGCACAATATTTTCCAGAAGTCCGTCTTGTACCCCGTACTGTCGTAGGATGTTGCCCAGGTGCTCAGCCGATACAGCGCCTCCAGGGGTGACCACTTGCGCTCCTCCTTGGCCCTCGTCTGCTGGGATCGGGACCACCGTTTGCTTTGCCAACTGTAACCTTTGAGACTCCATTTCCACCAGCTGTACACGAAGTTGCTTGAGCTGCTCTTCCTCATCGTTGATCTCCTTTTCGCAAAGACTCCAGTTCCTGTCGTCGCTGCTGAACATGCTCGCCAGCGCGAGGAACCCGCTGCGACAGCTGGTAGATCTTGCGATTGACCTCCGCTATTTGCGCACCGATAGGCCTCTGTGTACGACGCTGCTCTTGTAGCCGCTCTGTGCGTTGGAGGAGCCCTTGTCGCGCTGATTGAAGCTCGGGAACCAACTTGATCAAACGTTCTGGCACCCGCTGTAGCTGCTTCCGTGACACGCAGCTGGTCCTCCAGCGCAATTTCACCATCGCCGCGCGGACCCCCGCTGCCATCATCGCCAGCAGCATCCATGGCACCATCACCGCGGGCGCGCAGGCGCGCCTGCAAGTCGGCCACCTGCTGCCCCAGGCGGCGGTAGCGATCCTGCACCCAAGGGTCAGGACGAGAACATGAAGTGGACGGATTTGAGCCTTTGCTTGCTCGAACCGAACGCGATGGCGCAATTCCATTCGTAGTTTTGTTGCCTCCGAACACAACTCCCTTGTGCAGCTTGCATCCCGCGCAGTGGAGGCGACTTCCATAGTTACAAAACCGTTTCCCTTGTTCGGGCCCCAGGAATACAGGCAGCCCTTGCAGTGCCAATCCTGTCGCACCCTTTCTTGATGGCCACCAGCCCCTCCTGCCATACTTGGGCCCGCTCGGGCCACGGGGGCCAGGGGGGCAGCGCAACAGGAGACGTCGTGACCTCTGTGTAGAAGGGAAAGAAGGGGGAACCTGCCGCGCGCCAGGGAAGCGGGCGGGGGCCGTACCTCCCCCTCGCCACCAAGGTCAAGTCCTGAACTAATGGCTACGGACTTGAGCCAAAACGGCTACGGACCCCTCGTCCTCCTCCTCCTCCTCCTCCTCCGCCCCCTCCTCCTCCGCCTCCTCCTCCCCCCTCTTCTCCCCCATCCTTCTCCTCTTCCTCCTCCTCTTCCTCCTCCTTTTCCTCCTCGCGCAGTGCGGGCGCAGCGGTCAGTCCGCGTAGCCCGCGCCGCGCCCGCCGCGCGGCGCGACGCTCGGTGCCCCCCTCGCCCTCGAGGGGGCCCAAAATCCTCGAGACGCCTCGGAGAGAAGAGGGCCTCGGAAAGTGCCCAGACGACGCCCCCGCCAGGAAGGAGAGGCGGGGCGCCTCCAGGGGCCTCGGAGAGAAGGACCCCCAGGGGGCGCCAAGCTCACAGGCGCGCGGCAGCGCAAGCCCGACGGGCAAATCATGGAGCCAGGGTCCTTCTTAGCCACCGACCACCACCCCATATATGGAAGACGACCCCCATCCCGTTGCAGCGAATTTGCGGTGATGGTGGGAGTGCCAAAGCGAGCGTGCAATGCGGCGCCCCCCCCCCCAAAAAAAAAAAAGGCCACGACAGGGCAGGAGCGCGGCAGCGAAAGAAACGACGCGCAGGAGGAGAGGGGGCGGACAGGGGCCGCCACCACGGGACAGCGCGCAGGGCGAAGAGAGAGGGAGACCCCAGAGGGCCCCGCAGAGGCAGGGCGGGGGAGCTTCAAGGGCGCTCGAGGGAAGGACGGGGAAGAGCGGGGCCCAGTCAAGGACGTTCTAGAGGGGTATAACCCTCAGCAGGCTGTCGTGCATCGTAATGCCCAGGTGTTGCAGCATGTCAGACTTGCAGTTGGTCTTGAGAGTCTTGAAAGCCTCAAGTCCAGGCCAGGGTGGCGGCGCCCCGCGGCCGCGGGGCCAGTCGTGAGAGGTGGGCGACGGCCTCGCCCCCTTCGGCCGTCCGAAGAGGCGCCCCCGATGGTGATCTGCTTGTCCTTAGGGCCGCGCCGCCGACTCGGATTGGGCGCCGCCGTCGTCGCTGTCCCTTTGCCCCTTGTCACGGGCTATGTTGCGGTCGTCTATGCCGTCGTATTTGGTATCCGCAAGGTAGTGCCAGGCTCCACCTGATCGTTGTAGCGCCATCGCCTCGCATTATCGGATGACCCTGTTTTGTTCGTGATGTTGCCGATGATGTCGTTCGCGTTTTCACGTCTTTATTCTGTTTTGGCTAGTCTTGCAATGGTCTCGAAGCCTCTCGCGTGCACTCCTTGCCGGTGCCATAGTTTTCATGTCCTACCTGATACAGTTTGTCAAGGTCGCTACGCTTGTGTATGCGATAGATGTCGCCCGCCATATCGCTTCGTTGGCTGCTCGTGCCTTTTGGCGTGTGGCTTCTTTGAGGTGCGTAAATCCCCAAGGAGACGGGTCGTTTCGCATCGGTTCGTCTTTGCTGACGATGTCGATGTTGATGTCGGCGGTTCATATTAGAGCTTCTGTCTCGCGGAGGAGCTTGAAGATCTCTTCTGCGCTGTTGTTGCTTGTCTCACCGTCGTGGCTCATCTTGACTTCTGTATTGTCTCCACGTGAAACGACACCGTCCTGGATCGTCTTCAGCCTCGCGGTGACGAACGCGTAATTGTCGGACATGTTGGATATGATGTTTGGCGCTCCTGCAGCTTCTTTGTCGGTCCCGTCCTCTTGGTTACCGCAATCAGCTTCGTCGCGTTTCTGCGCGGGCTCTGTTGCTGGCATAAGTGCCGCGAAGACGTCAACTTCCGTAAGCGTCGGTCCGATTGGCGGTCCTGCGAGTTGTAAATACGGGATCGCGGCGTAGCCCTCGGGTCAACCATTGCGCTTGCTTGTTCGTCGTATCCTTTTAATGGTTTCCTTGTTGTTCTCTACTTCGTCTCTTGTGGGATAAGTTCTCGAGTAGAGCCACGTCGCTGCGCATATCTTCGACACCTTGACATGTGTGAGGAGCCTGTTCGGTGTGTTGTACCCTCTTAGGCAGACCTGGCACATGGTCCCCGTCGCGACGTTGACGATGGCATGTGCTAGTTGATGGCGTCGTTTGGTATGCAATGCGCATGCAGCTGTGCTTCCAAGCTTCGCTCCTCATCGGTAGCACATAAATTTCTGGATATGCTCGTCGCTGATGGTCTCGATGTCGGCAAATTTCGGAGATGCAGTTGTTGTGAATAGCCGTCAGCTCCGCTCTCCGTCTTACCTCATCATCCGTCCATGCGATTGCCCTCCGCGTTGCAAGCGTTGGCATGCTCTCTGTCGCTCGTGCGTCTTCCCGGGCCGCTGCGAACCATTCAACTACATAACTTATCCTCGTTGCGTCTCCTCGATCTCGGATGACCTCGTTTGTACTGTTCATGTCCTCGTTGATCATGTCTGCCCACGCTCCTGGAATTGTGCATGTCTCGTCTGTTAGCGCTTGGAGCTCCCTTGTACACTGTGCATTGAGGCGCACATGCTGTCGGAGTCTTAGTTGGCGCATCCGCATCTCCACGGTTGGTAGCTTCGCCTTTGAGTATTTCCATGTTGGTGATCGTTTCCGTTCTCATCTCTGCGTGGGCGATGCCAGTTGTTTGCTTTGTTGCTGACACGCATGCGACGCCGATTCTTTCGTAATCAGAAGCCTGAGATAGCATTCACGTACCAGCATTGAAAAACACTGTGGAATCAAGCGCTTCCAGGCAGTGAACTTTGGCGCCTGTGGATGCGGCGCGTCGTCTAAATAGCGCTCTTCTCGTGAATATGGTTCGCGATGCAACCTCTTGGATCATGTCATTTCTGTCGCTGACCATTGCCCCCCACAGTTTGGTCGACCTGGCAATCGTCACCTGCATGCTCATGTCGGCGAAGTTCTGTCTGGTGATGACCATCTCCCGTGCTACACGCTTGCCCTGCTGGGTATTCGCGAAAGCTCGATTTGCCGGCGTTGATCGGCAATCCGCGCGCGAGTGTAGTTCTTTTGAGATGGCCCCACATAGCGCGCACGATTTGTCGCCGTTGTCGGCGGCGGTTGCGGCCTTGGCGTCGTCGGCCAAGGATGTTGTCGTAAGCAGTTGTTCCCCCTCACCTTGTCTTAGGATGCTCTGTGCTTTGGGCATCAGTACTGCCGCTGCTTCCTGCGACGCATTCCATGGCACTCCTTCGCGACTTCGGACACGAGAACGTCGAATGCGAAGTCGGCCGTAGGAGCTCCTGGTCTCGAGCGAAGTCCTTGCGCTACAAACGTCGCCTCGGTGCTTATGTAAAACCACGCCCCTCGATGAGCTTCTGCCAACATAGTGGCGATGTGTTCCTTGTCCACGCGCTGGTTGACAATTGCATTGTTGCTCAGAACCCCGCGCGGCAGGATGCGTGATTTTGTGAATCTCGATCTTCTCCATCAGGTCCCCGATCTCGTCCGCGCCATGCTTCGCGTTATAGACGAGGGCGTTGGTAAGGTTGCGGAATGATGCATTGAGGTCGGCCATGAGAAGTATAAGGCCAATGCTTTTCGCGCTGTCGAAGAGGAGCTGAATGGTGGCGTGGTTGCAGTTCGCGTTGTAGCGCTGTCTGTCCCCAGTCTGCGCGCTGAAGAATAGGTTTGGCATCGGGCCCTTCATGCATTGCCTGATGTATCTGTCGTGGCCGCTGGTTGCTGTGGGGATTCTTCACATCCCTTACCCTTCCACAAGTATGGCATCCGTGAACCTTCGCGCGCAACTCCTTTTTCGGCAGTGTAAGGTGGCCTTACCAAAGAATGGATGCATTTGCTTTTGTCACTTCTTTCGGGGCTATCTTCGCGAGGTCATCTGATATGTTATCTTGGCCAGGGGCCCTGAAGCATGCTGCTTTAGCGAGGATCTCGGTTATCTCACAGACGCCCGCAAAGTTGTCGGTGTCCCTCTTGATGCTGCCGTCCGCGAGATTTTTGTCATTGTTGCACCTGTTGGTGATTCGTTCGCGGTGCAATATTCTCGCGGCTCCATGGTTTCCGAAGCACCTTCTCGTTTCTCCCGTTGACGATGTCGTCGCAATTGGGTCGCCGCCGCCATTGCTTATCATCGGGCAGGCTCGTGCGTTGCGTCGCCGTCTGCCTCCGAATAGAAGTATCTTCTTGGCGTATTTCCACTCGCCGCGGTGCTGGCGTGCATCCTTCGCCTCTTTCGCTTGCTTCGCTTGCTGCTCGACGACAGCGTCGTAGTCGTGGCGCGTAGCGTGGGTCCAGACTTTTGCCTCGATGCACTGCTAGGTTGCGCCTGTCTGGGCAGCGAGGTGCGCCTGGGCTGTCATGAAGAAGGTTTCCTTCTAGACGTCGCGTGCAACATGATGTGGCATGCTCCTTGTGGGATTGTTGATCGTCTACTCGATCTGCTCGGGTATCCTTCTCTTGGCCGCTGGGAGATGTTGGCCGTGCTCGGTCGCCTTCCTGAGCATTTTGACTAGTCTTCGTCTGTCGAGGATAAAGCAGAGCGCGTTTTATGATATGTGTCCCTGGTACTTCTTTCTGGCCTGCCTCCTGGAACGCGTCCTGCGCTGCTCCCATGATGGCGAGCACGTAGTGGTAGATGTGTTCGTCATAATTAATGTTCCAGCTCGGCATCATGGTTGCACTCAACGCGTCCCTGGATTGCTTAATTTCTTCTGCGTCAGGATGAGCGTGCCGGTCTATCTTGGGAAACAATTGACGCGGTGTTCGGTGCATTGCCTTCCATTCCATTGTTGCTTGTACTGGTGTGTGATCTTCTCTTGCAGCGTCAGCCTTCTGTCTCTTCTTCATTGTCTCGATGTCGGGTATCTTTCTTGAACCTGCGATGCTCGGCGCGTATTGCATATCCGCCATGGTTTAATCGATCTTGTGCGCATTGCCCTTTGCGTCTCTCCATGCGCGGTGGCTCCTCCCATTAGGCATTCTATTTCACTATTGTGTACTTCTCGCTGGCTGCTATATCATGCAATTGACTCCCATTCTTATCTTCCGTCTGAGGTTCGCCTGCATTGCCAGCCCAACTTGCCTGCATGCTTCCGAGCCTCCCGCTGGCGTCAGTGAGGATCACGTTGGGGTTGTGCTTGTCGAATAGATGTCCGAGCTCAGTCCAATATTATCGCTTCTCGTCTTCGTTCTTCTTGGGGCGTGGCGCATGACAGACGCAAACCGAGATCTTGAAAGCGGTCGTTTCAATATTCTCGGCAACTATTCTGGGCGGTGACGCCATGGCGCGGCAGTTGCCGGGGTCGAACTACATCGGTCATTTTTTTGATTCGACCGATGGCTCGTTCATATGGACCCACAACTCGCATCCCGCGTCGTAGTAGCCGTTGCTCGTCGTTGCGCGCTTCTTGAACGCCAGCGACATGGACCCCCAATTGCTGGAACTGCCTTTGTGCGATTCCTGCTGCTTTCGTGAATGTATTCTGCGTCTTCCCCCCCGCTTCGCGCGCTCTCTACGTTGTTGGTCATGGTGTTCAGCTTGATGGTTGTCTCCTTTGATTGCAGGTACCATCGCGTGTTTGATTTCCGCTTGTCGGTTTGGGATGTTGAGGCACCTATGATCGTTTCTTCTGCGTCGGGTACGCGTGTCGGTCTGGATGTTGTTCCTCAAGTGCCCCTTCTCATTGGCAGTCTCGGTTTGCTCTGATGATATCCTTGAAGTTGCATGTTATTTCGTCGCAGCACCCTCCACTTTCGCAGGTTTTTCGTTGTTGCCTTGATCTGCCATCGTTCAGGTCGTTCCACGGCATGCCCTCGAGACTCGGAACGTGTTCGGTCTCGATGTTGACAATCGTGTTGGCGACATCGAAAAAGATCTTGAGGTGCTTTGCGACGTCGTGGTCGGCGCTTGCCACTGCATTCCTTTTGCACAGCCTCATGACGTACTCGTGGTCCGCGCGCAGTGTAACTTGTTGCTGCTCATTGGTCGATATTGGCCACACGATCGCCTGCACAACCGCCATTATCTCGCCCGTCGTGTCGGTGATGGTCCTCGGCAGTGCATGTTCATGATGTGGCTCTCGTCGACGATTCCCGTTGATATTCCTCGTATGTGCCGATCGCCGTTCTCTAGGTCCTCCTGCCATATAACGAACGCCCAAGCACAGCTCGGAGGGCTCTTGATGTTATAGGACGTGTCCGTATATATGTGATTGTCGTTGTGTTGTTTGTTGCCTTTCGCTGCGTTCTGCAACGCGTAGCGCGCTGCAAGGTGTAGCTTCCTATCGTCGATCATATAGTCCGCAAGCGGCGGCGTCGCGGCTTGTATTCGTTGTTGAGGTTTCTGGTATCGTCAAGTTCGTATATTGAGCTTCCATGTTGGCGAATGCTTGGGTAGTTGGTCCTGTTGATTTGGCTACGTTATCGTTGTTGCTCTTGTTCCTGTCTTGGTATGTTATCGTCTGTGGTTTTTGTGCGGAATGGCTGCATTGCGTTAGTCTGTTTCTTTGTCTGCCGCATGTTTTTCGTGGTTTGTTGGGGTGTTGTCCTCCTTTCGTCGTCGCGTTGGGTGTGTACGTTTTGCTTTCGGAAGGGTACCATTGCCATCCGTATCTTGTTGGGTCCTTGTGTATCGCCTTGCTGTCTATGAGACATCGCGGTGTGGATCTGGCCGTTGCAGCGTGGTAAAGCGTTGATCAGTGACACGTTGTCGTTATGGGTGTCTTGTTCGTCGTTTGTTGTTAGGTGCTCGAAATCTGTTTTGGGTCGGTATCGCGTACTGCTCGAGCATCTGCGGGGGTCGTCCTGATATCGGTTGATCTGTGAGCGTTGGAAGAGGACCATGTTGGCAATTATGTGTGTAGGGTCTGTTGTGCCCGTCCTGTTCGCCGTCGTCGTCGCTAATACTCCCCACTGCGCCTGCGTGCTGCACGTCGCTCTTTGAAGGCACTGTCGCATTGCGTTATTATTACTCTTCGTTGCCGGGCGTCTTGGTTTTGTCAGAGGTCTTGTCGGACATCTCGCCTGCTCTGCCCGAGCAGTCGGGTTGCCTCCTCCTTCTCCATGGAAGCGGCGGGAGCGGCGAGCTAGGGCGGACCGCGGGGGCGCAGGAAGTGTCCGCCCCCCCCCCCTTGCCCCTCACCGCCTCCCATGGCAGGCGCGAGCAGTGGCCGTCCTGCCCCCCCCCCCCGGCCCTCGGACCTCCGCGCCGGGGTTGTCTTCTTGCCTCAGCTGACCTGCCCAGACCCGTGAAGTCATCGCTGCGTCGGATGTGACCTTCTTTTTTTTTTTTGGTAGTATTTTGGAGTGCTTTTTAAGCGGTCGGTGCCTTGGAGTTTTGTCGGTATCGGCGGTGGCCTGTCCATTCCGCCCCCGTGTCTCAGCAGGCGCAGGAGCAGGAGCTGGAGCTGGAACTGGAGCTGGAGGAGGAGGAGGACAAGGAGGAGGAGGGGGGGGAGCCCCCTCCTCCCGGCCCCCCTGCCGAGGACCGGCTCCAAGACCTGCTCCAGTTCGCCACCGGCAGCCGCCGCGTGCCGGTTCCCCAGGGGGTGGGGGTTGGGCGCGCGCCTGCGCCTTGGCGGCAGGCTCGGGGGACGAGGAGTGGCAGGAGGAGGAGGGGGGAGGAAGAGAGGGAGTGAGGAGGGCAAGCTAGGTGCGCTCGCGTCATATCTGACGTCCTACCCCTCCCTCCCATCCCTTACCATGGCGCTGATTTTCTCTATCCGCGGACGCGTGTCGTAGCGGACCTGTGGCTCCGCGCGCGCGCGCGTGCGTAGTGGGTGGTGGTGCGCGTGCGTGCGTGCGTGCGTGCGTGTTTTTTCGGGACTAATTTCTTTATTTTTTCTGGTGTGTGCGGGATTGTGTGCTGGTGCTGTGCTTGCTGCGTGAGTGCTGGGTGAGGTGCTGGAGTGGTGTGGTTGTGTGGTGCTGGTTGTGGTGGTGGTAGGTTGGTGGTGGTGGTGGTGGTGGTGGTGGTGTGGTGGTGGTCGTGGTGGTGGTGGTGGTGGTGGTAGTGTGGGTTGGTCGGTGGTGAGTGGTAAGAGATGAGTGGTGCGTGGTAGTGTGGTGGGTAAAAAAATGGTCGATGGATGGTGGTGGTGCGGCGCGGTGGTGGCGGGCGGATGGGCGCGCGAGAAAGAGGCCGCGCTGGGGCGAGAACGCCATCCTGAACGACGGAGGCCAAACACCGATCCGAAAATGAGGCCCACGCTGCAGCGGGAGCACGATTCGGAACGATTCGGGAGCAGACATGAGGCCGGCGCCTCAGCGAGAGCAGCATTTTGAAAAAAACGCAGGCGGAAACCCGTTTCCCGGGAATCCTGTGTGTAAAAAAACAGTACGCGGGGGGGGTCGGCCATCTTCGGGACGCCATCAGGGGAAGTGGGAGAGTATTTTCATATTGTGTAATTGTAGAGGAGGAGGAGGAGGAGGAGGAGGAGCACAAGGAGTAAGAGGGAGGAGGAGGAGGAGCGGGAAGGACGGGGAGGGAGAGGCGGGAGGTGGAGGAGGAAGGAGAGGATCGGGTGGATTTGGGAGCAGGACGTGGGATGATGCAAGAGGCAAAGACGCAGTGCGAGCAGGAGAAGCATCACATTAGGAAGAGGAGGAGGAGGAGGAGGAGGAGGAGGAGGGTGAGAGGAGGAGGAGGAAGCCAAAGAAGGGGGAGGTGGATTACGAGGGCTCGGAGGAGGAGGAGGAAAGAGGCGGAGGAGGAGGGGGAGGGAGAGGGGGAGGGGAGGGGGAGGAGGAAGGACGAGGACGAGGACGAGGAAATAAGAAGACACGAATAATGATCAACAACAATGGCAGTTGTTCATGATGTGCTCGCGCGGCGCTCCGCGAATTAGGAAAATTGTGCAGGGGCATCCAGAAGTCATGAAAGAGGGGATAGTGACTGCACCTTGCACCGTGCGTTCGGGCTCAATGGGTGCGGCTTGGAGACTACGTCTGTCGCACTCGAAGAGAAAGGAACAAGTATTTGCAGATTGAGAGGCAAAAGGGGGAAGAGGAGGAGAGGGAAGGAAAGGAAGGACGACGAAGAGAAGGACGAGAGGGATGTGGAGGATTATAAACTGAAGGGCGTAGGACGAGGACCATTAGGACCAGGATCGCGCGTGCATGTGTCATATACACGCCCGCTCGCGTTTGTCTGTCACGTAGTTCATGTCATGCCGCCCGGCCTGCATGGTCCACCTCTGCGGTTTCACCCCATACGAAAATAAAACGGCATAAACATAAACTTGGGGCGGTCCGCACGGATTTCTTGGACCCGCGCTGGAACCCCCTCCCTGGCACGCAGCCCCAGCGCAGATCCAAGATATCCAAGAAACCCGCGCGCACCGCCCCAGGTGTATCGGGGGCGGCAAAGAGGGGGGTGATGACTAGGGGGGGTGGATATCATGGCGTGGGCCATGATATTTCCCCTGATTTCATGGCGCCTCTTCTTATTTCGTTACGCCCTGGCCCCCGCGCGGCCGGCAATGCCAGCGGGTCTGATTTGCACCCCCCCTGTTGGGAACACCCCCTCTTGGCCGCTCCAGAGTGTAGTTGATGCAGTTCGTTTTGTGTACCTCTACTCCGTCTCCTACTCCGTTCCTTTCCTCTCCTCTCTTCTCCTCTTCTCCCTCCCCGCTGTCTCGGTGCAACCCCCCCCCCCCCCCAAAAAAAAAAAAAACGCAGCGGACAGCTTAAGCGGCCCCCCTGTAGCGCCGAGACTGGGCGTCGTGGATGCTGCTGGCCCCTCGCGGGCCCCTGCGCCCACGGAGCTCCTCCGCCGCCCAGCCCTCGGGGCCCATGCCAACAGGAGCAGCCCGAGCGCCAGATCCTGCAAGATTCTGCAGGGCCAGGGTCGCATCGACCCAGGCTTGGGCGCAGGATCCTGCGGGATCCTGCAGGATGATGCAAGGCCTGACGGACCCGGAGCTGGATGGACCCGGGTCGGATCCCCGAGATCTTTCTTCGTCGTGGTCGGCGCCTGCACCCCGCAATGACAAGACTCGGTTCGTCTCCGCAGGGATCGTCCTGAACGGTGTTTTTGCCGATCTCGTGGGCCGTTCTACTCTCGAGCTCGTTCTGCACAGCACAGGCGGACCGAAGACAGAACCAGAAAAACAAAACAAACGTAAAGACGCAAAGCGCTGCTTATAGGTCGATCCCCGTGCATCTCCACCCTTTGGCCCTCCTTGGCGCACGGTATGCACTGCACAACTCGGCGGCGCGGCCAGGGAGGGGGAGCAGACAGAGTGAGCCGTTTCCGAAGGCTCAGACGGCCTCCGGCCTTCCGAAAAGCTCTTTCATATGCCTCCTCCGAAGCCGCGGACGGTCCCTCAGAAGGTTGGAGCGCTTCCCTTGGCATCGCTCGGACGTGTGCATTTTTCCTTTGGCGAGGACCATGGAGGAGCATCCTTGATCATTTGGCGAAAAAACACACACGAGACAGAAAAAAAAGCAGGGAATGGACGTCCGAGCGATGGCGAGTTCCAGGAGTGCCCTGCTGAGAAGGCCTGCCCCCTCGTTTCCCCCCTCGGCACGTCTCCCCGCTCTCCACTGTCCGTTTTTGGCCCAACCGAAAAACGGGGACAGACCGGCATGCCAAGAAGTTTCAAAAACCCCTACGTGTCACAGCCTTGGCCGATCTTGAGGACGGAAAAGTGCTCCCATCGTTGTTTTGCATAAGGGCATCCCTCGGCGGCGTGCCGCCCAAGGACGTCCTCCCTCCCTCGGTCGCCGCCCCCATCGGTGTGTCCTCGTCCTCCCACCCCCTCGAGGTCCCCGCCCTGCGAGGGTGCGCGTGCGTGTCTGGTCACGCGCATGTGCGCGCATGCTTGCGCACGCGCGAGGGGAGACGGGCTTACCGCGGGCTGCCGAACCAGTCGGGAGGCACAGCCAATCTAGGCCGCCAAGATGGGGTCCGAGTAGATGGGGTCAGGAGGATCGCGCCGCGTCGCCAATGCATCGCTGATACGGCTCGATGTGGAGCCCGATTTCCTCCACGCCGTCTGCGCCGATGCATCGCCGACGTTACTGGTGCATCGTCGACACATCGGCGATGCGTCGCCGATGCATCGGCGATGCGGTGCGGTCCTCCGACGCCATCTATTCGGACCCCATCTAGGAGGCCTTTGGTCAAGAAGCTGCGATCGGCACGAGCGAAACGGCTAAGAAAAGAATGACGACGAGGACCGACAGCACTTCCTGCCCACTTTGAACAGGACTCGTTGTCAGCGTCGCTGCGGATGTAGCCTATTGAAGGCAAAACGTCGCCTGCCCAACAGCGCTTGCTGTCTGTGTTGGACAACGTCTTCTGTTGAGCATCAGACTTATTTCTGTTTCGTACCCATTTCGAGCCGCTTTGGGTTCGGAAAAGGGGCTCGCGTTCCGTAGATCATTCCACGGCTGTTCGTCGACGGCTCCGCGTACATCCATGCGCTCCTAAGGCTGAGAAGGGGTGGTTCCGCTTCTCGTCTCGAGCTCCCCAATCTAGTACTTCGACTGCGCGCGACCCCACAGCACACACTTTTTGGTCTGCGGGGCGAGAGCGAACCTCTTCCGGTAAAAGCTAGGCGGGCTACGCACAGCTCTAATTGGGGAGACAGGGTACAAGGCGGCCGGAGGGCGGGCCGGGGTGCAGGCGGTGCCGAGGAGCTTGCACAGGAAAAGGAACGCCTTGGACAGGAGCCAGAGGCGAAGATCCGGAGGGTGAGCGGTGTGGTGTTGCGCGCGACCCCACAGCACACACGACCAGCGCCGATTCCCAGGGGAGCTCGCGCAGGGCACCGGCCCGCGGCCAGACTGCCAGCCAGGGCCCTGCCGCAGGCCGTGCCCGCCAGTTGCTCGGAGGGTCGGCCGCCGATGCTCTCTCGGGCCCTCTCCAGAGAAGGCCTCGCAGGAGGGGAAAAAGCACACAGACACAAAGAATCGTCGACTCCCAGGAAAATATGGGGAAATATGGGAAGTGGGGGGAAGACGAAGACCCAGAAAATATGGGGATGGGGAAATATCGGGGGATCCTGGGATTTGTGTGCATCTATTTGTGTATCCTTGGGCCCCTTTAGCCTCGCCGTTGAGGGACCGAGAAGCTGCTTCCCCTCTTCTCCGGCGAAAGGCCGGCGGGCGCCGTGGAAGTAGAGCGGCGGCGACGCCGCCGGCGGGAGGCGGCGGACGCAGACGGGTCGCCCCCCCCAGACCCCCTCGAGTAATGAAAAAGTCATGACGGGAGGTGTGTTCACTTTTTTCGGTTTCTGGGGGCCCTTACCGGGCCTCGGGACCATCAAAAAATTACTCGGGTTGAGAAACCGGTCTCGGGGATTGGGTCGAGACCTCTGGGGGTCGACGTTATGAAAAAAAATTAAATAATCATGACGTCGGGGGTCTGGGCCAGGAGACGTGAACGTTCCCGGGTCAAGGCGTTCGTCGAGTAGTGGTGAAGTTTCTTGGCTTGACAAGAGGCTCACCAAAGGATGGTCTAAGATTTGTTTCGTTCTTGCATGACACGTCCATATGATAATATTACGGTGGGGAGACCGTCTTGTTTCAGCACGTCGGCTTGATGTTCTAAGAGCACTGCCTTGTGTGATCCGAACATACTTTTGTTCTAAGAAGATTTCGTGGCAGGCCTATAAGAAGGTCTGGACGGTCGGTTCCCCTGCTCGAATGACGGGTTTCCTCCTCGGGCCACTCGGAGCGCCACCTCCGAGCAGCAGAGCCCCCCGAGTGCTGGCGAAACTGCCTCGAACTCCTCCCCATCTCGGAGGGGGCCCCCCGTTGGAACCACGGCGGCTCTCCCGCCCCCCCCCCCAAAAAAAAATCTGCTCAAAAGCTGCCCCGGGGTGGACCGCCCCCCCCCCCCCGCCCGGCCCCCCCCCCCACGGAGGTTCCATCTTCAGGCCGGAAAGAAACCCCAAGACTCTTAATCGGGCGATTCCCAGGAAAACATGGGAAATTTCAGTTTTCTTTTGTTGTTTTTTTCTATTTTTTGGGAGTGGGGGGGGAACAAGACAAAAATTGCCTTGAAAACTATAAGGAAATTATGGGGAATCGGTTTTATTTGTGTGTGTGTTGTGTATTTATTTGTTGTTGTCCCAGGGCCCCTTCAGATCCTAGGCCGCCGTTGGAGAGGCGAATGGCAGCCCGCCGTGGCGAACGAGAGCCGCAGGTAAGTGGCCAGGGGCGGGCGGTCAGGTCGCCAAGGGAGAACACTCTCTCCCTCTCCCTCCTCCCTCTCCTCTCCTCCTCCTCCTCCTCCTCCTCCTCCTCCTCCTCCTCCTCCTCCTCCTCCTCCTCCTCCTCCTCCTCCTCCCTCCTCCTCCTCCTCCTCCTCCTCCTCCTCCTCCGACGTTCCCTCGACTTGGCTCTCCTCCGTCTGGTTTCCGCTGGCTGGTGGCTCTGGCCTCATGCGGCCGCTCGGGACGATTCCGGAACGCCAGCGGCGAGCCGCAGTCGAGGGGAGCCCTCTTCGGCGGCGCAAAGATGGGGTCCCCAGAGTGGGAAGGACTCCCTGGAGGAGGAGGAGGAGGAGGAGGAGGAGGAGGAGAGAAGGAGAGGAGAAGGAGAAGGAGAAGGAGAGGAGGAGGAGGGAGGAGGAGGAGGAGGAGGGGAGAGGGGAGAGGAGGAGGAGGGAGGAGGGGAGGCCAGGAGGAGGAGGAGGAGGAGCGAGGAGAGAGGAAGCAGAGGAGAGAGGAGAGAGGAGAGTGGAGGGATGAGAGGAGGGAGTGAGGAGGAGAGTGGAGGAGATGAGGAGAGGAGAGGAGGATGAGAGAGGATGAGAGAGAGGAGAGAGGGGAACAGGAGAGGAGGTGAGTGGAGGAATGAGAGGAGGAGAGAGAGGAGGAGAGAGGAGGAGAGAGGAGGAGAGAGGAGGAGAGAGGAGGAGAGAGGAGGAGGAAGAGGAGGAGGAGGAGGAGGAGGAGGAGGAGGAGGCGGAGGAGGAGGAGGAGGAGGAGGAGGAGGAGAGGGAGGGAGGGAGGGAGGGAGGGAGGGGTCCCTGAGGATGGGAAGGGATGCCAGGTTGAGTTTGCCCTGCCTGAGGCCCCTCGCCCGCAGCGCCCCGCCCCTCGGGGCCGCATTTTTTAGCCGCCGACCTCTCCTCCGGCGCCGAGAGCACCCGGGAACCTGCCGGACACGTCCTCCTCAGCATCGTCCACCGCCCCCCGTGCCCATCTTTCGGGGGTGGACAGAACCCCCGCCCTGACACGTCGATTAGCGAGTTGTCCGTGTCGCTCATGCACGGTCACGATAGGGGCACGCCAGACAGCGCCAAATTGGCGTCCCCCTTGGCCTCCCAGAGATCTTACAACCTCATCGCTCCCCCCCCCGGCGGCGGCCCCCCCGGGCGCGACCGCTCCTCAACCCGGGTGGGGGCGGGGGCAGGTTGGCGGCTTCGCGCAGCTCGTCGGCTTCAACGGGGGCAAGCACCTGTTCACCCTCGCCCGAGGCGCAGTGCCAGCGCACCTGCTTCTCCCTCCTTCCCCCTCTTCCGACCTCCAAATTGTCTTCTCCTCCTTCTCTTTCTCCTCCTCCTCCTCTTTCTCCTCCTCTTTCTCCTCCTCTTTCTCCTCCTCCTCCTCTCCTCTCTCTTCCTCCTCTCCTCTCTTTCTCTCCTCTGTCCCTCCGCCTCCTCCTCCTCCTCCTCCCTCCTCCTCCTTAAATCACTGGTGAGTGAGATGTCTCTCCTACTCCTGCAGGTGTCGCTCGGCCATCATGTCCTCCTCCCCCTCCTGCCATTTTCCTCTTCCCCTCTCCACAGCCTCGCAGACGAGGGCACCCAGATTGATCACAACGCTGCCCTCCCTCCTCCTTCCCTCTTCCTCCTCCTCCTCCGCATCTCCCTCCTCCTCATCGTCCTCCTCCTCATCATCCCGTTCCTCCAGTCCTTCAGGAGCCTGCCCCCGTCCGCCTTCCCAGGAGTCTGCACCAGCTCGAGGCCCCACTGACGGGGGAGGCCTGCGTCGATGAGGTTTCGGATTTCTTCCTTATCCACCCTCCGAGTCCTTAAATTGAAATGTTTGTCGAACCTACAAAAATTGTTCATAACGTTCTCAGCTATACGAAAAAAACTCTGCTGATGTTGTAGATTCGACAAAACACGTTTCGGGGAATCAATTATGTAGTCGATCTCCTACTCGAAGCCTGAGTACGCCTCCTTTGCGACCAGGATGGCCGCCCTCGCAGCGAGAATTCGCCTAAAAGGGCAAGCCCGTCGTACAAGGTAGCTCCCCCTTCCGGCTGGCAGAGGCACCGAATGTTGTGTTGAGTTACGCACGCGCCATGGCTAAGAGTTACTGGCGTTTTTGGTTTCAAGCCCTATCCTCGCGGAGCTTTCATTTCGCTTCCTACACCTCTATATTGCCGACCGTTCTGACCAACTCCCAGCGATGGAGGATCGAATCGAGCCTACCCCAGGGCCGCCGCCGAGGACACGCGCGAACAGCGCTGTGGGCAGCGCGGGGCCCCTAGCCGCGATGGCTGCGTGCCGGCGGGCCCCAAGTGGGCCCTCGAGGCAGCACACGGACAGGTCGAAGTTGCGCCCGCGTCGAGCATGGAGTCGCGCAGTTGCAGCGCGTGTTGTGTGTGTAGCAGCTGAGGCTCAAGTGCAAGAGGGACGACCCGCTGCGCATCTGGAGAGTAAAGATAGATGATCATCCTCCTCATCCTCACCCTCATCCTTATCCTCATCCTTCTCCTCCTCTTCCTCCTCCTTCTTCCCTCTGCACCCGGACGCGCATTCAGATGGGACGCGCTGGGCTGGCGCACGGCTATCTCACCTCAGGGCTCCCGAGAGTGGCAGCTTCTTTTGGGACCGGCCTCTCCTCGCCTTCGGGTGCGACGTAGGTATGGTGGCTTACAAGTCTGGTTGCAGTGACCGTTTCGATGAGTTTCTTTTCCATTCATGTTTCCCTCCCTCTTCATCCTCCTGTCCTCTTTTTCCTCCTTCCCTCCCCATCCTCATTTCCGTCCTCACCTGCTCCTCCCAGCTCCTCCTACCCCCCTCGAGGATCGATGTGTTTGGGACGTCGCTGTTCGATGGTGCCTTGGCATTTGGAGGCCTTTCCCGAGGCCTCAGGAGACCTCCCTCTTCCCCGGCAGCCAGATGGCAGACAGGAGATATGGGAGCAGGAGAAGGATATCGGCGACACGACCACGACCACCACCACGACGACGACGACGACGACGACGACGACGACGACGACGCCGACGCCGACGCCGACGCCGACGCCGACGCCGACGGGTGCAGCGACGGGCGGGGCGCGCGGCGGGCAGGCGCCCACCTGAAGCCGCAGTCGCTGCCGACGTCTCACGCCTGCATCTGCACGCTGGACCTGCCCCCCTGGGACAGCTTCAAGGCTGCTGGGGCCTGGTGCCTATGCCCTCGCCGTGGTTACCGTCCGTCGTCTGCGCCACCGCCCGCCGCCGGCTTCGCCGTCGCGGTCGCCGGCTTCTGCCTTCGTGCGTTCGCCGCCGTCGCCGCCGTCTTCGTCGTCGTTTCTGCCGTCGTTTGCTGGTGGCGAAAGTTTTTGTTTCACCGCCACCATCGTTTCCTTCGTTGTCGCCCTCGTCGTTGTGGATCCATTCGCCTGCGTCTCCGCCGCCGTTGTCGTGTCGCTCGTCGTCCTGCTCGCGGCAGCGCCATCTTTTTCAAAGCCTGGTGCACCCAGGCGGTCTCACCTTCCGAATCATTCGCCGCATCGGGAATGCTTGGGGTGCTGCGTAGGCACCATCTTCTATGCCCGAGGCCTTCAGAGTCCAAGAAGACCTTCAAGGTGGCCAACTAGATGACCTCGAGAGGGACGGAGCAGCCCCTGCATATATCCAAGAGACCCAAAAGGTCGCAAGAGGGATCCAAAAATCTCCAATAGGTCTCCAGCTGGGAGTCCCCAGAGGGAACACCACATTCTGCATGTCCCCCCCCTTCGACTCCCTGCTCTGTAGGTTCATTCAGTTCCAGATTCAGCTACACAGCCGCGGTTCCTTCGGGAATCCGACCTCACCTTGCACACCCCTCAGTTGGCATAATCCTTTTGTTTTCCGCGCACTGGGTCCACAATTTACTCCGACCTCCGTGAGGTCACGAATCAAGCGATGGAGAGAACACGTAAGAAGAGAAACCAGAGAGCGAGGAAGGGAGAGGAGGGGACTACAGACGCTGTAGAGAAGGAGACAGAGAGGCGGCGCTACTGCTGGGCAAAGTCGAGGATGGACAGAACCCTCACCCTGACACATCGGTTAGTGAGTTGTCCGTTGTGGGTTCTCGAGAGTGCGCCGCGGCCGTCATTTTCCAGGCTTGCGCCCGCCAGGTTTGGGCCCAACCAAGGCCGGCTTCAATAGACCACGTATTACTAAAGGGGGTTATGTTCCTCCCCGAGAGTGGCTCTGCGCTGGTGCAGCGATGCGGCGCTTGCCCTTCGTGGGGCGCAGGGCATTGCACAGTTCCCAGGGTCTCAGGCTGGACGCCGCCAGCCCAGGCGCCCGCGGTCCACGCACCGCGCCCGAGCGTGCGAGTCAACAAGAAAAAAACAGCACAAACAAAACATATAGAAAACAATGACACAAAACAAAAACACATAGAAAGAAATAACACAAAAACAGCACAAGCAAAAACAAAAACAAAAACAAAATGAAGATAGCACAATATAACAAATAGAAAAACAAAAACAGCACAAACAACAACAAATAGAAATAACACAAAAAACATATATATATATATATATATATATATATGTATTTATAATGCAGAGCGCCAACCGTGCACTTCCTCGACCCCGTCGGGGCCAGGACAGGGATGACTCGTTCCAGCGCTCACTGGAACTCCCTTCCAGCGCTCCGGGGAGCGTTCCGGAGCGGCCGCGGCGCCCGGTGCATCTCCCAGAACAGGCAGATCTCGAAGGTCTTTGCTTTGATCTTGGTCCGATGGTGTCCTTTGTCTTGTGCTGGTCCGATGATTCTCTTTGTCCTGGCTTCGTCTTGCAACAACATTCGGAGTTCGATAGACCTCCTACCCCGACACGTCGATTAGCGGATTGGCCGTTTTCGGTTCGCGAGAGGGCGTCGCGGTCGTCATTTTTGCGGGTCCAGGTCCGTCGGTTTCGGTCTTATGCCGTTTTCACGAATGGGTGGTTTACTAAAAGGAGGTTTGTACACCGCCGAGTGCTGGTCCGACAGTTTTCTTTGTCCTGGTTTCGTCTTGCGACAACATAGACCGAGCGCAAGCCGCGCACTTCCTCGCCCTCTGTGCCCCCCCTCCCCGCAGACCCCGCCGCGCAGGCTGCGAGATGCAAGCTGCTCCGGGCCACGGAGGCTCACCCCGACTGCCCGCCACCCCCGAGGACGATGGACGATTGTGGCGACGGATCGGCAAGGACGACAGTGGCGAGGGCAGCGATGGATGTCGACGGCGACGAAAGGCGATGACAAGGACGCTGGCGGCGACGTCGGCCGCGACGGCGGCGACGAGGACGTCGGCGAGGAAAGAGGGCGGCGAGGGCGACGAGGGCAAGGACGGCGACGAGGACGAGGACGAGGTCGTCGTCGTCATTGGATACGGGGGTGTAGGAAGAGGAGTAGCAGGGGATGGGGAAGGGGGAGAGGGAATGTGGACTTGGATGGGGATGGAGAGCGGGAGGGGGGGAGTTGAGCAGGAGGATGGGACTGGGCCGAGGGTGTTGACAATGGGGGGGGTAGATGATTAAGCGGATCGCGTGTCAACACCACGTGGCCGCCTGACTCAAGCGCACGGCGACGAAAGGCGATGACAAGGACGCTGGCGGCGACGTCGGCCGCGACGGCGGCGACGAGGAAGTCGGCGAGGAAGGAGGGCGGCGAGGGCGACGAGGGCAAGGACGGCGACGAGGACGAGGACGAGGTCGTCGTCGTCATTGGCTACGGGGGTGTAGGAAGAGGAGTAGCAGGGGATGGGGAAGGGGGAGAGGGAATTTGGACTTGGATAGGGAGGGAGAGTGGGAGGGGGGGAGTTGAGCAGGAGGATGGGACTGGGCCGAGGGTGTTGACAATGGGGGGGGTAAATGATTAAGCGGATCGCGTGTCAACACCACGTGGCCGCTTGACTCAAGCGCGAATACTCCAGACTGCTCACGAGGCTTGCGCCACGCCGACGATTCTGAAGGAAAGGGCTGGGACGGGGACAGAGCAGGAAACGAACGGAAGAGCAAGACAGAGCAGGCGCGTCTAGAGTTGGGTGTGGGTCTGACCCCTAGGGGACGACTCGCACGCAACACGCCCAATCAGTGAGCTTTGGGGGGGGTATCAAGTGGGGCCGTCTATCGAAAGCTGGGCGAGGGCTGCTAAAACCGTGGCTGCTAAAACGGCCTTCCCAGAAGGAAGAAACAACTTCCCGGAATGAGGCGCGGCACGCGAAACAGTCAACGGGCTCCTTCCCGGAAGGACGAAGACAACTTCCCGGAGGTCGATTTTAGCAGCCACGGATTTAGCAGCCTTTGCCTGGCTTCCGAGTGTAGTGTCTGTCTGGGGCTGTCTGAAAGCTCTCCCATAGATTTGGGGCCTATTCGGGGCCATCCTGGCGTTCCATCGGGGATCTCGGGGCCGTTTTCGAAGTCATTCGGGCTGGGTGGGGACGATGCGGAGCCGTCTTGGGTCGATCTGGGGCTGTGCTGGCGCCGTGACAGGGGCAGTCTTGGAGGCCCGCCGGCAGCGTCAGAGGCAACGGGAAGCCATCTCGGGGGGCATCGCGGGCTGTCGGGGACCTTTTTGGAGGCTTCCTAGACCTCGGGGGCGTCCAGAAGCACGATAAGGCGAGATACGCATGATACAGTGGAGACCCATGCCAAGAAACAATCTGCTTGCCTCCAGGGTGCCCTGGGTTTCTTGGGGTTCGATGGTTTTGCGATGGAGAGCGTGACGTGCCACACCAGAAACCACTGGACGTCCTGGGGTCTCAGGGTTGGGTTTCCTGTGGAAGGTTTCTTCTGGTCGACACCCTGTGCACGCAGCACCCCGCAAATGCGGGCGCGGAGAGGGTGTCGCCTGTGGGTCGCGGGTGTGTGGCGGGGGGGTCACGGGGTGTGGAGCACGGGGTGGGTCACGGAGCGGGTCGCGGGCGGGTCGCGGGCGAGGACGACGCGACGACAACGCAACAGCACGGCGGAGCAGGATTTGCCCGACGCAACGACCTTTCTGCCACGCACCCGGGGACTACGAACGACCGCTCGGCCCCCTTCACTCCGACCAGCGGCGACCAGGTCCCCAGACCCAGAGGCGTCGATCTCCTTGGTTTTGTCGACTGTGGCCTCCCAGGGATTCTTTTACCTAACAGCGAAGACTGATAGGTTTCTAGTGGGATCAAAAGAGAGCAGCAGATCACTCCACAGGGGGGTCCGGGCAGGTGTTGGGAGTTGCCGGGCGGCAGTGAGCCGTGCGGGCTGTCGGATGCAAACGTCACACACTTCGTGCTCTTGCCCTGCAGAACACCATTCCCAGGCCACATGCTGTGGGGGGCCGGATGCAAGTGTAGGCCACTTCGTGCTCTTCGATTTCCCAGAACTCCATTCCCGGGCCACATTTTGGATGCTCGGAGCCAACTGTAGGCCACTTCGTGCTCTTTCATTTCCCAGAACTCCATTCCCGGGCCACATTTTGGATGCCCGGAGCCAACTGTAAGCCACTTCGTGCTCTTCCATTTCCCAGAACTCCATTCCCGGGCCACATTTTGGATGCCCGGAGCCAACTCTAGTCCACTTTCTGGTCTTCGAGTTTCCAGAACTCCATTCCCGGGCCACATTTTGAATAGCCAGACGCTTCATACTCCTTCCGCCACAGCTGTGTTTGGTTCAGGACTTGCTTTCATTTTAGTTTTATAATGTTTTTTTTTAAGTTTAGATTTTTTTTCTATTTTTTTTTGTGATTTTTTTTTTTTTTTACCATTATGTTGGTTAGGTTTGTTTTTTTTTTGTGTTTTATTTTGTTTTTATTTAGTTTCTGTTTTTTTTTTTTTAAGTTTTTATTCTTTTAGCTTATTTTTAGGTTAGTTACACTCAGTCTCCCTGCATTCCAATCGTGCCACTTTTTAATTGTTAATTGTTTTCTGACATTCATTCACTGCAGACCACTGAGTTTTGATTGCAATGGCGGTCCCCTGGCCGTACCCCCATGTCCAACGTTCATCCGCAGCCTCTGCTCCGCGAGGCTCGTCCGAAGTGTCGCCGCCTCGCGGTGCTTCTCAGCCTGCGCCGCCTCGCGGTGCTTCTCAGCCTGCGGAGGAAGGTGGACAGACGCCTGGTTCTGGCGCTGTGCAGCCTGCGTCTTTCACGGTCGCCTCGTTCAATTTCGGGTTCGAGCGGGGCATGATGACTGGTAAGCAGGCGGCCACTCACTGCGCTAACTTCGGAAGGTTGTGCGCCACGATAGTGGAGACCGCTGATGCTGATATTGTCTGTGGCTGCGAGGTCGGTGCGTTCCGTGAAGGCTTTCGCCGAGCAGGGATCAACGTGACAGAGATCCTCAGTAAGCCTTTCGGTGATGGCATTCGCTTCTCGGAGGTCGACAACTACTTGACTCTCTGGGGGTTCCGCGGAGCTTCTCAGCCTGCGGAACTGACTCTGTGCGAAGACAGCAAAGTTTACAGGCCTCCTAGCGGCCGAGAGATTGATGCTGTTATTTCACATTTTGAGGTGAACAAACCAGGCCATGACAAGATCCACGTGGTGATCGCCAACATGCACATCGTGTGCGGCAAGAAACCGCCGAGCATCCAGACTCGAAAGCGGACAGTTCGCCATCTCCGCTTGCACCTGGACGGCCTGGCCAAGATTCTTGAGATTCTAAACGAGGCAGTCGTTGTGCTTGTAGTCGGCGACGACAACCTCACTTTCCAGGAGGCGCGGGAGGCTTACCAGCGCGAGCAGAACGACGAGAAGGTATGGGAGGTCCATGCCACTCCGGCCGAACTCAAAGGCGACCACGTCGCGGTCTGCGGAGCAGTCGCCCGTTTCTGCTCCATTGCCGTTGGCGCGTCTTTTACGGATCGTGGCATGCGCAACGACGCACACGATGCGGTGGCGGTTGTGCTCACTCTCCCTGGTGCTATTCAGCCTGGGGAGAGCAAGAGGCGGAAAATTGTTGTCGAAAACGTCTCCGACGCCGACGTCAGCGTACAGGCGGACCGCGAGTCTGCTGTGCATTGGGATCGGTCGCCGAGTTCTGCTCCTCCGCTTTCACCGACTTCACCGGGTGATCCCGACTACGTCGAGGATGTCGTTCAGAATCGCGCGGACGACTTGCACAGGGAGCTGAGGCAGCTTTGGGACGACAGGTACGACGAGGAGTACGATCCGAAAGTCCTCCATCATCTCAGTCTCTTGCTTTTCAAAAAGAGGAAGTCCACGGAGCCAGCGGACACTAATCCAGCTGGCGCTCCTCAGCCTGGCTCGGAATACGACGCGGCCTTTGCGTCTCAGGAGGAGACTGGCCGAGCCATTCTCTCTGTCCTTAAGCTTCGACATGACTTTCTGCGGAGCAAGAACATCGTCGACATGCGCTACGTTCTCACGGAGCCTGAGCGCCAGGAATTGGTCAGAGTAGCTCGCGACCAGTACGAGCAGTCGCGGCAGCAGCGTGCGCTTCAGGAACGGGATATCGAAAAGGGAAAAGAGAAAGGCAAGTCTGCGCCACAAGGGGGCCATGCGGTTCCGCAGGGTCCGAACAAAGGGCCAGGCGGTAAGAAAGGTTCTCACGGTGCTTCTCAGCCTGAGGGAAAAGGTGGCCAGGCCAAGGGTGCAGGTCTGGGTAGCGTCGCCAAGTTTGTGAAAGACCAGAAGCGTAAGCGGTGGCATCGCCATTTGCAACGTGTGGCCGGTACCTAACAGATCTGGGAGGTGCTGGCCTTCTCAGGGCGCTTCGACGTTGATTGGCTAACGCAAGCGTTGCAAGCTGATCACAGTGAGGGCCGTGATGCAGCAGTTCCCGAGGAAGCTCTGCGGCAACGGCGGCGCCGGCTGCACCACCAGAAGGCCGAGGCCATCGCGCGCTACAACGAGGGGGAGCGGCTTTCCCTCCATCAGTCTGCCCAGGCTGGCCAGCCAAAGCCGAACTTCACGCGCAGGCAGCTGGACGTGTTGCAGATGTTTGAGAGCGGAGCGCTGCTTCAAATCCGCAACCAAGCGATTCTGGCGTTGGGGCACGGCCGACTGTTCAGGGGCGATGGCGACTACCTGGACATCGGCGGCAGCACGGGCGGTGGCTCCAGGCGCATCATCGATTCTTGGCAGCCGCCGGACTGGCGTGATTTCCTCCAAGACGATCTGGACATCTGAGTTTTGCAAGTCTCCCTGCCCGCGGTGCTTCTCAGCCTGCGGTCTGCCGCTCTCCAGCTGCGGTCTCGAGCAGTAGTGTTCGAAAGCATGCGAGTTCCTGCGGTGCTTCTCAGCCTGCAGGTTTCGCAGCCTGCGCTCTGCAGTACAAGTGCTTCAGCATGCCGACATCTGCGGTGCTTTCTCAGGCTTGCAGGGTTCTCCTTTTCATTTTCTTCTCATGTTAGCTACTGCTCAAGTAAGTAAGTTTTCACAAGCCTTGCGCCGCGCTCCACCACTCATCCATACTTCGCAACGTGCGGTTTGCAATGCACTCCTTTTCAGTATGCGAGTCCTTGCGGTGTTTCTCAGGCTGCAGGGCTCCGAGGCTCTTCGCTTCGATGCCAATGTTTTCAGACACCGTGGCTCCGTTCCGTAAACATCTTCCAAGAGCCGCTCGCAACCTTTTGCAGCTGGCTGTCTGCAGACGTAGTCTGTCTCAGCATGCGCGGACAATTTTCTCACACACGTCAGCGCCGTTTGTAGGCGTCAGAAAAACATGTAGACATTCACGAAGGGCTTAGTCTGTATATCGTCACATCATTACATACGCAGTCGTCGAACACATCGGTGTACATTCAGCGCTTTGTCCTTCTACAGCATTCTTTCCGTTGATAACAGTGTTCTGATGGGTTCGCTTCGTTCTAAAAGGGTTGATAGCAGTGTCTCGTTTGCGGACAACTCATTCTATATCAACTCACTGATACCGAGTTTCCTTTCACCATAAGTGAATGCATACCAGTGTATGTTGGTTACTACAAAAGTGGGTTCCTACAACCGACTTCATGATCGCTATCATCATCGCAGATTTCACTCATCCTCATCACCACGACAGGTTCACGTTGGCCTGCGGTGCTTCTCAGCCTGCAGTTCCTTTCGTTACACTGTAGTTGAAGCCGTTCATGGCAGTGACTCGTTTAAAGACAACTTTAGTATTGGGGGAAGTGTCGATAGCAGCGTTTCTTTTTACTTATACAAGCGTTGATCAGTGTCTCGTTTGTGGACAACTCATTATATATCAACTCATCCATACAGAGTTTCTTTTCGCAGCAAGTGAATGCACAGCAGTGTATCTGCATTACTGGCCCCACTCCATTACCACTATCATCATCAACGATTTCCTACACGCGTGTGCGCGGCGGTCGCCATGAGTGAATAGTTTGCAGAGACTTCTCGCATTGATAGCCATGGGTCACTTCAGAGTGAACTCATTTGTGATCTTCTTTTATTGGAAGTTGAATCGGTTGATGGCAGTGCCTCGTTTAAACTCCACTTTGGTATTGCTAGTAGTGTCCATGCCAGCGTTTCTTTTTAATTGTGCAAGCGTTGATAGCAGTGTCTCGTTTGTGGTTAGTTATAACAGCGTTGACAGCAGTGTCTCGTTTGCGGACACCTCATTGTACATCAACTCGCTGATACCGGGTTTCCTATCAACGCCATCATCATCATCCTTAACCTCCTCGTAGCCATTTTGCTTAGAGCTGTAGCCACATGTTTGCTCGAGTTTCACCTGGCCGTCCAGCCGCGGCGGTGCTCCTCAGCCTGCCTTGTCACAATTCCAGCACGCGGCAAGGCATCGCCCCCGCCACCCCCGGCCCCGTGCGATGGCCCGTGGGAGATTCTGCCGGATCCGCCCGCACCGACTCCTCAGCCAGGTGTCGACGTGGTCTTAGAGCAGGCTCACCTCGAAGACATCCGCCGTACACCAGGGATGGGCGGCAAGACCGCCTGCCAGTGGCAGCGCGCGCTGCGCGCCGAGTGCATTGTCAACTACTTGTCGTTCAAAGACGTAACAAACGACCTTCCTACGACTGGAAGCAACTGCTTCGGTCTGCCGCTCCGGGTTTCGCTGAGCGCATAATCGGGCAGGGCATCGCCCAGGTTCTCTTTCGCATCATCGAGACAGAGCGCGACCCTCACTACTCCAACACGGATGGCCACGGCAGGCACTTCTTCGAGTTCCGTCGTGCAGACGGTTCAGCCATGCGCCTGCATTACCATAAGAACGGCCGACCCGATGAGCCCACCTATGTCGGTCCACCACGCTCCGTTGCTCAGCCTGCCGTGCCTGAGCCTGGCGCTGCTCAGCCTCATGTTCCTCGTGGCGGCGCTGCTCAGACTGCCGTGCCTGACGGTGGCGCTGCTCAGCCTGCCGAGTCTGGCGGTGATGCCCCACTGCTCTTCACACAGGAGCACCTGCAAGAGGCAGCCTGCTCGCGCCAGATTGTGGGCCGCGACGAAGCCAGCGCCGCTCTCCAATCGCTGTTTCACTACCACCATGGCGAGACTGCCCCAGGTGCTGTTGACATCACCGATGGCTCAGCATTTGACTGGCTTCGATGGGTGGCACATATCGAAGGTGCGCGCGACGTCATCCGCAATGGCGTCCACAGGGTCTACGCTGTCCGCTGGAATCCGCACTGGGCTCCAGAGGCCGTCTTCTGATACGGCAACAACACCTACAGCACACTGGTGCCCCGCAAATCGCGCTACACAGGCTCGTGGAGCCACGCGCGAATTGTGACTCACCGGAACGCCAATTGGGTGACCGAACCGTTGCTATCTGCGGCCCCTGTGGCAGCTACGCCGTGGCTGGTGTTGCGGGATCAAATAACCTGGGAGTGATCTCTGGCAAACGAGATGTGGTGCTTCTCAGCCTGCACTCATGTGACACGCAATGCCGTGCCCTGCAATCGCGTGGTGTTTCTCAGCCTGCACTCGCAGGTCCTTCGGAGGTCAATTGTTATGAGTTCGGCACGGTCTCGGTCAAGTACAGCGTGCTGTGGGGATCCCGAGATGGGGCCTGGCTCAAGGTGCTCAAGACGTACTGGAGTGTCCCAGAGCCGGAGTGCCAGCTGATCCTCGGGAGTTGGAACGGCATTTTCAGGCCGTGGCCGGACACGTTCTGGATCAGGACGGGGGGGTCCGAGCCCGAGATAGATGCTAGCGCTCTGCAGTACAAGTGCTTTTTTCAGCATGCGACATCCTGCGGTGCTTCTCAGCCTGCAGGGTTCGCAGCGTGCGGTTTGCAATGCATTCCTTTTCAGTATGCGAGTTCCTGCGGTGTTTCTCAGGTTGCAGGGCTCCGAGGCTCTTCCCTTCGATGCCAATGTTTTCAGACACCGTAGCTCCGTTCCGTAAACATCTTCCAAGAGCCGCTCGCAACTTTTTGCAGCTGGCGGTCTGCAGACGTAGTCTGTCTCAGCATGCGAGCTCCCGCACGCTTCGCCGGCTTTTGCTGCGCGGACAATTTTCTCACACACGTCAGCGCCGTTTGTAGGCGTCAGAAAAACATGTAGACATTCACGAAGGGCTCAGTCTGTATATCGTCACATCATTACATACGCAGTCGTCGAACACATCGGTGTACATTCAGCGCTTTGTCCTTCTAGCTGGGTCGCTTCGTGCTGAGGCTGAGGCTGATGCAGGCTGAGGCTGAGGCAGGCTGAGGCTGAGGCCGAGGCCGACGGCAGACTGAGGCTGAGGCTGAAGCAGGCTGAGGCTGAGGCAGAGGCAGGCTGAGGCTGAGGCTGAGGCTGAGGCAGGCTGATGCTGAGGCAGGCTGAGGCTGAGGCTGAGGCTGATGCAGGCTGAGGCTGAGGCAGGCTGAGGCTGAGGCCGAGGCCGAAGGCAGACTGATGCTGAGGCTGAAGCAGGCTGAGGCTGAGGCTGAGGCAGGCTGAGGCTGAGGCAGGCGGAGGCTGAGGCTGAGGCAGGCTGAGGCTGAGGCTGTGACTGCGACTGCCGTTGCCACTGCGACTGTCCTCGCGAATGCGACAACGACTGCGAGAACAGCAGAATTCTACAACTGGATTCTCATCCGAATCTTAAGGGGAATGCTTCCAGATATGCTCCTACACATGGCTGTTAGGTTGCTTTGCCGGGATAATCCTGTTCTTTGAGGCCTCCTTGGCGTGCAGGAGCTCTCCTGGGGCCTGGTGGAGCTGGAGGCCCGGAGGGCCCGGGCAGTGCGCAGAGCAGCTTGTATCCCTCCCTCCCCCCCCCCCTCTGGCGAGATTGTGGACCCCTGGGAAGCGGGAGCGAGGGGAGGAGGGGGCACCAGGGGGAGGTCGGACGGGGCTGGGACGACAACAAATCAGCTCCAGAGCGTCCCGGAACGCTCTCAGCGCGTTCCCGAACGTGTTGAGAAGGCCGCGGCCCCCGAGTCATTTTGCAGAGCCGCCGGTTTCGTCTCCGGAGGGGCAGCCAAGTGGTTCCCGCGGTGTTTCCCCCCGGCAAGCGGCGTTCGGGAGATTTGCTCACGCCTGCCGCGCGCGTGGGCCTGCAAGCGGACAAGGAGAATGGAGACCACATTCTTCAGCGGCAGTGATTTTGCGCCGTGCGAGCTTGATGGCCGTCGGCGACGATCTGCTGAGTCTGCCCGAGCTGTTCCCACGGCGCCATAACCGCGGAACCCCCAGCTCAAGCTGAAACAAACAAAGCCTGCGCAAGACATACGATGTAAGAGCCACGGCCAGGCAGCACGTGCATTCCTGGTAGTCCTTAGTTAATTGTTGGCGCTGGGGATGTCACGCCCTCCCTGAACACCCCCAAACCACCTTTCCCTGGCATCCTGAACGCTGAGATCAAGCTTTGGCAAGCAAGCACAGTTCCGATATGAAGAGGCGAAGATGGACACGTAAATGGAATGCATTTCAGTGTGCTTGCAGATTGGTTGCTTGGTATCCCGCCGTCACGGCTAAGAATATGATGGGCATCTTGGGGCGGTAGTTGGTTTGTTCCCTATCCGCTACAAGGCCGACGTGAAACAGTGGCGACAGCGATGACGACGGCGACGACGGCGACGAATGACGACAGACGGCGACGACGAGCGCGACAAACGGCAAGGACGGACGATCACGACGACAGCGGCCAACGACAGACGATGACACGACGAAATTCTGGACGCTTCGCGTATCCCCACCAGTCTCTTGCAGCTCTGCCTTCAGTCCCCGGCGCCGCTCGGCGTCCCTCGGCGGTAGCTCTGGCGGCCGTTAGTTCGCGCGCTTAGGTAATTAGGTTTGACTCGAAGCCCGGGCTGACTTCGGACGCCGCTTGCGCTTCCGCATGCGGCCGCGACGGAAAAAATCCCCACCAGCCCATCCAGAAACGATGTCCAGGCGAGTTGAGGTGATCAGGGACGTGCGGGAGCCAAGAGGGGGACGGCCGAACCGTACAAAGGAGGGAGGAGGAGAAGGAGGACGTTGGATGGATGGATGAGGACGTGGAGAGAAGGAAGATGAATAGGGTGAGGTGGAGGAGGAGGAGGAGGAGGAGGAAGAGAAAGAGTAGGAGAAAGAAAGAGGAGCAGGAGGAGGAGGGCAAGCAAAAGGGCCAGGAGGATAAGGAGAAGGAGGAAGAATAATAATAAAGAGGGCGAACAGAAAGCCATGAGCCTCTTGAATGACTCTCGGAGTCTCCTCTGGTTTCCTTTGGAATCGAAAAGGACGAGGATGAGGAGGAGGCGGAGGAGGAGGCGGGGGAGAAAGAGGAGGAAGGAGGGAGGAGGAGGAGGAGGAGGATAAGGACGAGGACAAGCAGGAGGAGGAGGAGGAGGAGGACGAGAAGGAGAGGAGAAGGAGGAAAACGTGACGCTCAGAAGAGCCTCCTCTGATGTTTCTTGTTTTGTGTGGGGGGGGGCTCTTGGGGCGTCTGGGAGGCAGTTTAGGTGCCTCGGGGATCCTCTTGAAGCATCTTGGGGGCCTCTTGGGAGCCTCTTCGAGGCGCCTCTTGGGGCCCTCTTGGGGCGCTCTTCGGAGCCTTGGACACGCTCTTGGGGCCATCCTGGAGGACATCCATCAAACACGAGGGGGTCCCTCATTAGCGTTGCCCCTCGAGCCTCTAAAATCGCCTCTCGGGACGCTCTTGGGCGCTCTTGGGGCCGTCTTGAGGCTCTCTTGGGCCCCTCTTGGGGCCCTCTCGGGGCATCTTGGAGCCATCTTGAGGCCTCGGATGGCCATCAGAAGCGAAAAGGCGAGAAGGCACAAATCAGTGGTTTCCCTTAGGTGTTGGAAGGAGTTCGGCCTCTTGGCGGCATCCTTGGATGTCTCGGAGGCCTCTTGGAGCCGTCTTGGAACTTTCTTGGATCCTCTTGGAGCATCTTGGAAGCCATTTTGAGGCATCTCGGGCTGTCTTGAGCCATATTGGAGGTGAAGGTGATCTTGGGCTCCCAGAGGCCCTCTTGAAGCCGTCTTGGGCCATCTTTCTTGGACGCTCTGACCGCTCGCGCCCACCCCCGTCGAGGTCCAGGGAAGTGGGTAGGGGGAGGGGCAAGCCCCTCCCCGAGGGGAAAGAAGCGGGTTAGGAGGAAACGCCTCTAGACCACCTTACGCCCTTAGGGGAACGAAAAGTGGCATAAACATAAAAACTCGGAGGTCCGCGCGGATTTCTCGGATCGGCGCTGGGGCCCCCCGGCGGCGCCTCCGGCGCCGCCCCTGGCGCGCTCCGCGCGCCAGGGAGGGGGGTCCAGCGCCGATCCGAGCAATCCGCGCGGACCTCCGAGTTCTTATGTTTATGTAATCTTTCGTCCCCCTAGAAATGGCTGCTGGGATTGCGGACAGCGGCGGCGAGCTCGTGGAGCCCGACGGGGTCGCTGGCGGCTCGCGACGAACGGCGGCGGCGACCGAGCGACCACGGCGGCGACCGGTGACCGGTGGCGGGCGGCCCCGAGGCCGGCGGCGGCCGCTTCGACGAAAGCACGGGCGCCGCGCCCGGCGGGCCGCCCCAGGAGGAAGGAGCAGGAGCAGGAGCAGGAGCAGGAGCAGGAGCAGGAGGAGGAGGAGGAGGAGGAGGAGGAGGAGGAGGAGGAGGCGGAGGAGGAGGAGGAGGGAGGAGGAGAGGAGGAGGAGGAGGAGGAGGAGAGGAGGAGGAGGAGGAGGAGGAGGAAGGAGGAGGAGGAGGAGGAGGGAGGAGGAGGAGGAGGAGGAGGAGGAGGAGGAGGAGAAGGAAGAGGAGGAGGAGGAGAAGGAAGAGGAGGAGGAGGAGGAGGAGGAGAGGAGGAGGAGCACGAGGAGGAGGAGCAGGAGCAGGAGGAGCAGGAGGAGGAGGAGCAGGAAGGAGAGCAGGAGGAGCAGAAGGAGCAGGAGCAGGAGGAGGAGGAGGAGGAGGAGGAGGTCCGTCGCCGCAAGTCGGAGCGGTTGCGAAACACAAGCTTGCCGCGACGTGAGGCGGCGTTTCGCCGATCCCCACGGCAGATAGGCAGAGCACGACTGCTGGTGCAGGCAGGTTCAATGTGCAGTCGCATCTGGATGTCATGCATGAGCGAGTTGCACCTCTGATGCGCGTGCAGCGCAGAGGACGAGGGGGGTGGAGGAGGAGGAGTGCGAGGAGGAGGGAGAGGCGGAGGGAGGAGGAGGAGGGAGAGGAGGAGAAGGAGGACAAGGTTGGTGGAGGAGGGAGAGGAGGAGGGGGAGCGCACCGCTTCGGACAGGTCTCTGTCCAGGCCCGCCGGGTACGGACGCTGGCCGGGCCATCCTCACGGTGGCGAGAGGCGCCGCGTGACAACCAAGGTTGGAACGAAGCTTCCCCCCTGGCGCGGTCGAGAAGGGGACCCCGACTGGAAAGAGTTGGAAGGCCGTGGCGGCGACGGCGTGGCACGCCCCCTCTGCGCGCCCGTGCTGCCGGGAGGCACCGGCTTCTAATTAGCGCGATTTGGCATGCGCGTTTCGGTGCCCCGGGGAAGGTGGCGCCGCGTTGGGGCATCCCCTTCGGCGACCCAGTGCCAGCGCTGCGGAACAGATCGCCAGGTGTTTTCGCCGCGCACGGAAAGTTGGAGAGGCTAGTGCTGGTGATTTCGCGGTGAGCAGCAAGTCGCGCAGGCGGGCTGCGCTTTTTGGAACCTATCAAGAAGGCGTCTCGATTGCTCTTGGATGTTACGCGATATGTGTGTGTGTACACAGACATGTGTGAGAGAAAGAGCGCGCTGCTGCAGCGCCGTGATGCTTGTGGCCAGAGCAGTTTCGCGATGATGGGCAGGTTGTTGCCTGGCCACGGTGATGCGTTGCGTGAGGGCGTGTCTGCGATCGACGGGCTGCGTTGGTGTCGCACGGGTGGTCATGTTATGTTCACCCTGGTGGGTGGCATTGGGGCCCTTGGTTCCCGTTCCTGGGCGAGGCGCGGTCCCAGTGGCAGGATATGCTGCAGTGGAGGGTTAAGTGCGCGCCAGCATTGGCCAACCCACTGGGCTGGGCCGACGAAGCTGGCCCAGAAGGGGCCGCAGTCTGCGACCTTGCGCCTGCCCTGCACAGGTCTTCTCCCAGGCAGTCAATTTCAGGGGCGAGGTTACCCTCAGGGGTCTGGCTGGTTGCATCGGGGGACACGGTGAGGTCAGGTCTGCCTCCCGTGCGGTTCAGCCCCATGCTTGTTTCGCGGTTTCGCGCCTGAGGTGGGCATTCACCTCCTGGAGCGCCGCTGCGTTGTGCCACTTGGGACGAAGAAGTGAGCTTCCATCGTCCGAAGATTGGCCATCATTGTCGTGACTTGCGGGTGGGATGGGTGTGTTTGTCGGATTTGGCGTGTGGTTTTGACTCTGAAGGCGTGCTGAGGCAGCAGCGTTGTCCATACCCCGCGTATCATCAAGGTCGTTGTAGTATTCTCGTATTGGTGGGCGTTGTGAGTCAGGTGGGTCTCCGGCGAAGTTTTGTTGTTCAGTTCCCCGCCCTCGTGCGGCGAGAGATTTGGATTTCATCCGGCGGAGTTCCTACCTGGATTAGCTAAGTCGCGTGTTTGTCAGAGGCAGTGCGTGGTGAAACCGGTCGCACACGGCAACCGCGGTGCCGTGGAGGACAGCCGCGGTTTGATGCCGCCGAGTCAAATGACATCCTGGGGCAGGGAGCGCAGACGGGCTCCAGTTGTTGCTAATTTGTTAGCATTGCGGTTGCAGGCCTCGGCGATAGGAAGTATTCGGCCCTAGTGTATACCTTGCTCACCGAGGCGGCACATGATCTTCGGGACCCTGAACATGCCACTTTTCGCTTAAAACACCCAGCGAGTTCTTTGTCAAAGGTCAGCTTGCGAGCCTTCCGTCCGCGATGGGCCCCCTTCGAGAAGGGCGCCCAGCCCGTCGACAACTTTAACTGTCCACGTCTCTCGGCCGCGGCGGTGAGATGAGGCAGCGCAAGGATTCCGGCGCGTTGCGCGGACTGCGCCAGGCCGCGCGCGCGGGCGGAGTGGTTCAGCCGAAGGACTGGCCCGCAGCACGCTCGGGGGCCCGCCCTGGCCTGGAGCGCGCGGGCCTGGCACGACCGAGCCCCATCCGTGGCCGCGCGGCCCCCTCCAGTTCCTCTTCCTACTCCTCCTCCTCCTCCTCCTCCTCCTCCTCGTCCTCCTCCTCCTGCTTCTCCTCGCCCTCCTCCTCCTCCTTTTCCTGCTCCTTATCCTCACTTTTCCTCTCCTTCTTCCTCCTCCTTTTCCTTTTCCTTTTCCTCCTCCTCCTCCTCCTCCTCCTCCTCCTCCTCCTTTTCATCCTCCTCATCCTTTTCCTGCTCCTTCCTCCTCCATTTCCTGCTCCTTGTCCTGCTCTTCCTCCCCTGGCGGCGGCCCAGGGATGGTCTTGCGGGAGTTCACCTTGGGCCAGGCTGGCCTTGAGAGGCCGAGGAGCTGAGCGCCCTTCTCAGCTGGCCCACAGCGCCGCGTGCACGGAGGGGAGGGCCAACCCATGGCTCCTCGGAGAGCATTGTTGCCAGGGCAGCTCGTCCGGCGGCCGAGCAAGGGCGTCTCCCGGCGGCGCGTGCCTGAGTCTCTTCTTTTTGGCTACACCATCTGCATAGCGGCGCTCGGTCGGCCGAATTCCCCGCCCGCGCTTTCTGCCATTGAGCGCGGTCACCACCGCGCAGGCACTTGCGCATGATGCCGAGTTGTCACGCGGTGCACTCGGCTCAACCCGTGGCCCTCTGCGGCCAAGGTTTGGCGAAGTATTCGGGGCCTGGTTTGATCGCCGCCACGACCCCAGGGTGACGTCTTGCGGTGGGGGGTCGCCGGAAGAAAGATCGCCCCCGCGAAGATCTGAGCGCGCGTGCGAACGCGCCGATGGGCAGATTCAGCCGCGACAGGCGCGCCGCCCAGTCGCCGTTCATCTTGCCGCGGGCTGGCCAGCCCCATTCCAGTTTGCGCGATGGTTTGCCAGACCCTGCATATCGAGTCGCCCCCTCGAGCTGCGCGCGCGTTTGCGCGCTGCGTCGGCCTCGGCGTTGAGGCTGGCCTCTCGCCGGACCTGCCCCCGCGCGCGCAGGGCGGCGCTTCGCGCGGCGTCACGGTGCCCAGTTCCATCGCGCGGCTCGGGGCGACGAGGGCCCGCGGGGCCCGCTGGGACGTCCACGGGCGCCCCCCTGGCGGACGGCGGCACACAGCGCGTCGCGGAACAGGTTGTCAGCACCTGCAGTGCAGGCGCCGGGGGGGGCCCGGCCACCGCGCGGCACGCGCGGGCGTCGGCAGCGCCTGCATGGCCGAGGTCGGCGCCCCCCCGCTGCCGGCGCGACGTCGACGAAGCTCCCAGCCAGCGGCGCCCAGCTGCGTGCTCCGGCGGGCATGGCCGTTCAGCCTGAGGGTCGCCCCCAAACTCCACCCGAAACATGCTCCCTGGGTGGATGTCTCGACCGGGGGGCGGTCAAAAAGGGCGGCTCTGCCAAGCGACGCCCCCAGCCTCCCGGCCGCGGGGGCAGCGGAGTCGCTCTCATTTGCGAACGTGCCGCTCCTTGTTTGCGGCACGCAACGGCGCTGTCGCTCTGCCCGAGCACGCAGAAGCAGTCCCACGTCGCCAAGCAAGAAGAAGCGGCCTCGGAGGCGACCGCTGGCGCGTGAGAGGGCGCGCGAATTTGCCCCTCCCGTGCGAGTACACCCCAGATGGCCGGCGGAGAATCAGCGAGCGAAGAACGGTATAAAATAGACTTTTTCGCTGTCGGGGGCGCCTGTCCCTGGGCGGCTGGAAAGTTTATACCCCTACGGTGCCACTGGTATAAACTTTCCAGCCGCCCCGGGACAGGCGCCCCCGACAGCGAAAAAGTTTATTCTACACCGTTCTTCGCCCGTTAAGAGAAGAACCATCTGTCCAGGGCAAGGCCTGGCGGGCTACCTGCATGCGGCGCGCGGTTGATCGAGACAGACGCCCGGCTAGGTGGTCGCCTCAATTGCGAGGCCAATTTGTATACACCACCACCGCCCACAACAATAATTTTCCGCAAAAAGGGCCAGGGGCAGGGTCATGCCAGACGACGTTGCGACGCCACGGCGAAAAAGAGCGCGGCGCAGCTCGCCGGCGCCGTGGCATGAGGAGTTCTTGAAGCAGAAACAGCACTTCTTGGTGGTGGTGTATAAAGATCGCTCCCCTTGGTAACCAAAATTATATACACCACCACCGCGCGTGCTTTGATGAATTCTGTTTCGGTCCTTAAGAGAGAGGGGGGGCATCCCGGTTGCCGTTGGCGGCGGGGGGCGGGACTGCGGGCTTTTCACCAGAGCAAAACTGCACCAAATCGCATCGCATATTATTATCGATCTTGGTGGTGGTAGTCAGATACTGTGCTCGGATCAATGTTTCCTGTCCGGCGCCGCGCCCGCGACCGGCACGCGCGGGCGCCGACATCGCTGATAGCGGCGCGCGGGACCTCCCCAAAGCTTGCAGGGAGGGCCCCGCGCGCCCTCCATGACCCAAGGCCGCGGCAGGCTGGCGCCTCCAATGCGCGCATCGATAGGAACCTAACTGAGAGCCGGCGCTGATCCGTCGGAAGCTGTCCTGTTCCTGTTCGGAGGCACGGGCTCGGAGAAGCGGTTCTGGCGCCCCCCCCCCCGCGCGCTGCATGTCTCGCAGCTCTCTGGCGAACAGTCGCGACACCCCGTCTGGGAGCGTCTCGGCTTCCTTTGCGGTCCAACAACCCACGCCACCGGCCCTGGCAGCAGGACGGGCGCGGATGAAATGGAGGAGAGATTTGTCGGCGAGGACAGGACAACCTTGGGTGGGGGCAGGGTCAGGGAATTCCTGGCGGCATTCCCTCCGCCTTACGGCGTCCCACGTAGAGATTGTTCGTCGGTCCTGGCCCGGTTGCCAGGTGTCCTTCGTGAGTTCCAGCATGAATTTGGCGTCGGCAAGGATGTTGTTCGGCTATGTCGGGGAGGCCTTGGACTTAGCAGTCCGGCTCTTCCGAGCTGTCTGAGACCGAATTGGAGGGGACGTCCTCTGTAGAATAGTCGCGCTGTGGTTGTAGGGCTGGTTGCCTCGCGTTTGACCCCGGTAGGTCATGCGCCTGTGCAATATCGCCCGTTGGCCCCTCGTCCCCTTTACGGGTGCAGGTCCATGTGCTTGGTGGCGTATGGGGAGGGCCATTGCGTGACACGCGCGAGTAGCAGGTGCTAGAGTTACCTGCTGCTTGGGCCATATGTTGTTGGCCCGACCTCCGTTTTTGGCTCGCATAGGGGTTGGGCCATGCTGCGACGCGGGCGGCCTTATCGCGTTGGCTGCACCTTCGGTCTTCGGCTGGGGATGCGGAAGAGGATTGTCTCGTGGCGGCCTCGACCCCCCCCCCCCTCCCTGGGAGGGCCTTGACCTCGCCCCGATGGTCTTTGAGACGGGGGGGGCGGCCGTCCGACATGAAGCCCCGTGCCAGAACATCCCGAGGGGATCCCCCTGCGCGACGGGTGTGGGGACCCACCCGGGCGCCCCTGGGCCTGTTTAAATGCTCCCTTTCCGCGGCGCCCGCCGGGTGGTTTTGCTGCACCGCTTCGCCAAGTCGGTTTCGGGTTTACAGATCCCCACGAACGGCACACGCATCAGCATTACATCCGTTCAACGCAAAAGGAGGACGGAGGGGAGGGAGAGGAAGAGCAGGAGGACGAGGCGATAGAGGGAGAGGACTAAGAGGCCGGTGATCATCCGACTCGTCCTCGTACACACTCTCCTCGTCCCCCTCCTCCGCCACGCAGGGGGAAGCTCGCCCCCCTCCTCCGCCTCAGCGGGGGCAGAGTCGAGCACCGACCTCAGTCAGGGGAGCGTTCGGCTCGAGCTTCACCGGGGTGGTGCTGGGCGACGGCGGGGTCCCGCCAAACGCGGGGGGGGGGGCGAGGGGCAGGGTTGCAGGATGGTGGCCTCGGATGGGGCCCCACAGCGGGCCCCCGAACTGCCACCGCGGGCCCAAGACGGCGCTGCAGAGGCAGAGGCGTGCGTTTCTTAGCCGCCCGCTGATCCCCCCAGGGGCGACTGCGCGGAAAGCTCCCCCCCCCTCGGACTTCCCAAGAAGCCCCCCAGGAACCCCCTCAAGGGATTTTTTGTGTTTCCCCGGACTCCCCTGGACTCCCGCCGAGACCCCCCCCCCCCTCGAGGGAGGTTTCGGCGTGTTTTTTTTTGTTGGGGGGGTACCCCGAACCCTCCAGGAATCCCCCCCCCTCAAGGGGAGGTTGTTGTTGATGGTGTTTGGGAAGGCGCCCCTGGACCCCCAGCTTGCGGAGTTCCCGAGGGGGGTCTCGGGGGGCCCAGGATCCCCTTTCTGGAACCCCCTTCAAGCGAATTGGTGTTGTTAGGAGTGTCTGAAAGGTTTCCCTGGACTCCCCCGTAGCCTCCCAGGAACCCCCTTCAAGTATGTTTGTTTGGGAGGATGTTGGGTGAGGTTCCCTTGGGCCCCCAAGGACCCCCCCTGGGAACCCCGCTCAAAGTTTTTGTTATCAGGGTCTCCCCAAGACCTAAGGCGTTACGGCCGGTGCCGCCGACCCTGAAGACGACGAAGATGACAGGAGGAGGAGGATAGGAGGAGGGGGAGGGGGAGGAGGAGGCGAATGCGGAGGAGGCGGAGGAGGAGGAGGAGGCGGTGGAGTGGGGGAGCAGCGAGAGGAATGCGGAGGAGGAGGCGGAGGCGGAGGAGGAGGAGGATTTTTTTTCGGGGTCGACCCATGATCAGCCACATGACTCCGCTGGCGTGGCGAGTGCCAGCGAGAAAAAAAGACAGGAGCGCAGCGGTGAAGGCACATCACTGCGCAGCAGCACGGCTCGGGCTGTCCACTATACAAGGACAGCAGACTGGGCGGCGAGGAAGAGCTATACAACCTGCAGCCGCCACCCGAGCAGGGTGCAACACGGGAGCCCTCCGAAGGGGCCGTGATGCAGAGACCCAGCAAGCAACTACAGAGCAGAGTAGGCGTCGGCGCCACACTCTACGGCAGCTGCAAACGGATCCAGGAGCAGCAGTCAGGAGGACCGATCGATCCACCCCGCACTCCAGGAAAGACACGGACCCACTGTACAGGGTCAGTCACAGGAAACAAAGTACAGGCAACAAGCGAGCCGCGGCAGCTGCTTGCAGCAAGCTAATTGGCAGGGAAGATTTAACGTGTAACAGTCAGCCCGTGGCCGACTAGCCATGCCAGCCGTGCTGGCGAAAGTCCTGACCAAAAGTTTACAACAAGCATCCAGCGCAACAGGGGAGGAGGACAGCGAGGACAGTGCCGAGAGCGTGCAGGTGAATCACGAACACGCCTCGAAAAAAGAACGAGAGAGGGCCCTCATCCAACAAGGGGCGCTCTCCGCGCCGTGCGCGGGGCAGGGGAGCAACGGTGCGAGGGTCACTAACGGCGCAACGCCGGGCAGTCCCCACTCGCACCGCGCCCCCCGCCCGCACCCGCCCACTATTCAGGTGCCTCGGGCTCGGGCGCCTGCTGAGCATCGCAGGCACCCCGAGCACCGAGAAAACAAGCGGCTCGAGGGGCCCGCCCGCCTTGGGATGCAGGCCCCTTCGAGCCAGCTCGAGCACCGACGCGATGGAGGCCAAGACAGCCCGCTGCACTTAAGGGGCCCTTAAGTGCAGCGGATCTGCTCCTTCCGTGCGCACGCCGCCGCAAGCGTCCTCGCAAACGAAGTGCCAAAGACTGCCCGCTGTGCCGCCGTCACCACAAGGAGCCTTCACCCCGTGGCCGCGCAGCAGCGAGCAAGGGACGTGCAACAGCAGTGGCATGAAAGTGAACCGCATCACACACCCTGAGCAGAGGCACAATTAAACCTGACAAAACGTATTGACATCCACCCGCACTCCTGGTTTATTGTATGACGGGTGGAGGCCCTTTTGGAGACGACTCCAAGGATTACAATGCGAGGCCCGTTTCGAAGGCTCACACTTCTTACCTAGGCGATCAAGCCGACCCCCCGACGTGTAATAACCACATTTGTGGCAAATGCAAACGAAACTACCATCCGTACAGTCTATGAGCACACATCTATGCCCTAGATCACGAAGTACTGACGGGTGCACATGCAAAGCGAGCGAGCATGACCCACCAGGAGGTTCGACACCAAACGTGCCACGACGACCACGCAAGCACGTAGCACATTGCCAATACGAGCCTACCCAATGCCATTCATGTGAAGGTTTCGCAGGAGCCTGCTCTTTAGCAGGTGGCTTGATTCGCTCTAAATCTTTGCCCAAGTCTAATCTAGGCCACAAAGACATTAATCTAGCACCCAAACGTCCTACAGCTCGGGCCACGGCCACGGAAAGATCCAGGCCCTCACGCAGCTCGTCCGACGGGGCAGGATGCAAGGATGCCGCAACCTTGGCCGAGGTATCAGCCCACGCATTGCCCTGTCTTAAATAGCGATCCCTTTCGTCGACCGCTTCATCGACAGCAAGATGGGCTTTCACTTTGGATATCGTGACTTTGTGCATGTGCGGACGAGCAAACTGAGCCACGCCAGCAAACATATACCTGGCTGATATCTGCTCCATCCAAGGCATCCTGAACAAATTCACAACATTTAAACAGTCCGAAAAAATGTCACACTGGCCTGTGCTCCACTGAATGGCGACAGACATGGCGAAGAACTCGGCTGCTTGTGGAGTCTGGGGGCATGGCCCCCAAACTGGTCCTCTGACTCTCACTAATTCAAGCCCAGTCTCCCTGTCAACCAAAGTGAAAGCCCAGCCAGCTCGGTTCAATTCTTTCACAATGTAACGCGAACACGATCCATCCACGAACATGTCTCCAGCGAACACACTATGAAGGTCCCCAATCTCTCCTTGGGCCCACTCCACCTGAATACCACCTTTATCCAACGGAGCAGGAAAAACATCACCTGGGTGAGGAAACACCCCAAAGACAGCCAAGTTGTCGTCCACCTGGCTCGCCCACTTCTGGATCTTTATGGGCACAATCGAGTTCCTTAGTTCGACTACATCAGGACACTGGCAGTCCCACAATCTATGGCGGAGCGTGTCAGGCGCCTCGCCACACAGCGGGCACAGCACGTTCTGCAGCTGGTAGCCTAGGTCTGCCGCACGCGTACGAGTGTACACCGCGTTGCAAAAAAAGCGCCCTCAGACAGCCTTTTTCAAAGGCAGAATACTTCGTGCTCTGGAGATAACTAAGGACCCCATCAGTGCAAACACGCCCAGACATGTTCAGACGAGCCCCCATGTCCCACTCGAGACCTCTCACAACAGCTTTGCGAAGCAAATTCTTAATCAAAGTAGGCGAGAACTCCGTCAATTTAACCTCCTCACCCTTGTCAGTTCTAAAAACAGCGAAGGAAGGCATGGACCAGGAAATCCGCTCACATGATTTCCTCAACGCAGTGCCACAAAGGGGAGTCTCCCGAGAAACCAACGTCCCACGCCTCCCTGAGTTCGGGGAGCGAGAGACAGTGGGGGTAGGTCCGATGGTGAGCAATCCATATTTCCTTCGACCATCTGACCATCGGAGCGACCGACGCATACCAACACGGCTCGCCATGCGAAAGAAGAAGAGCCGTCAGCGATCTTCCAGACGCTGATGGTTGCAAGACTGACGCCGCCTGGCGCCGCAATCTCAACAGCTCGTAGTCGCTCACGCCATATATTTCGGATCCGAAAAGCTCCGAGGCCAAAGCTCCCGAGGCAAAAACGTTTTTGGCCACACGGGCCCCAACCAGAGGCCTCAAGCGGGCCAAACGGGAAACAAAACCCCGAGCTTTTTGCTCACGCTTCTTTTGCTTAGAGCTCCTACCAGCAACACGTCTAGGGCGTCCCACACAATCATCCACTCCTAGGTTCGCCGCTGAACTGACTAAGGGGCCAGCCAGGCCACCTAGGGCCTGAGCGAGATCACGCCCAAGCGCCTTAGAAGAAGCGATCAAGGATCTCTTTCCCACATCTTGACTCACCTTAGCTCCGATCCCCTCCTCCAGAATAGAAACCAAGGCTCTGACCACCGGTGGCAGATGCTCCACAATGTATCGCCGCGACCCCGTAGCACTGAGGCCAGAGTCGTCGATATACAACTTAAAATGCACCTGTGGCGGAATGCACAGCATGTCGAGGGACGCAATCGAGTACGCTCTGATCAACGTGGTGGCAAACGTACACCCCGCGATGATGCCCCCCAAGGCCCAGAAGGGCCCATCCACAAACCCGTTCAACACAAAAAACCGAGCCTGAAGATACATCGCAATCGCGAGCCGAGCGATCGCGAGGGGGAAATTCACCTGCTTGCAACGCCACAGGAGCAACTTGAGATCAATAGTCTCATAATATTTGTAAAGATCGAGCAGGACCGTGGCAGCTTCATCCTTACTCAAAGTCGAGGTCTCCGCACGAACCGCCTGTCTCCACACCACGTCCTGGGCCCCCTCGAAAGGCCCAGCCGCGAAAAAACTCCGAGCGTTTTTGAACTCCCACTCCTGGGCCAGGGGCCTCCGCACCTTACCGTAAGCACGGTAAATCGCACAAAAATTCCCAATCGGGCGAAAACCAGAAGCAGGTTTCGGGATCAACGTAAGGAGAGTGATGGCCACCTGTCTCGGTATCAGCGCCGTGAGCTCCATCACGGCAAACAGACCACACAGAATTCTGAGCAGCTCGTCACTCATGAAAGAGAAATGCCGCATGTGAAATCCGTCGACGCTGACAGAAGTGTTGATTTTGAAACGCCTGGAAAACTCACGTATCGCCTCCACAGGAACCTCAGGAAGTTCAGGAGCAAGCTCACCGACATGGAACCAGGGACCCTCACCAGCATCCCCCCAGAGGTCGGAAAAACGTTTGGACTCAGCTTGGAGCAACGACAAGGGGTCCGCCACCACCACTCCGTCCAAGGACAGGGTAGTGGTGGGGACCCATGGCGTCGCTCCTTTGGAAACGGTGTGGACCCTTCGGGCTCCCCGATTCGCCTTAAACAGTAACCACTCCTTGAACTCTTTCCTGGCAAGCTTCCTAGAAGCAGCCTCAATATTCGCAAGCATGTCACGGCACATCTCATGCAAGTGATGGAAAAAATCAAGCATTGGGCCGTCTGCTGGCTCGTACATCGGGAGCTCGCGGACGAACTCCTCCAGCGAAGACCTAAAATTCTCCATCTGGCCTAGATCAGCGGCGCACTGAGCTGGTGGCTGCTCCAGGCGCTCGAGCACCCGTCCGATGCCAGCCTGGTCTCCCACGGTCCAGTAGCACTCGAACTCTCTAAAGAGATTGGTCAGCCACCTAGCAGCAAACAGTGTGCCATCGCCTTTGCCAGAGCCCTTGGACAGCACTGGGCGCCAGCACATTTGGGGAGGCTTACCACGAGAACCCCAAACAGGAAGGACCTTACCCGTGGCAGCGGAGACCTCACGCTCGGCAGCATTCACCCAGTGTTTATAGACCAAATCAACCGAATCCTGAACTCGTTCGAAATCCCCCACCGTCGCCGCTCTACGAGACGAGTCCAGCACATCATGCAGCCACGTCGGAGGCTCACACGCGGCGACGAGGAACACAGGCGGGAGAGGCGACGTGGGCAGCGGAGGGGGTTTCCGAAAAGACAAAGCCTGCAACCGTCCGAACTGCGGATGCATGCTAATCCTGACTGGGACATGCGCACAGAGGTTGGTGTCACGGATGGCCTGCACACTGCTGACCGTCTTGGCCAAGTCAGAGGAGGCAATAAAGAAATCGTACTGCTTAAGACCCGCAACAGATTTCATCGTGTGACCCTCAGGCACCAGGAACTGGATGCTTTTCTGGTCCCCCAGGCCCCCAGTCAGGAGCTGCTCAGGCTCCATGTTAAAATCCGCGCCCAGGAAAAAAAGGGAAACCGAGGCCCTCCCCCAGGGACAAACACGAACACAAGATATCTATGTTTGAATCCGAGAGGTCCTGGCAGTCATGGAAGTAGGCGGCCATCACCAAAAACGTGGGCTGCCCAGGCACCTCGACGATGCCTGCCAGAGCCCTCGACGGTATAATGGTAGCTCCAGAGTCAGGAGCCCGCAGACCAAGCCCATCACGAACAAAGAGAGCGACTCCCGATGACGGGCCTTGACCATCACCAGGCACAGCAGCACTCCATAAACTTTTCCACCCGTGGCGTCTAGCCCAGGAAGAACCAGAATCGATTTGGTTAGCCAACTGCTTATGCTCCTGCATGATCACGATATCAGCACTAGTCTTCTGCAACCAGAGCTGGCCAGGCCCCCACCCTGAGACATTACAGGTTTCAACTGAGGGCGAAAAAGATTCAACAGGAAAAGCATTGGCCTCCATGGGCCTGATCAACTGCACATCGGACCTGGGAGGAACACCAGGCAAAAGCGGGCCCCTAAGGGTCATAGGTTTCGACGGCCGAGCAGAAACACCATTCGCCAGCAGGGCCCCCTTGGCCCTGACTAACGTATGCTGAACCGCCCGAACGAGAGGGCCACTGTGGGCCCACAAAAAATTAGTATTAGAGACCGCATGTGGCTCAGAGGTGCCCTGGGAGATCCACTCAGGGCTGGCCAACACACAGGCTGCAGTGGGGGAGGTACCCCCTCCGTTGGAAGAAGCCAAAAAGTTCTGATCTCGCTGGCTCCCCCCCTCAGGCGCTCCCGCCTTTGGGGGGGTCTGATTGTAAAATCTTGGCTGCACGCGCCTTGGCATCAGAACTCGCCGATGGCGCGCCCGTACCGCTTGATGGAGCCGCCGTGGGGGAAGTCGACTCTTGACCAGCCTCCGGAGCTTCACCACCAGGAGTCTGCGCAGCGGCTGAATGACCCACTTGCGGACCATCATCTTCAGCTTCTGCAGCGGCGCCTGGTACAAGAACCTTCCGCTTCTTGCCAGCCAAGCGTGACTTCTGCTCCTCCATCTCCTTACGAACGCGTTCAGCATGAGCCTGCGCGGCACCAAAGAGTTTCTTCGCCTGCTTCTGGATCTCGTCATTGAGTGTCTTGAGTCGAGCCGCAGCCTCGTTTCTGTCCTCCTCATTGAGGTCATAGTCTGCTTCCCACTCCAACAGGCTGGACATGTCAATGGGTAGCGGTTGTCCACCAAGCAGGTCAGCGATGGAAATCTTGACCTCCTGCTTGACAGAGCCCTCGGGGTTCCGAGGCCGATCATCCACCGACTGGTGCAACTGCTCCACCAGCTCCTTGTGTAGCTTCTCCGAGGCCTCCAACTGCGAAGTAATCGACTCCACATTGGCGCGGGCCTGGACCAGCTCGTTGGAGATGCGCTCGAAGGACTCCACCGCTTTGGACAGTCGGGCCTCCAAGCTCCGCATGCTGTGGTACGCCTGGTTGACCTTCTGCTGCAAGGGGGGCTCAACCTTCTTGGCAGCGGCCATCTCGTCGAGCTTGTGTTGATAACGCTTTGCTGATTCTTCGTCACCCTGGGCTCGCAACAACTGTACCAGTGATGCAATCCGAGTGTTCTCGTCGGGGGGTAGCTGGACTCCTCCTGCGCCTGGAACTTGCGGGCCAGGATGAAGAGGAGCAGCACCACCGGGAGCCAGCATCGGATTAGCAACCCATGTCCCTGGGGGCGGCGGCCCCTGTGCCCACACTCCGCGAGGAGCGGCGGGCTGTTGGAACGATGGTGACGAACGCCAAGCCCAGCAGTGTTTGCACTGCTGCCAGGCCTGCTTGTTCTTCTTGCAGCCGCAACTCGGACAAGTCCACCTCGATGAGGGTGCATCGCCGTGCTGGGCGCCACCCTTTCCACCGAACGTAGAACCTGTCTTGCCTCCTTTGCCGAATCCTTTGCCTTTGTTGAAGGACTGGGCATACTGCTGCTGCTGCGCCTCCAGCTGCCAAGGCGGGATCGGCCCTCCCCAGTTCGCCGCTGCTGGGGACGGCACCGCCATCGCGCACACAACTGGATGGGTATCGTGGTAGGAAGCGCGGGACTCCGCCCGCAGAAACGAAAGAAGGCTCGCAGGAACGCGGGCCCTTCTGAAGAACTGTTCCTGCAACGCTACTCGAGCGCAGAAGGGCTCGGAGGAGGAGGAGGAGAAGGAGGAGGAGGAGGAGGAGGAGGAGGAGTGGGGAACCAGCGAGAGGAAGCGAGTAGGAGCAACCAATTCTGGAGGCCTCGGCCCTCGACGGAAGTGGGAGGGAGAGGGCAGGACAAAACCTTTCCGAAAATCACTGAATATGGCCTCTCCGGGCCGTCTTAAGAGTCCTTGTGGGGCTCTTTTGACCCGTCTGGGGGCCCCCTTTGGCCGTCCTTAGGCGTTCTTGGGCTGTCTTGTGAGGCTTGGGCCGTCTAGGGCGCACTTGCGGATCCGTCGTGGCGACCCCCCCCCTCCTCCAGCGCATCTACAGAGTGGCCACTCTTGTAAAAGCTGCAAACTGGGGATGGTATTCTGACTCGGGACCCCCCCCCGGACCCTCCCCCCCCGACGGGGAAGGGATCAAAAGGAAGGGGCTTCCCTTCGACTCAATGACAACGTTGTTAATTTAGCTTTGGCTGGGTTGCCTCATTTCGCTTTGGCTGGCGCGGTTGAGGACGAGGGCCCAGGGAAAGAGGGGGGGAGCGGCGACGGACCCAGAAAAGAAGACGACGAGTACGTACGAGGACAACAACCACGACGAACAATCCATTCCACACGCCGACATGGTCGGCGAATTCTCCTGGACTCCCCCGTAGCCTCCCAGGAACCCCCTTCAAGTATGTTTGTTGGGGAGAGTGTTGGGTGAACCGGGGAACCCCGCTCAAAGTTTTTGTTTGTCAGGGTCTCCCCAAGACCTCACCCTGGAATGGTGTTAAAGGGAGGTAGTTAGATGGGTTTTCGATTGGGACACCCGGACCCCCTCGTAACCCACCCCGGACCCCCCCCTCAGGGGGCGCACGTTTTAGGAGAGTGCTTTTGGGAGTTCGCCCGGACCCGCCAGGATTCCGCCCGGAACCTTTTGAAGGGAAGTGTCTGGGTGGGTTGTTGGGTGAGGTTCCCCCGGGCCCCCCAGGACCCCCCCCGTGGAACCATCTCAATGATCGTTTTTGTGTTCGGGAGGTTTTGGAGAGTTCCCCCAGACCTCGCATGACCTCCCCCGGAACTCTCCTCAAGGAGGGTGTTTTTGGTTTTGTTTGGGGCTCCCCCCGAATATCCAATGCAGAACCCCTCCAGGAACTCCCCTGAAGGGTGTTTGGTGTTATGGTTTTTTTTGGTCGGGGTTCTTCTGGGCCTCCCGGGAACCCCAGGGAACCTTTGTGCACTGCCAGTCCTTGCAGACAGTGCATTGCTTCTCGTACGAGCCGAACCAAGCATTGCAGCATTGTTATTCCCACGAGCGACAGAATATGTTGCCATCGCTACCCTCACCGCATGAGTTTATCCCTGCATTATGGCTGGTGGTCCTCTCCAACGATCCGCTTTAGCGTTGGCAGCGCGTGCTGCCATTGCCTGCCTTCGCGCAAAAGCTGATCCCTCAATACAGTTGATGCTCCAGTTGCTGTACCAGCTGCTGGCACTGCCTGCCTTCGCGCCTGAGCTGAGCCTATTGCAGTTGATCCTCTTCTGCGTTCCCATGCTGGCACTGACATCGCCTGCTGCAACTGCCTACCTTCTCGCACGAGCTGGTCATATGCTGGCACCGCTTACCTTCTCGCACTACCAGCCGTTGCTGCCACTGCCTGCCTTCTCGCTCGAGCTAATCCCAGCGTAGTAGTTGACGATGCTTTGCTTTACCTATGCCGTCGGCCCACGACAGCACCTGCTGCCACTGCCTGCCACCATGCACGAGCCGATCCCAGCATGTAACCGAGAGAGCGTGGCGTTGTCGTAGCTGTTGACGTTGGGTTCCGCCGCGTTATTCACTTGCGCCTGGCCGCTCACGATGTGGAAGAACGCGAACGGGAGGCGGTCCCCGGTAGGAGTCCAGGGAGGGTGTACCGCACGGGGCCTTCTGCATGGCGGGGCGTAAGCGATGGGGCATGATGGGACGGGAGGAAGGAAACGGACGGATTGGGTGCGTTCGCGCCGTTATCTGACATCCGACCCTTGCCACCCATCCCTTCCCATTACGCGGAACTCGTGTCAACCCGCCGGCTGGGGTGTGTTGGACGACCTTGGCCCCCACATGACGGGGTGTCGTGCAACACGCCATCCGCAGGGCGGGCTTTGTACATTCCGGCGGCGCGCGCAGGGGGGAATGCAGAGGGGCGGGCCCTCTGTGGGCCCCGGAAACGGCAGGGCCGTTTTCTCCCCGTGTCCAAAAAAAAATGTCCCTTGAAAATGGAAACTGCAAGAAAACGGCGACCGGAAACGGCAAAAAAGCGGCTCCAGGATTGGGACCGGAGCCGGAACCTGTCAAACAACGGCGACGGAGCCTGTAAAAGAACGGCGTCGGAACCGGCAAAAAAACGCAAAACGGAACGGGTAAAAAAACGGCCCTGTCGTTTCCAGGGCCCACTAAGGGCGGGCCTGTTCAGAGGGCTCAGAGTGCCTCCCGTCTTCTGAGAAGCGTCCTAAGCCTTCTCCGGAGCCCCCGCCGCTTTTTGAGGAGGCCTGCCCCCTCTCACTCCGACCCTCCGCGCGCCGCCGAGCTGCATGATCCAGAAAACGGGGGGCCTTGTACGCTGGGCGTGGATGAGGATGTGGCGGATGAGCAGAAGTCAGGAGGGGAAAAAAACACACACAGACACAATGAATCGTCGATTCCCAGGAAAACATGGGGAAATATGGGAAGTTGGGGGGGAAGACAAAAACCAAGAACATATGGGAAAATATGGGGATGATTCTTATTTGTGTGTATTTCTTTGTCCCAGGGCCCCTTCAAGAAGGGGGCGCCGTCAGACGGCTGCGCGCCTCGGGTGGCCGAGTCCCGGCGCGGCAGCGGACGACCTGGTGCTCCACTGGCCTTCGTGATCCTGCCTCGGGGGCGGCAAAGAGGGGGGTGATGACTAGGGGGGGGGGATATCCTGGCGGGGGCCATGATATCTCCCCAGATCTCATGGCGCCTCTTCTCATTTCGTTGCGTCCCTGGCCCCCCCCCGCTGGGCCGCGCACATGCCGCCGGCCATGATTTGCGAACCCCCCCTCTTGGACGCCCCCCTCTTTGCCGCCCCCGATTGCCACACCCGAGCTTCCAAGGAGAAAATCTATTGATACCGCTGCTCCTCCTGGAGAGCCCTCGTCGCCACGGCTTGACTCTCCTCCGAATTCTGGTCACGCCGCGCCCCAGGAGAGGTCTGCTGAGGAGCGGTACCAATGTCTTTCGGTCCCCCCGAAATGAGCATTCGCAGGCTGGCCGCCAAAACTCGGGGCCTCCTACCCGGGAGGAGGAAGCATGGGAGGAGAAGGGGGAGGAGAAGGGTGACTGGAGGGAGGTGGGCTGGCAGAAGAGGATGGGACGGGGAAGAGGATGTGATGTGCACCATCCTCCCTCCCTCCTTGCCCTCCCTCGCCTCCTCCCCCATCCCCTCTCGCTGCGACTGCCCACGCGAGCACGCACCTGGGCATGCGGCCTTTGGGATGACGGAGTCGGCTCCGCCCTGCCCCACGCGAAGGAGTCGGGGCCGCGCGTCGCCGCCGAGGGCTCCGGCAGCAGAGCCGAAGCCTCGGGCGGCGGGCCCTTCTGAGGAGAAACCCGCCTCTCGGGCCAGCCACCACCCTCGAGCACGGGCCTCGCGGGCGCGGAGGAGCAGAAGGAGGAGGAGGAGGAGCAGAAGGAGGAGGAGGAGGAGGAGGAGGAGCAGAAGGAGGAGGAGGAGGAGAAGGAGGAGGAGGAGGAGGAGGAGGAGGAGGAGGAGGAGGGGCAGGGGGAGGAGGAGGAAGAGGAGGAGGAGGAGGAGGAGGAGGAGGAGGAGGAGGGAGGCGGAGGAGGAGGAGCATCGAGGCCGGCGCTGCCCCGCCTCGCTCCTCCTCCCGCGAAGACGGCCGCGCTCCGCCGTGCGCGGCCTGCTCCGGGGAGCTGCCTCCCCTCGGGCGCTTGGCATCGCTCGGGCGTGTGCATTTTTCCGATTCGATTCGACTTCGGATTCCGATTTGGGATCCGGTTCCTCACCAGAGGCCTACCAGCCTGCCGATTTCTGCCGGTGCGACTCCTCCCGACTTGGCCGCCGCGCTCCGCCGAGCCCGTTCGCTTCGATCGCCGATCCGACTCGTCGATTCGATTCTGGGCTCGCCTGCCCTTGGCATCGCTCGGACGTGTGCATTTTTCCTTCGGCGAGGACCATCGAGGAGCATCCTTGATCATTTGGCGAAGAAGCCACGCACGAGACCGAAAAAAGCACAGGGGGATGGACGTCCGAGCGATGGCGAGGTCGGCGGCGCCCCCGGGGCGGATGGAGGCGGGGTGGGCCTGGCGCGGGCGCGGCGGCGCGGCGGCCCCTTGGGGAGGTTGGCCTCCGGAGGCCAGGCTGGTGGTGGCCCAACGAGCCCCCAAGACGGCCCCCAACGAGGGCCCGAAGACGGCCCCAGGAGGCTTCGAATACGCCCCAGGAGGCCTCCAATGCGGCCCAGGAGCACCCCAAGAGGGCCCCAATGCGGCCCGAGACGGCTTCCGACGGCGTTGGACGGGCCAGCAGCCCACCAAGACGGCCCAAGATGGCTCGAAGATGGCTGCGTGCCGCTCCGTCATTTTTCTTGTCCACGGGGCACAAAGTATACACCACCACCACCACCACCTTCCTGCCCCCCTCTCCCATGAACAAGAGAAGAGGAAGAGGAGGGCAGAGGAGGGAGGAGGAACGAAGGTGGTGGTGGTGGTGGCGTATACTCCTGGGACCCGCACTGTCTGAGCCGGCTGGAGGTCCTGAGGTGGCACAGCACCGGTTCTGCCCAGTGGGAAGGGGGTGCGACGTTTTGGGTTCGGGGATGTGGTTTGCTTCCTTCGGTCCCCAGGGGCCATTTTCGGGCGCCGGGACCGTCACAAACTGATGTTGGGCTAAGAACTACACCAGATGGACCCCAGGAGGAGTCCCGGGACCGATTTTGAGCGAATCTTCCCGTATCTGTTTCTTGACAGATTCTCTCGAGGTCCATTCTGTTCTGGTCGCCTCCAAATTTGTTGTGAACTTACGCATGCAGTCTTCCCTCAGTGGACCATTATCTACTTCAGGCGCCGAGGATTGCGGGACCTCCCTGATTATCTTGAACCCATGCATAGTCCACGCTTCTGCCCGCTTCTTCCCACCGACGTGCAATTGCCTCCTTTCTCCTCAGCGTGCGCCCACGAGGTGGCGGAGAGGACGACCAGGAGTAAGCCCCGGCCAGGCGCGGGCATTCCTTAGGGATTTTTCTGCCCGGCCCTGGAGGTGCCACAGCGGGTGCGGCGGCAGGCAGACCGAGGCGACGAGACAGACAATTGGCTATTCAAGGTGTGTCCCGTGGCCACCCGGATGGATGGAGCAAACATGTGAGGCAGAGGAGGTCGGCCACGCGCAGAGGGGGGTAATGCGAGGGGAGAAGGTCTCTTAGAAGCACCCCTCCTTCTCGGAAGGTGCGGGCCTCGTCTGTGGGTGCAAGGCCGGCGCCTTCTGAGAAGCAGCCTCCTTCTAAGAAGTTTTCCCCCCCTCCCCCTGCCCCCCTCTGCGCGCCGCCACATGTGAGGCAGAGGAGGGCCGAGCACCACCGAGCCTGGCCAGGGCCACTCCTAGACCCTGCACATGCTCTGCAGCCCCGCCCGGCCTCGAACAGGAGCGGGACCCAGAGTGGCAATGGCCGGGCATGGTGATGAGCAGCAGCGCCGCTGCGACAACGCTGGGGATGGCGAGGGCGTGGACGAGAGGGAAGGCTGGGGAGGAGGAGCATCAGGAGGACGGCGAGGAGCACGAGGGGAAGCAGAGGGAACGAAGACGACGATGAGGACTGGGGTCAGATCAAGAGGGCGATTCGGACGATGAAAGGAGGGGAAGGAGGGGAGAAGGAGGAGCAGGAGCAGGAGGAGGAGCAGAAGCAGGAACAGGAGCATGAGCAGGGTGGAAAGGACAATTTGGAGGGTCACGAGGAGGGCAAGGGATGTGAAAGGGTATGAGGAGGAGGAGGAGGAGGAGGAGGAAGAAGAGGAGCAGGAGGAGGAGGAGGAAGACGATGAGGACTAGGTGCGGACGAGGACGACGAGGAGGAAGATGAGGTGGTGGTGGAAAGGGGAGAGGAGAGAGGATGAGGTGGACGAAGAGGACGAGGCGGAGGACGACGACGACAACGAGGAGTAGGAGAAGGGAAAGGATCAGGAGAATGAGGAGGAACGGCTCGAGCCCGTGTCCGGCAAAGAATGAAGAAGAGGACGGGGCAGCCCAGGGGAGGAGGGCGAAGGAGGGAGGCGCAGCAGATGGTTGAGGGCGAGCGGGAGGAGGGGACGGACGGAACAGGAGTGGGTGGGGGAGGAGGAAGAGGAGGAGGACGGAGGGATGAGAGGTGACGTTGAATGAGGAGAAGGAGGAGGAGGAGGAGGAGGAGGAGGAGGAGGAGGAGGAAGAGGAGGAGCAGCAGCATCAGCAGCAGCAGGAAGAGGAGGAGGGAGGAGGGAGGAGGGAGAAGAAGGCTGAGAAGGGAGGAGGGAATGGATGTTCGAAGTGATACCTGAGGTGCCATTGCTTCAGGGCGCTTAACGCCGTCGGTGGGATCAGAGGCCTGGTGCATGGTGTACCACCATGGTGCACGCGCCACTCAGGGACAGGACGCGTCATGCCACGAGTACGGCGGTTCAGCTTGAACCCCGTGCCCGATAGAGCAATGCAGCCAGGGAGATAAAATCCGAGTACAGAGGAAGCCCATGTCAAGAAACACCTTGCTTGCCTCCAGGGTGCCCTGGGTTTCTTGGGTTTCGATGGTGTTGCGATGGAAAGCGTGACGCTCCCACACATGGACGTCCTGGGGTCTCAGGGTTGAGTTTCTTGTGGAGGGTTTCTTGTGGTCGGGCTCCTTCTGTACACAAGACAATCTCGGGGACGGTGCGCGCGAGAGACAGAGCAGATCGCTGAGCGCTGGAAAGGGGCTGGGGGTCGGAGGCGGAGGGGAAGGTTGAACATGGGCAGCGCTGGGCGGCAGGGATCCGCGCGCACAAGTGCTGCGGCAAGTCCCAGCGTGCAACCGCGGACATGGCATCCAAGCGTCGGGACCTGGGAGAAACGAGCGGCACCAGGCCAAGAAGGCCCAGGGCCCCCGCCCAGCAGGTGACTCACCGATGGGGCCCTGAGGCAGGCAGCTCACCGATGACAAGGGCCGCATCGCGCTTCCGTCGCCCGCCGAGGGTGGAGACCAGGAACCTCCGAGAGGACCCCCCCCAGATTGCGAGACGCACTCCTGGAGAGAGGAGAGGAGATGGACCTTCGCAGCCGTCTGGCTCCACCTCGAACCTCGATGCCCTCTCACTCGAGCCTCGACCACACTCTGCCACGCTGCACCCCGTTCGTTTCACCCGTTCTTGTCCGCCCTCGTTGCTCCTCTTCTCTCTGCGTCCCAGGGCATCCTCGGGTGATCCTCGGCGGAGTCCACTACCAAAGCAAACAAAACAAGACCAACCTCGACGATGAGGATGCTCCCTCGGACGCCTCTGCCGGCGGCCGCGCGGGCGCGGGCGCGCGCGCGTTGCGAGTCCCTCGCGCAGACAGGCCAGAGACAGAGCGAGCGATTCGGAGAGCGCGCGGCTCGAGCAAGCGGCCGGCGGCGGTCGGGGGCAGCGATGGGGGGGGGCGGTGGGCTCAGGGAGAGCGCGTCGGGCCCCCGAACGCCAAGGCATCGCCGATGTAGGCCTGGTAGGCCCACCCCCGCCCAGGAGCGTGCGGTGTCGCTCTCGGGAGCCCGTCGCCGATCCCAGGTCGGCGTTTTCCTCTCCTGAGCAGGTCCCCCCCGATCGGTCTCCCTCAGACGACGACGTCGGCGTCGCTTCGGAGGTTTACACCTGTCGACTTGCTTACCGCGAAGACTTGGTAGTCAAACTTAATATCTTGCCCATTCCAACACAGAATGCCATCCCGCAGGCACAACCTTTTACGGCAAAGTCGGCCGTGAAGGTTGTCGATGTTGTTGTTTGTTTGTCTTTTGAATATGTGTGTCTCTGTTCTCACCTTTTGCTAGAATGCAAAGGAGGAAGGCGTTTTGTGCACAAATGTCAACGGGGTGTTCCAACATACCATCTGCCACTCCACCGCGCATGCTTTGCCATATGTTCTGAATTGTTTGTTTCATGACTTTCACGTCAGATTTGTCTTATACGTAATAGTTATAACAGCAAGCTTGCTTAGTAGCAGTAGTAGTAGTAGTAGTAGTAGTAGTAGTAGTCATAGTATCAGTGGTAGTATTAGTGATAGTAGTAGTAGTAGTAGTCGTAGTAGTAGTAGTAGTAGTAGTAGTAGTAGTAGTAGTAGCAGTAGTAGCAGTAGTAGCAGTAGCAGTAGCAGTAGCAGTAGCAGTAGCAGTAGCAGTAGCAGTAGCAGTATCAGTAGCAGTAGCAGTAGCAGTAGTAGTAGGTAGCAGTAGTAGTAGGTAGGTAGGTAGGTAGGTAGGTAGGTAGATAGGTAGACAGGTAGGTAGGTAGGTAGGTAGGTAGGTGGGTGGGTAGATAGGTACGTAGTAGTAGTAGTAGTAGTAGTCGTAGTAGTAGTAGTAGTAGTAGCAGCAGTAGCAGTAGCAGTAGCAGTAGCAGTAGCAGTAGCAGTAGCGGTAGTAGTAGTAGTCATCGTCATAGAAGTAGTATTGTGATGAGTAGTTCCCTACCTAGGCTCTGCCTAGAAGGGTTCTTACTCGCTAAACTTAAAGGGCCGGGCAGTGTTCCCCGCCCCGGGCGGTTCCCTCGGCATCCGCCCCGCGGTTCCCCCAGTGGCATTCCCTTAGCTTCGCGTTGCTTGTCTCATCTTAGCTTAGTTTATTGTTGTTGAACTCTCATTTCTTATTGTTGATCCCCCCACCGGTGCATATTTTGTTTCTCAATCATAGTGTGCCCCTCGACGCTCTCACTCTGTTCCCTACTAGGCTCTGCCTAGAAGGGTTCTTACTCTCTGGGCTTAAATGGCTGGGCAGTGCACCCCGCCCCGGGCGGTTCCCCCGGTATCCGCCTCGCGGTTCCCCCAGTTACGTCCCCTTAGCTTAGCGTTGCTTATCTCATCTTAGTTTAGTTTGTTTCATCTTAGCTTAGCTTAGTTTCATCTTAGTTTCATCTTAGCTCAGGTTTGTTTTCTCATCTTAGCTTAGCTTATTTCATATTAGCTTAGCTTAGCTTCATCTTAGCTCAGGTTTATATTAGCTTAGCTTACCTGCACCTTAGCTTCGTTGAGCTTTAGCATAGCAGAGCACAGCATAGCATAGCGTAGCAGAGCATAGCGCAGCACAGCATATCATAGCATAGCCCAGCATAGCATAGCATAGCGCAGCATAGCATAGCATAGCATAGCGCAGCACAGCACAGCACAGCATAGCGCAGCGCAGCACAGCATAGCATAGCATAGCATAGCGCAGCATAGCATAGCATAGCATAGCATAGCGCAGCATAGCATGGCATAGCATAGCATAGCATAGCAACTAGTGCTGCTTTCCTAGGGGCTCCAACTTCTAGGTAGGGTCGCACTGGGGTAATTGTAGTATTACGAGTGTACAAATATCACACATGGCAACAACCAAACCAATGCTATGTTGAAGCATTCTAACAATATTGCTAATAGTAGTAGTAGCAATAATGAAACTAATATTCAGAAGAAGAAGAATAATGACAATGTTAAGAATAATAGTCCCCTCTGGGCTCCGCCAACTCCGCGACCATGGTTGCCAAATCCCGCGCCACCCTCACAGGCGTTCAAGAGAGCTTTGGGAGAGCCTGAAGACGGCCCAGGACGTCCCCGAGACAGCCCAAGAGTGCTCCAAGGCTGTCCAAGCTGGACCCCCGACGGCTCTGGAAGCCCCCAAGAGCATGCGAGATCGCCGCAACAGGCTCCCAAGAGTCCCCTAAGAGCTGTGGGGAAGCTCTCGAGATGCCAAAATCATTGAAGGACTATGGGAAGTCGATGGCTTTCTGTGTTCTCGCACTTCCGCTTCCGACACGCTTTCGAGGCTTGCGCAAGCCCCCCCCCCGAGAGAGCCCCAAGAGGCCCCCCAGGAGGCGTGCCGAGCGGCGCGAAGCGGCCCCAAGAGGCCAGGAGTGGCCCCGCATGACGCCCGAAGAGGCGCCACCGAGGCCCCAAAAGACGCTCGGAGCAGGCCCCCACGAACTCCCAGGAGCCACCACCGAGGCGTCCAGCGCCGAAAAAGAGCCCCGAGAAGCCCTCGGGAGCTCCCAAAGAGGCTCCCAGGAGAGCTCCACGATGCTCCCACGAGCCGCTCGGAGCGCATCTTGGGGGCGTCTTGGAGCTTTCCTGGGGCGCGTGCGCAAGCCTCGGAAAAGCGTGTCGGAGGCGGAAATTGAAATGCGAGAACACAAAAATCGGAATGTTCCTTAGGTGTTGTAATGATGTTGGCCTCTCGAGGGCTTCCCCAGAGCTCTTGGGGGACTCTTGGAGGCGTCTTGGGGCGGTCTTGGGTTCCCTTGAGGGCCTCCAGAGCCAGCTTGAAAAAAGGAATTCCCTCAAATCAATTGTTTCAAGGTCGCCCATCCCCCCATCCCCCTCCGTCCCCTCCTGTCCCAGACTTTGGCGTGCCCCAGAGTGCATGTTCGTTTTCCTCATCCTTCGTTGCCCGTTGTCGTTGTTGTTGTGTGTCTTTCTCTCTCTCTCTTTCTCTTGTTACGGTTGGTTCTTCCGTCTCCCGTTCCACATGTGTCTCTTTCATCTTCTCCTTCCCCCCCCCCGTCTCATCCTCATCCTTCCTTTATGGATTCCTGCTTCCGCCGCCCTCACCCAGCATCCTGCCCCACTGAGTAGCAGGAGGCCCAGCTTGAAACAAGGGGAGATCCCTCACATCTTCTGTTTCAGCCCGACCCCATTCGACATTTCGAGCCCAGAATCCAAGAGCCCCAGGGAGGCCCCCGAGGCGCGCCCAAGAAGTCCCAAGATACCACCCGGAGACCGGCACCAAAAGCCGAAGCGACCCCCAAGATTGGAGGGTGAAAGTGGGGGTCGGGCGCAGGGTCCCGGCAATGATGTTTTTTAAGGCCATGAATGGGCGATGCATCCTCGATTGCTGTGTTCAGCGGGGGAACTAATTGAAGCCCCCCGCCTGCGCCCGCGCGCGAGACTCGAGGGGAAAGGAAGCAAGGGGGCGGGGGGCTCGGGAAAGGCGACGAAGGCAACGTGCGCTAAGGGCGCAAAAAGAAAAGGCTGGAACACACGAAAGCGGTCAGGTGAGTGTCGAAATCTGCCCAGCCAATCTGACATGCGGAACACTGCGCCTCAGTTCTGGGGATCTCGAAGGCCAGGGCAAAATGTGAATTCACATTGTGGGGAAAAGCAAAATGTGAATTCACATTTTGGGAAAAAGGAAAATGTGAATTCACATTTTGGAAAAAAGGAAAATGTGAATTCACATTTTGGAATTTTGTGTAGGATTCTTTATGAAGGGGCCAGAATGTGAATTCACATTTTGGGAAAAAGGAAAATGTGAATTCACATTTTGGGAAAAAGGAAAATGTGAATTCACATTTTGGGAGAATCGCGGGCCCCATTCCAAATCTGTCTTGGGGGTCGAGAAGTCATCGTTTGGGAACATACGCGATCATCAACCGCACAATCAAGACACACTTGCACTCCACTTCGCCGACCCACGCACAATATGCAAGAACGCCCGCACGCATGAACGATAATGGATGGACGGCACGTGTGCCCGCGCGGGCAACGCGCGGGCACGAATGACTGGCCATCAATGACCGCCAGCATTGGATGCCAATCGTACCCGATCACATACATGAGCGATACATTGAGCATACATGGGCCATTCAGCCCCCATTGAAGACCCCCTGTTGCAGACCCCCTCTTTCACCCTCCAACAAGAGCCCTCCAAGAACGTCCCCGAAAGGTATCCAAAGAGATTCCCGACATGGTTCTCCCAGGCTGTGATGAGTTCGCGAGCGTCCCCCCATAGGCTACCTTGGGTCCTCCACGCGGCGTGATGTCCATCGTCATCGAGCGCGCGTGCAGTTATAGGTAAGTTGCCTTGGACTACGCCAGAGCTTGAGCGCGCGCGAAGCGCGCGTGATTCGACTGCGTAAATACAGCAATTCTTACATACGCATCCACGTAACGAAAGAAACAAAATACGAATGTTAAAATTAATGTCAGCCAGCGTGGACCCCAAACAGTGCGTTGTTGTTTTGTGGAGGTGGAAGTTGAGCGGTGTAAGCCATATGGTGAAGTAGATGTCGTGAAAGCTATGTTGTGGGCTGAAGAGGCCCTCTGCGGTGTGAGCTGTGTGTTCCAAGCTTCGGCATGTAAGTTAGGTCGTGTGCATTGGAGGTGAAAGCTGCAAGCTGCACAAAGCAAGCTATGTGATATACGCGGTGCAAATGGTGAAAGGTACGTCCCGCGAGCTCAGAACAAGGGCACCCAGGCGGTACGGGCGGCCAGCGAACGGGGGGGATCACGAGGCGGCACGGGCGAAAACGTGGCGCAGTTTCGGGACGAAAGACACCGGATTCGGTATCTGAACAACGGTTTCGGTATCGAAGCCACGATTTCGGTATCGAAACCACGGTTTCGGTATCCACGACACCGGTTTCGGTATCCATCGGCACCGGTTTCGGTATCCATTGACACCGGTTTCGGTATCCACCGACACCGGTTTCGATAGGCGATTCGTGCGGGCCTGCATCCCACTCGGTGACAATACCCCCCCGCATTTCATACATCATTTGTCCGCGGCACGCCGTCCCAGTTGCACTTTCGTGTTGTTTGCATTTGACAATCACCCATTCGTCCACAATACCATCGCTGCCCATGCGGGAGCAGAACACGCCGATGTGCACGTGTTTGTCCTTCAAATCTTCACGCACGAATTCTTCAAATCGTTTCTCTGTGCGTCTTGGTTTCCCCACTTGTGTCCATTTGCTTCGCAGTTTTGCATCAACCACCCTAGGGGTTCCTCCATCTCGTTCAGGGTCCACGTCGCTTTCCTCCTTGGTCTCCACCTTCAGCCGTTTAGCGGCAGTGTGAGGAGGGCCCGTGGAAAGCCCAGATGACGAAGATGAATGCCGAGTTTGTCCTGAGTGCGGATCGCGATCGCCTTCAATCGCAGCTTCAAGATCGACCTCCTGTGAGGGCGGTCAGAAGCCGGAGGTCTCAATACATACACATGGTGTGTGCATTCACATACAAATAGAAATGCATGTGCTTG